>CM035151.1:36786604-37239104 GCA_020205615.1 Panax quinquefolius
TCTATATCAATTTCTTCCTCAAGATCATCTTCTACCATCACATACGGACTGACAACCACATCTTCCTCCACTTCGTCAACATCGAGTACATCAACGACATCATCAACTATGGGATCATCATCATATAGCACAACGTGGCTGGCATTGCTAACTTGTTCTTGCAACAGGTCATCCATTCCAGACAGATTAGTACCATCAAATGACCGAGTCTTCGTTGTCACAACTGTATACCAGGGGGTTCTATAATTTACGACATTAGGGGCATAGTACACTTGCGTTGCTTGGTTGGCTAACACAAATACGTCATCAGACTGTAAATTTGATTTTATATCTACTATGACGATTCTATTACGATCAACTTTAACACCCTTTGCAGTATCAAACCAGCGACACTTAAATGTAACGACCTTTTTAGCCCCTGGATAATTGAGCACAACCACTTCCTTTAATCTTCCATAGTAATTGGACTCAGAATCTCCATAACAACTTCCCAACACGACAACGCCAGAGTTGACTGATGTTAATTCATTTAAGTCATCAACCTAGAATCTATACCCGTTCATGATACAACCTGGAAATGAACTAACGAGTTTATACGTGCCTAAAATGACATCCCTAAAACGCTCATAAGCGTTCTCTTCTTCGACCCTTCTCTTAAACCACTGTTGAAAATTGTCATTAGTGAATGCTTCTATCTGTGATGTAGTCAACCCCAGGTTAGAAGCATGCAATTCCAATTCGAATGCGTTGCGTACAATAATATGGCAATTGTTTAATTGTTGATTAAGGTAAGAAAAATCATTTTTAACTTGAAATAATACATACTTGATGTACGGCGATACTTGAGCATATTCGTAAGCATCGTATGTAGATACAATCTTTAAATCTTTATCGGTTAGGTAAGTCGTAAGTCTCATGTCCAAATGGTTTGGCCGGATAAGTGAATATTACCAACTCATCGAAGACGCGTTTGGGGATCGACGAGCGTCCTCATTTCGACTTAAGCGATTGTGCTTCGTTGAGACTACATCGTCAAAGTATAGCGAGCAAAAGTTGACAAGCTCATCCTCCGTATAGCGTTCTACAATAGAACCCTCTACACGAGCTTTGTTTTTAACTTTCTGTTTTAATCGACGCATATACCTTAAATATGACAATATATCGGCTAAAACAAATATTCAGGTGATGATTATAACACAATGTAGGTGATATTACCTCTCAAAAGGATACATCCATCGATATTGCACCGGTCCTCCAAGCTTAAGTTCATATGGCAGATGAATAGGTAAATGCTCCATCGAGTCAAAGAACCCCAGAGGTAAGATCATTTCGAGCTTGCACATTGTCAACACTATATTTTTCTCCATCTGTTCCACATCACTGTACCTTATAACAGTTGAGCAAATATCCCGAAAGAAATTTGAAAGTGCGGTAAAGGCATCATTAATATTCCTCGGTAATACTTCACGAAAGGTAATTGGAATCAACTTCTGCATGAATACATGACAGTCATGACTCTTGAATCTGGTAATTTTCAACTGCTCAACCTTAGTACATCGAGAGATGTTAGAAGCATAACCATCTGGTAGCTTCAATGCACTAAGCCACTTGCAAATGTTTTCAACCTGTTGCTTGGTAAGACAAAATGGAGCTTTTGGTTTTGAGTTGTTAGGACGGAGCCACGATTCCCGCCTGATGTTCATTTCCTCCAGGTCTTTACGTGATTTATCATTGTCTTTTGTTTTAGCCAGTTTTCTTGTAGTGAGAAAAGGAAAAAGGGACCTATAAGGGCGACAGTATATCACAGGCGCAGCACATTACTGCCAGGGTACGTATTGAGTATAAAGTTTCAATTTTAGTTTTAGTACATCACACATGTTTACTTATTAATATATGAGCATATTAATTTTGTACGAGGCATCGTCTCAGGGTTAGCCCATCCATTCGCTGAATGTATATGTGGCCACCTGCGATGGTTTGTTTGAGGCTATCCAGATAGCGGTATACTTTGATATGTTTATATTTATTTTATATTTTATACTTTGATGGTTTGTTTTATATGTTTGATATTGTTAATTTCCAACCTGCTGACATAACACTTATAAGAACCTAATGAATTAGCGTTATCCTTAAAGGCACCTTACGGTTGTCGATTGATCAAGAATTGTGGGAGAGGGCGTCGGTTGTGAAGAAGAACTATGTATAAGGCCAAGGACAATGATTAATGACCGACTATCAATTGCAAAGCGGCTCTGCTTAGTCGATCTACTCGATCCTCTGTCATCCGATCGCCGCACCTCTTACTGGCTTGTATGATGAGAGCAATATGTCAGGATCAGACTCTTCTGCTCACACTTGGCATGCATCTACAGTCTTTGCCTCCTGAGAAGTTTGCATCTGGTGAGAGCAGCACAACAGCAGGATGAACCCGAGGTAATCTTGTATATGTTTATCTTTATGTACTTTAGCTTTATGTACTACTTTGCATGTTTAACTTTACACTTAATAATACATGTTTTATTCTTTTGTTACAGCCCCATCTGGATGATATTCCTCCGTCAAGGCATTTATATTCCTTCTTTGTCTTGTTAATTGACATTTGATTATAATTTTTACCCACTGAATAATTAAATTCATGTTTATATTGTACGTTATGACATTTGTATATATATTTTACTCGAACGGTACTTGTTTATATATATAAGTACAGTATGTGTGGATGTTTATATTAATGTGTTGGTTTTATTAGATTGTGTGTGTATATATATATATATATATATATATATATACACACGGATATAGATGGATATATATATCGATGGATTTATATGGATGTTGGTTTATTTATATATATTGTTGTGTGTTGGGATATAAAATAGGTACAAAACAGGTAAAAAAAATTGGGAAATCAACAAAACGGTCAATTTTTTTTTTATAAATTAATCATTTACAACCACATGCAGTCGCTAATACTTTTTAGCGACCGCATATGACTCGAGGGTGTCAGCGACCACTTCGATCGCTATCGTTGGTCGCTAACACTTGGGCCACGTCACCTCTAACACTTAGGCGGTCGCTGATACGGTGGTCGCTATAGATGCTCGTTGATATCCGAACAGCGACCAGATCACGTGCGACCTATATTAGCAATCGCGTTCGGTCGCCGATCGCTATTGGCGACCGTACGCGGATAGGCGGTCGGAGAAGGGCCTTTTTCTTGTAGTAACATTTCTAAACGCCTAATGAGGTATTGGGAATTCTTGTGACGCCCCCAAAATAGGTATACATCACCCATTCTGAGTCACCAAATACATGGTACAGAAACAAATACAACTTCATTAATACAATTATCATGCAAAATACGACAACACATATACTGTGAGTTTAAATACAAATATTGTCTAATAGACATTATTCAAACTCAAAAGGAGTCCTCATTACAATTATTGATACACTATTTTATAAAAATAGTGAGGACTGCTAAACAACTTTCTAGAACCATCACTCCATACCCCGGCTAGTTCCTGCTATATTCTCACCGCCTGAGAAGAAAAATGGAACAAATTATATACAACAAATTATCATTAGTCTTCAACGGAAAAAAATCTGATAGAATATAATAGACAACAAGTTTTAGATCAACAACTGCAGCGGAAACATCAATCCATTAGAAGAGTCAAGTAGAGAATGAATTCTACTATCTTCTAAGATTTAAAAGTCCATCATCAATATTTTATCCCTTAAACATCAATCAATATACATCTTGAATCAAATATTCATCTTTGCACTACAGGCCAAAGATATTCATTTGTATCACCAGTTGGTCATGTTCATCTCAACACCTGTCTACGGGCCAAAAATATTCATCAATTAATCATTCATTTTTGCACTACATGCCAAAATTATTCAGTAATATCATCATTTAGGACTGAGGATGATGAAAATATCTTAAAGAAAACGAATCCAATGAGATAAAAGATCAAAGATTAGGGACTCGTACTTTAGTTTATCCAAGTTCAAAAATACCTTATAATAATCAATTGTAGAGCAAAATTCAAGAATAAAGATCAAAACATGGATACAATCAAAGATAATAACCATAATAGACAACTTGGACAAAGAAAAGAAAATTTCATTTTTTTCTATGAATAGTGTTGTATTCGTGAATAGTGCCGTATACGTGAATAGTAACCCCGACTCAAAAAGGTAGAAATTTCACAATAAAATTCATATCAATATTTTGGCATAATGATATTGAAGAAAATAATATCATTTACGAAGAAAATAACATCCCTTACCTCAAAAGAACAATATTTTTGACTAAAATATCGAATGTAATGCCGAAAGAAACTTGCACTGATTAACAACTCTCAAAATATCTAAATACTCACAAAATACGCTCGAAAATATAGAGAGAAAGAAAACTTGTTTCTGGTGTGATTTTCAATTCTAACTAAGCACCCTATTTATAGGAAAATGCTTAGAACGCTAAAGGAGACTAAATTAATAAAATATTAATTTCCAAAATTTTCAAGCACGCCACTTTTGATCAGATTTTAGCACACCACAGTGGGGCCCACCAAAATCAACTAATTCCACACCAACCAAAAGTGGGGCCCACCCATGTATTAAATAAAAACATTTATTTTTGAAAAATTCAATAATTCATAATAAATAGCCCTTTTACCAGAAAAATTCAAATCTCATGTCTATTCCATAGAAAATTATATTCTCTACAACTTTATAAGTTTAAGTTTTTCCAAATTCCAAACAGAAAATGCCTGAAATTCACATACGGAGACGATTTTAATACCTCCATTCTGATAAAATACTAATAAAACACCTCAACATTAATTCTTTCATTTATATCCACATAAAATAAATATATCCATCATTTATATCCCCATAAAATAAATATTTCCTTATCATATAAATCAATAATTAATTATTCATAAATAATATTACAGAATCACAATTATGACAACCAGGCCGTTCCCAAGAAAGAGGGGGCTTTTCGACCTTATTGGCGCGTAATTAGGTGACCAAACCCCTTTCCTAGACAAAACTTCCTTAGACATTGCCAATAATGTTATCTAATAATATTATTCAAATAATATGAATTATTAATCTGATAATGGGAAATATTGTGCAGTAACAATTATTGAAACAACAATATTATAACATATCAACGTAGCAATTATTGAATCAATAAAATAAAATATTGAATAAAGAATTACCGTAACAATTATTGAGTAGTGCCTTCTTTACGTGAGAATCAATAATTCAAAAATACTATGCAATATCGTGTCTTCTTTGTGCAACCACGCCAGTACATCGTATTTTAACCACCGGCATATTCAATAGTGTTACTTCTGTAATAACTTCTGTGTTATTTGTAAAAACTCAAACTTGTCATTTTTTTTCATCAAATAGTTTTCCGTTATGGGGCCCACAAATAGTCGCAGACCATTGCATAAATATTCCCTGACAAAGAAGAATATTTCACGACCAAACGAATATTCTAAACAACAATGAATATTTTATAACCACTTGTTTTATTTTGCAAAATTTTCATATTTCACCCATAACCAAAGCATTATATCAAATTAACACCTTATTATTCACAATAATAATTAGAGAAAATTCAATTTTATTTATTAAAAAGTTGGGGTCTTACAATTCTCGTTTTTCTGTTAGGTCGTTCTTGATGATATCATTTTTTTCCTATTTATGCATCGCAGGTCCCTGAGTTTACCTAACCTAGGGGTAACTGGTTTAGTGTTTACGATCTTTATTTGTGACACCCCCAAAATAGGTCCACGCGACCCATTCTGAGTCGTCAAATACATGGTACAGAATTCAAATACAAATCTTTCTAAATACGACAAAATATAAACTGTGAGTTTTAATACAAATATTATTTCGTAGACAATATCCAAACTCAAATTAAGTCTTCATTATAGTTACTATCACACTATTTCACAACATAATGAAGACTTCTATAGTAACTATCTTGGACCATTACTTCACTCCCCGACTAGTCCCAGCAACACTTTCATTTCCTGAGAAAAACAATGGAACAAAAAAGAAAAAGGGTGAGCTCAACTAGCCCAGTAAAGAATATTATGACTAAGATAAAGAAGAAAAAATTATCTTTAACCTTCAACAATGATAAATCAGATAAAATATAATGGACAACAAGTTTTAGATCAACAACTGTAGCAAAAATAACAATCCATTAGAAGAGTTAAGTACATCATGATGTCTACTATCTTCTATGATTTAAAAGTTTGTCATCAATATTTTATTCCTGTAACACCAAACAATAATTATTTCAAACCAACGAATTATCGATGCACTACGGGCCAAAAATATTCATTTGTATCACCAGTAGTCATGATCATGCCAAACACCTGTCCATCTATGCATTACGGGCCAAAGAGGACTTTCACCACAAATTTTTATCTGTAATATTAAAGGTCATGATTATACCAATACAAAATTCATGGTTATAATCACATCCAATCAACAATCCATCTTTGCACTACGGACCAAAGATGACTTTCACCACACTATAAGCATGAAGATGATGACAATGATATGAAGAATGAATCAAGTGAGATCAATGATAAATATTAGAGATTTATAATTTAATTTATCCAGAGTTCAAGAATATTCAAATTGTCAACATGATCACCAATTGTGGAGTAAAATTAAAGAATGATATTTAAGATTCAAATTTCAAAGATAATTTGGACAAAAAAATTAAATTAAATTAAAATCGTAAATAAATAGTACTTTGATTTAATAGTACCCGGATGAATAGTACCCCAAAATGAATAGTACCCCGGATGAATAGATTAAAATTTAATAAGAAAGTTCAGACCAATATTTCAATGAAATGATATTAGATGAAGCGCAAACTATTAAGGATATTCTACTAATTTCAGGGATTTTCACCACTTAACAATGAGGTTATGGAAACAAACAATAATTTTGTACCATAAATGGAGGAAAATATGAAAAAAAAAAACGATATCCCTTGACGAGTTCAAAAGAAATGATATCTCATACGAGTATGAAAGAATATACGAAACTGCAAAATTTTCACCCGTCATGTGGTAATCCACGTAGACAGATCATTTCCACAACTTAATAAAGAATGAATACGAAAGGGTAATCCACGTAGACATGTTATTCCTATATATTAATAAGGAATAGAATGACAACCCTTAAGAGTATGAAGAAAATAACATCATTTACCTTAATAGGAAATTAAATCTGACTGATATAACAAAGATTATCTTGAGGAAATTTTGCACTATTTGCTACACTCAAAATATCCTCTTATACTCTAAAGAAATACGCACAATATTATAGAAGAAGAATTCTCCGATTCTGGTGTGATTTTCATTTCTTAACTAAGCAACCTATTTATAGGAGAATGACAGGACACTATTTAAATAGTAAACAATCACGGACTCAATAGGGAATTTTCTAAAATTTCGTATGATTTCACTAGTCATCTAAATTATTCTAATAAAACAAATAAATTTATATTTATTAAAAAGTTTTATGTCTTATATAAAAAGTTTTTCTGTTTTATATAAAAAGTTTTCTGTTTTATTATTATTATAATAACAATAAAACAAAAACTGAAAAGTAATTTCTAGCGATGGTCTGAATAATTTGGCACTTAGGGGTCCATGTAATAATACAACAACTCTTCTATTTATATCACAATTTGAATAAATATCTACCACAAATAACTTATCTTCAATCAACACTTTTTTAATCTTTCAACAATTATTCATCATTAATATTATAACTCACAATATTGACAAACAGATCGTTCCTAGAAAAGAGGGGGCTTTCCGATATGAATTTCTCTTTATTGGCCCACAATTAAATAACCTAACCCCTTTCCTCGATAAAACTTTCTAGACATTGTCAATAATGCAAATAATAATATGAATAACTGTGTCGTGTTAATTATTGATTTAATAATATAAAATATTGTGCAGATGATACTGTGACAATAATTGAATCAATAATATAAGATACTATGCAGCAACTATTGTGGCAATTATTGAAATGAAATACTGAGTGACTTCTTACGTAAGCATAAATAATCAAAGATAATGTGCAATATTGTGTGCTACTGTACAACAACACGTATTACTATACTTTAATCACCGAGTATTTCAACAGTTTAACTGTAAAAGTTTTATCGTTATTTTTCTAAAAAGGTTATTTTTGTTGCTTTCTATATCCGACAATTATTTCGTTGTGGGGGACCAAAAATGATTCCGCCGTCGTACGAATATTCCCCGACAAAAATAATATTATCTGACCAAACGAATATTTCCCGACAAAATGAATATTTTATGACAACGTGCTTACTTTGTAAAATTTGTACATATCACCCATAACTATAACATTTATTAAATTATTACCTTACTATTTAGAATAATATTTAGAGAAAATTAAATCTTTATTCAAAAAAAGTTGGACTCTTACAACCTCCCCTCCTTATGAAATTTTATCCTCGAAATTGACGTACGTACCTAATATCCAAGAAGTATACTAGGAATTGCTCTAGCTGCAAATTTATCAGGTTCATGTTGAGACACATTAAAAAAGGCATCCAAATACTCTTATGTGATTATAAGAAGACTATTTGTGGAATAACATTTCATGAGGAGTTTAACTGAAAACAAACATTGAAAACCTAAGTTGATGAACACATTCGCAACTATGGTAACTAGGTCTTCAAGTGGAAATAACCACAAATCAAAACCAACAAAGTAATCAAAATTAGCATCAAAACCCTGTTAGAATTTGAGCCTAAATTAATACGAGTGTCAGTAATTAATTGTAATGATTCCACATATTAATGTGTTATGAGTAGATTAAATTAAGTATTTGAAAGCTCAAATCCATGGACTAATGAATGAGATATTTACTCCCAAAGATCACCTTTGGAAATGATAAATGATAATAAATACATGTGGGAAGCCAAGTCCCACGTCGGTTAAGAACTAAAGAATTAATAGGTTTATATACATTAAAGTTGCTCTTGGGTTTGGGCCCCAAGGGGCAACCCACTTTTGTGGAAGGGAGAGGATCTAACTAAGGGGCTCGGGGCTCGGGGCTCGGGGCTCGGGGCTCGGGGCTCGGGGCTCGGGGTCTTTCAAATGGACGCGCCCATTCTGCGAAGGATCAAAACTACGTAGTTTTGACCAAAGGATGTCATGCCATGCCTTTTCAAGTGCTAGTGTCACATCCAAAGGTTCACCAACTTCTCCTATAAATAGATAGGGGGTAGCCCATTTAAATCACTCATTCACAAACATTCAAGCATTATAAAGTCTTCATTTGTTCATTAGTTTTTATATTTATTTTGAGAGAGAGTTCTGAGCATTTATTTTGGTTCGTTGGATATACTATTTGAAGTGCTACTATAGTATATGTTGTCATTGTATACTGGGAGACAGGTATTATCAACTCTAAGCACCATACAGATGGCATAAATGTCTTAAGGACATAATACTTTGTACTAGTCTTAACAATTTATTCTGCAGTTTGGTAACTTAAGATAAGTTTTTATATATATAGTGCCCTTTCAGTTTTACTAACAAACCCAACACCAGTACACAATCAAGCTAATCAAGCCTTCTTGAATCAGGTGAATGATATGAATTCACCACTTAATTCAATAAATCATCCGTTGTATCTTTACACGAATGATCATCCTAGTCTAATTTTAATTGCTAAGAAGATATTAGGCACTGAAAATTATGCTTCCTGGAAAAGATCAATTCAGACAGCCCTGTCTGCCAAAAATATACCGGTAGTTGTGAATGAAAGTTCTAGAAAACCTATTAATGATTCACCTCTTTTTCCACATTGGTTTATTAGAGTAAATGACATGGTCATTTCCTAGATGTTGTACAATACAGTTTCACCAGAAATAAGAGAGAGTTTAAGCTTTCATTACTAGTGCATCACAAATGCGGAAAGAGTTACAGGACATGTTCTCTAGTATTGGATTTACCAACTACAGAGGGATTTACATTTTTCTTGAACACGAAAGTAAGTCTTGTAGAGTTGTATGTTATAATAATACAACTCTACGTCGACCGAACCACCAAAAAAGTACGAAAGTTCCTTGAACACGAAAGAGTTGTTATTTAATTTTGGATCCCAAATCCCCATAGATTTTTATTTAATTTATTTAATTTATTTAATTTTACAACTCTAGATTTTTCTTGAACACGAAAGTAAGTCTTGTAGAGTTTTAATTGGTGCGGTTTTGGTTCCAAAACCAATTGAAACAACAAAAAAGTCTAAGCCTTCAATAAAATTTAACATAGAACTTACATCGAGCAACTAACTTAGTGACAAAGTCGTCAATGAGAATTATATCAAGCATAGAATCAAAGTTCCTTCTGCCAAACATGTCAAATTCACCATCAAATTATAGAACAGTGAGACACGTAAAATAATTTTAGTTTATAATAAAGGAATGATGCTTTAAAACTAAAACATACGCTATATAAAACAATGGAGACCATATATTCGATAACAAGCAAGAATGTTTATCTAGTTCCCCAAAAATTAAAAATATATACCGGAGATAGAATGAAATTCTATCTTATATATTGTAGGGATGACTTATAGAATATAATCCTAACTATACCTAATTTGAAAAATAATCTATTAGACTATTACTATTATAGCATTGACCTTAACCAATGCATCAAGACTTACTTTCGTGTTCAACTCTTATCTCGGCATCCTCCTCATCTACGTCGACCGAACCACTGAGACTAGCCAAACCAAGCGTCTCGAAAAGGTAGATTTATGTATTGTTAATTTTAATTATGTATTATTATCATATTATGTATGAAGCCTTCTGCTATTGTGTAATTGTGTTGACTCATGACTGAATCAGTAAATGACTCGAGTCTGTAAAGAAATATTTTCTTAATTTCGGTTATTATCCGAACAATCGAATAGTAAATTCGGTACTTCGATGATTCGGTTAATGGGTTATTCGGTTACTTGTTCAAATACCAAAAGTACACAAATTTCGATTTTCGGTTATAACCGAATAGCTTATTCGATTCGATTATAACCGAATGCTCAATCTTAGAAGTTATTGCACTTTCTGATGGGTCTACATGGGAGTTTTGCTACAACAAGAAGGCAAATACTCATGATGAATTCTTTGTCAGATGTGAATCAGGCTTACTTTTTGTTAAAACAAGATGAAACAAGGTTATATAACTGAGATAAGTCTTACTTTTGTTGGGACTAAGATCCTCTCCATTTCAAATAAATAAAGATTTCATTTCATGGTCCAGATTTAAAATTATCTATATCTCCTGTCAGCATGATATCATATTTCAACACATTTTAAATATGGACCATGAAATAAAGAATTTCTATTTATTTGAAATAGAGAGCTGGTTGCATGGTTCTGTTACCAGAGAAACATACAAGTCAAATTATTCTAAATATCTAATATCTACCGGAATAAACTTCTTTGTTGTATATTTGTACCTCATGAGCCTTGTGGATTTTCAAACCAAGGAAAAAACTGGAGCATGTCTAAATTTATTGCGAATATCAAATATGTATAATAACATAAAAAGATCACCTGATAATGCAAACATTTCGTACTATGGTTCCGGCTCATGGAAAATAGCAACAATCCCAATGATCATAAGCACCAAGTTTTTGTATGATTAAAAATTAACACTTATGACTACATCACTATTTATGTCCAAGTCCATTTCAATCAAAAAGTATTATTTCTCCCTCCCATCCTAAAAAATGTGTATCGTTTCATTTTTAGAATAGAAAAGATAATGGTACTCTTTGTTTAGAAGAGAGAGTATATTAGGAAAGTAAAACAATGAAAGTTAAGAAGATTTTCAGAAAAGAGCAAGGAAAGCTTATATTTTTCACAGGAGAGCATAATGCAAAGCATTTACACACTGCTCGTCATGGGTGCTCAATCAAAATTTTCTATGAAGTCAACTAATGATGGAGCATACCATCTCTTAAGTGTATAAGATTGGTGATTCTACATCAATTCAAGTTCATTCTGTTTTCTTCCAATCTGAATGAGGATTCATTTCGGTAAATGTAAGACTAATAAGCACAAAATGAGTGTGAGCATAGGGCAGCTGATTTGGAAAAAAAATGCTAAATGTTTGAATTTTATCCACTTAACTTGATTCTGCCTTGTCTGCTGGACCAGCCGACCAGGGACAAGAAAAGATAGTATTAATTCAGAACCAGGGACAAGAAAAGATAGTATTAATTCAGAATTGGCATTTCAATAGTCTGCTGGTTAGCCTAGTTATAAAAAAAGAGATTTGCAACTCACAAACATAGAGGTGTAGACAAAAACACTACATTATGCTTTCTAGTTTCTAGTCCAACAAACACAAACAGCCCATGCACATAAAAATGATTTATAATGTAAATTTCATATGCAAGAGGTTTCATGTATTAAACAAATGACACAAGTATAAACGAGAGAACCTATGGCGATCGTAGTCCCTAGCACGCTCCCTTGATCGTGAACGTGATCTCCGACGACTCCTTGAATCATAGCTGCGTGACTGGTCTCTCTCTCTGTCACGTTCTCGATCATACCCACGATCTCGGTCATTATGCCTGTCACGATCTCTGCTCCTGCGATCATGGTCCCTTTGCCGTTCACGGCTTCCTCCTCGATCCCTACTTCCTTCTCTATCATGATCCCTGCTTGGCTCTTTTGATCTGCACAGTAAATTGCTACAATTGGAAGCTGGACCAAGAAACCCCTGAACAAATAAACAAATCTGATTCCCCCCACCCCCAAAACCAAAAAAACAAAACAAAACAAAACTGATCTATGCAAGTATTGAAAAGAGGAGAATTGAGATAGAAATCTTTGCCTTCTCAGTTCTTCAGAGGCCTTCCTTTTATTGTCTCTCTCATCCTGACAAAATAATTACCAAGAAAATACAACTGAATCCCACTTTTGACGTAATCCAGTTCTTAGCTAAGAGCAGAGACAAAAATTCAATTCATAACTGAGAGTAAACCTTGAGAGATTATCTAAGATCATTTCAAACCAGACCATCAATTCCCAACAAAACAATTTTCACATGTACCATGTTCCAGATGATGAACTCAGAAGATGGCACTCTATCTGTTTCTTCTATTATGAAACAAAATTTGCTGACAGTTATTATAAGAAAGGATTAAAAAAAACAATTCCTGAAAGACTAAGTTATTGTTCAATGCAACGAGAATTTAATTTCTCCCTTCTACGGAATCTACCAAATGCTAAAGGACAATGGGTCCAATCCATACAAGCTACACAACAGTTTGCCTACCCCTCTCTGCCGATCAAGTTTTAATATAAAGCTTTAGCAGGCACACATTGCCCCCAACCATCATGTGAGCATCAAACAAACCTCAAACCAAGTTCTGGCCACTTAGTTTCGTAGCCATACTTCAGTTACGGTTGAATCTCTTCATTCATGTTTAAGCTGCAGCCTTTACTTTTTCTTCTTTTTTTTGGGTGGTTAATGTTTCTCTTTATTATTTTTAGAGAGAGGGCTGATCCAAAAAGTAAAGATGATTCAATTATGCAAAACACTTTACCAGAATCATAAAAATTAAATATTTCCATAAATTTCCTGAAGAACCTGATATTACGAAACTAAAAATATATGGAAAATTCCTGAAGTGGAGAAGTTCTTTGATGTTCAGTAAGTGTCTTGGATTTTTAAAATGGGAATTGAAGTCTTCTAGTCTTTCAAGTACATCATAAAATGTAATCTTCTGTCGATGTCAAGTTACCAAGTCTGCATTAATGGTCTAAGGCCTGAAAAAATATGTTATTGTATTCTTTTGATGGCAGAATGAAATTGATTCATCTGGAGTATTTCTGTTTGAATTCCAGCTTTAGAAGTTACATTTCCAGGATTAGATCCTGTATCAATTTCAAGGAGGTGTACTCCACCCAAATTTTGCCCATACTCTAGTTCCCTCCTTCCATTCCATCTACCTTCTCATTTCGGCTTAATCTGATGGGTATCAAACACGCTCTTCTCCAAGGATAGAAAAACTCACAGATGATATATAAACTGAGAATCTCTAGAGATGAAAGTGAAACATTATACCAGCACCTGAATCAACATAATCAGAGGCTCAATTTGTAAGTATACAGATACTGACTATGTAAAACAATCATGCTTGAAGACCACTTTTCGCAACACCGTTAATTTATTTGTGTACTCTATATGCAAAATTTCTAGTATTACTTACTCCGGCCCAAAATATAAGAGTACTATAAAATTGACATAGATTCATTCGATTTATTTTTAATACAATGAGGAATATTGTAAACTATGTAAAAGATACTACTAAATATAAGATTTATTGTGTTGTCATTAATTATATTAAAAATCTGGCAAATTGACTTTCCAAACTCATTAATCATCTTATAATTTGGAATGAAGGGAGTACTTGTTTCTAAGTTCAACTTCAAACTCTAAAACAGATATATACAAACCAAAATCCACAGCAAATACCAAATAAAAAAGCAAACTATACAGATTTAAAAACCCTCGATGCATTTTCATCTACTCAGTTTCTTTATACAAGTACTGCAATGTTAACAAACCCACAGATCTTGGAAAAGCGAAATCAACTGTAATAAAAATAAAGGATGACTGACATACCTTAATATCCGCCAACTTTTCACGGATTTGCATATAGCCTAGGTGAAGCTTTCCTCCAAAATGATCTGCCAATCGACGATCACTAGAAACCACAAGGAAAGGGGATGAAATAGCTCATTTGCAAAAACTTTCAAAAAGATGAGAATTAAAAGATAAAATACAGTTCCCCAAAAATTTCAACTTAATGATAGCATGATTGACAAACATAAAACAGAAAAAAAAACGCACATTCTTTAGCTGCATAAGTTTATCCTCGTAAAACTGGGCCCAAAAGCCTGCTGGTGACAAGGAGGTATAATTGCCAGGTCAAAGACTGAAGTACTTAAAACCCCTAAAACTAGTTCTTTATCGTCTTCAAAAGAAAGTAAAGAGCACATTCATCAGTTTTGCAGGAAATGAAAAATAAATTCACCTGTCATAAATGCTCAAAAATGCTCCACAAATGTCACAGACACGCAACTTCTGATCAGTCTGCGAATAGCAGAATAAAATGTCAAAATCGATGTAAAGAATTACAAGTGGACAACATGAAGAATTTAAAGATAGTAAGATACTTTGACAAAAATCTTTTATTCAAAAGGAATATCACAAATATGTTTTTTTAATGATAATTAATTTCATGACTATGCTTTTCATACCAACAAATACACAAGTACACCTTGTTTTGAATGCTAAACTTTATTATGACCATATTGCTAAAGTTTTTGGCAGAGACTTCCATGTCACTAGCTCACATAATTTATCAAATCCATAACAAGGAGTGCAAATAGAATGAAATTTAACATTCCCAAAAGTAACAAATAATTGACAAGGACATGTAAAGAAGCTTTCCTCATTCTCCGGATGGGGGAGCACTTGCTAGTTAGTATAAAGAGCAAAAGAGCACTTACAATGCGCACATCAGCAGCAGTGTACTTTGAGGAATCCAGAACAGGTTCTTGACGGATGCCAGGCAACTGGATCAAAAAAATAAGTAACGATTCAAGAGCACGCCAAATAGAACAAAATTTTTAACCTACCCTTTTAATTAAAAAAATGAAGAGGAATGAAGAAATACACTTCACAAATCAAAAATGACCATTAACAAACATATTAAAAGAGAAAATTTTGAATCAAGTTGAAACCTTCTTGATTTCTTCAGCTTCTTCCAATGCTTTTTGAGCCTCATCGACCATACCTTGCTCACCTGGGAAAAGGTCGAAAAACATCAAAAACACGAATGAACCCTTCTCAAAAATAGGCAATCGAGGAAAAGAAGGTACCACATAGAGCACCAAATGACATTACTGCTAAACATGTCCCAACATGCAGGTGTGTATAAGAATTTATATTAAAATCACAAAGTAAACATCTCTCATTCATTTCAAGCAACCCTGAAGCTAAAAATTGTTCACATAAGACAACAGTAAATTAAATGTGAAAAGTGTATATCACTGTTTGAACACTGAAGAAATGCGTGAAGCAGTGGGAGCAAATAGAGAATGAAAAAAAGGGAGAAGATAGTGAGAATATGCCCAGAAAAAAAGTTTAGAGAAAGAAGAGTTGGAGTCTATATAACATGAAGCATCAAGTATTCAATCCTCAAAACTTAATCGCATAAATGAAGCCTTAAGTCTATCAATTTAATATAGAATTGTATCTTATTTATTTTAACCATATCTTCTTGCATGGTGCACATACCCCGTTGGAATCCCAATCAAATAAAAGCAAACCTCATTTTCACATTCAATCACTCTTCACATAAATGAAGCCTTAAGCCAATCAGTTTAATATAGACTTGTATCTTATTTATTTTAACCATATCCTCTTGCATGGTGCACATACCCCATTCGGATCCCAATCAAATAAAAGCAAACCTCATTTTCACATTCAATCACTCTTCACCAATCCCTGATGAATCATTATCTCCTCCCCCAATAGCTTTATTGATGTCTGAAGTCGGTACCTAAGACGACATTTCTTCTAAAACTCTCATTCAATGATCAATCAATGAGATAGCAATGCTTTCTTCTGCTTCCAGTTACTTTCTTCTTTCTCTCTCCCTCTTTCTCTCTCTCTTGGTTGATAAAATAAATAAATTTATTAGATGAAAATAGAGAATACAAGCTATGAAGCATCAATATGATACAACACAAATGCAATACGTGATACGGGATTTACAGAAAAAGTAGGACATGATATGTTGGATACATTGAATTTTTTAAACTCCTTGCGTCCCCAAAAGGATGACTAGAGGTACAAATTTTTTTATCCCCAAAAGGATGAAATAAAGTGAAGGGTAACTAAGTCATTTAGTGTGGTCCATTAGTATAAAAAATAAAAAAATACTCATTACTTTATATAATCTTCTGGGCCATTAAGGATAAATTTAGAATTTTTTTTACTATTTTCCTCTATTTTTATTTTTCTTAATATGCAAGCAAATTGTACTTTTCTCATCCTTTTGGGGACGGAGGGAGTATACATTAATATAATAAGTAAATTATATTTAATAACAATAAACAATTAGTTACCCTCGGAGTTTAAGTTGACTTAAAATACTAGCAATCATTATAACATAACCGAATGGCAGGAACTCGGCATTTGCACCAAATATCATCATTTTCTCCTAGTCCCAAGACTTACTAGCATCGAATATTCATTACACAACCAAAAGATTGGAGCCAAACATCAAACCAAAAAGACCGTAATTTTCTCAAAGTCATAAGACACAAAGCAACATGTAACTAAAAACAAGATGAAGCAAGCTAGTCCTATCATTGGACAAGTTGTAGCATAGTTGTGTAAAGGAACTATCCCTAGAGTATCCGAAGTAAAAATTATTAAAAATATTAAAGTAGAAGTACCAGAGTATTGAATATGTATCCAAAAGAGAAGATCTTGGGTCCCTAATGTCACGCTGATTACAAACCACAATTTTCAGGAAAGTGTCCCTACTAGATGGAACACATCTACACAGGTTTATAAGATTTATATTACCCAGAGACCTGTACACTAGCAAAAGAACATGATACCTTAGAATGCTAGTTACACAGACATCATTGTTAGACCATTAAATAACTGTTGTTTACATGACACTCCATCTTAAAGTGAATGCAAGAGGATTAATACTGAAACTGAAATTATTATTTGTATGACAGAATCATTACTTACGCAAGTAATTAAGTAGACCGTCCAAATGTCATTCACAATTTTCACACCCAAACCATAAGAAACAGAGGACAAAGTCGAGATAAGGCTTTATTTTGAAAAATGATAAAGCAAGTATTCACTACAATTAACAACCTAACATGATTCGATAAAATATTATAATTTGGGATTAGTAAATGCAACTCTACCATAACAGCCTCCACTTAGATGACATCTAAACATACCAAGATCTTCGGCTTTCTTCAGTTTCTCATTTATCATCTCCTGTGTGCGAGCATCAGGAACAACCACAGGGAATGGTGCCAATGGTGGAGGGTTCGGAAGGGGCTGGGGCAAAGAAGCCCGGTCTTTGTTGAAGGCATCCAATAGAAGCATTGACTGCCAGTCAGAACATTTAAGAACTTAAAACATGTACATACAAATGCATGCCATTAATCTAGGAAATAAAACCATATATGTTTAATGCTAACATTTCAGTGTCACCTGTTTGTCTGCTCTTTTAGTTCTGAGTTCTTCCACCACTTCCAAAGCTCGGATCTTCATATCCGTCTTGCCTTCAAGATCTGCAAAACTTTGAATAGTTCATTATCCTCAAACTAAATTTCGAAGTTTGACCACTGTGAATGAAGTAAATAAAAAATCCTCAAAATTGTTTCCACATCAGTCAAAGCACTCACAACATTTGTTTATAGAAAAAATTCTTATGAATTGTGCACAATGTACAAAGGATGCAATTTGAAATAGCAAAGACATAAGCAACACATAAATTGCATTACAACAAGATTATGTACTCCAGATACTCGGGAAAGTATATCATAGGAGCACAAAGCGCTATTCCATTGAGAAATTACCGTGTTGATCAGCTTCTTTGAGCTTCTCCTTTATCTCCTTTGATAACTTGAGAACCTCAGGTGTCTGCAATTTAGATTAGTCATCAAAAGCGACAAGTATACCCACACAATTAGACAGAGGGAGGATCAGGCACAATAGCAAAAATGATGGCTAAAAGAATTCATAGATATTTAGAAATTACTATGGTAACTTCAGAAACAGATATTGCAATAGCTGCTTCAGCATCTTCATCGGTAAGACGTTTGAGAGCTCTAGCAATTTTTCTGTCACACTCAATTATAAGCCTGTCAATAATATCTTCCAACTCCCTTTCGTAATTGTCTTGACCTTTTGCTCTGGATTCTTTATATCTGGAACAGTTAAAGAAAAACTAGAAAAAGACAAAATCTAACTTTTCAATGGAATTGTACAACTCAGAACCAAGTTGGGAGGACATGATGTTGATTTAGTTAGAGGTTTGCAACATAGAAAAACTTACATTCACAACTTCCATAAAAATATCATACAAATATATAAGCCCTCTAAAACTAGAAACATATATAATTGTTCAACCTTATTCACCCTGTCCTATCATTTAAGGTGTTGCATAACATGAATCATATAGATGGAAAACAGAAGACTTTAGTTATTACAAATTTGAGTATCAAACATAGTTATCAAGGCGCTAAGTCGAGGCGAGGCGACAGCCGGGAGCTCAAACGCTTAGGCGACGCCCGACTAGTCGTCCACAAGTCGACAAGTCGTTAACAATATAAATTTTATACGTATAAAATTCTATATATTTAACATGTTCATTGTGACATTGCCAAAAACAAACATAATATAGATATGAAAACAGTCATAAAAATTCAGTATTCTTTAACTCAAAATTCTCATTTTTCATAATGAAAATATCACTCAAGCTATCAAACAAAATCATCAAAGATCAAATCATCATCATCTCTCCCAGCAGTGGCATCATCACTCGAAACAGTAGTTACTCTTCAGCCATGATCATCATCAACATCCTCATCATCATTAGGAAGGCCCTCCTCCTCTTCTCCAACATCGTAATCGATTCATTCACGACTCTAGAAGTCGAAGCATTACGCATGCACCGTGAGTAGAATAGACCCGTCCCCACGAGGAAGATTGCATCCCTCGACGACAAGATCGATGCACCAATGACTCTATCAACATCCTCCCACGTAAGATCATCTCCATCATGAACTATATCTTGTTCGGGCACTATCCACTCATTACCCCAATCAAAGTCATCTAGGACTAATGGATCAAGTTTCTTCCAAGTTCGCCTCCTTTGGAACCTATCAACAATTCGACGATTGTATTGGACATGCACCAAATCATTTAACCGTTGATGCTCCAACCTATTTTTCTTTTTCGTATGAATCTGAAATTTTTGTTTAAAAGAATAGAAGAACCTAAAAAGAAAAAACAAAAGCATACTCAGAAGTCAGTTGATTTCCAGAAGAAGACGAGAAGAAGAGAGAAAGTCGGAACTCAGAAGACGAGAAGAAGATGAAGAGAAGAAGGAAGCATACTGCATACCTGCAAGTCGCCGAACTGAGTTGCCACTCGCCGAAGCTAGTCGCCGAAGCAAGTCAGAGATGGTAGGTACTTCTTCCCTCACTTCACTCGTCGAAGCTAGTCGAACAACTGAGATCTCCCTGTTTGGTCTCGTTTCTCCCTCTCCAATCTTCCAAATCGATCTATTTCCCTAACTTCAGAGTTCAGACTGTTTAGTCGAACTTTAGGTTTTTTTTTTTACCCAATAAAAATTGGGTCGAACCAAGTCGACCGCTTAGCTACGTAGGCGTCCAAGTCGCTCGTCAGTCGTCCAAGTCGCAGCCTAGTCGCTCGCCTCTCGAATCTGCACCCAAGTCGCCCCGACGCCTTGAAATTTTATACCGCTCGGACGACTAAGCATCGCCTAGGCGACGACTTGATAAGCTTGGTATCAAAATCTATGTTATTAGTGATACATCTACCAGATTATCCATATTCTAATAACCTGAGGTCCAATATTTGTTGGATATCATCAGTGTTCTAAAAATTCCCGCCTAGGCCCCTTGGCGCCCTGCCTAGGTGCTAGGCCCCCTCTTGGCGCCTCGCCTAGGCGCTAGGCTCCATTGGCGCCTCACCTAGGCGGCAAAGAAATCCCTCCAGGAAATTAGACGGGGTCTAGGCGAAGAAGTTTTTTTTATTTTAATAACTATCCAAACCAGATCTTAATATATTTATTTTTCTAATGATTTACCATATTCATAATACAGATTGCAGCATATCAAATCACAACAAGTGAACAATATCAAGTCAAAATGAATAATTTTATTATAGTTGTAATTTTTTGAACTTGTACCAACTTTATTTTAAATTATATAAATGATGATACATTTGTAATATTTAGATTAATTCAATATAATTCTTAAATTTATGTTTAGTTTCTTAAGTTTTAATATTGAATTAAATTCTTGAAATTTTAAATATTATTATTTAATAGCAATCTTGTTTATAAATAAAACTAATATGTTAAAAATATGTTTGAACTATGAAAAATTGCATGTTTGTGTTTGAACTTTGACATTAACAATATGGATATGTGTTTGAACTTTAAGCAAAGACCTTTATTATCTTAATTATAGATTGTTTTGTTTTATATTATTGTTTTGTTTGGATAAATGTAAGATAAAATATTAAAATTAGCTTAAAATAAAAAAATTCCGCTCAGGCCCCCTTGGCGCTAGGGCCCCCGGCTGCCCGCCTCCAGCCTAGCGCCTTTTAGAACGTTGGATATCATCAAATTAATATAGTTGTAATGAAACAGGTGTGATAACTTTCTAGGATATTCACAAGACATAAATCTACATTTTGTAATTTTTCTAACAGAATTCAAGATTAGTAAAATTTGAAGGAAAATTATCACCATTTAGTCTAAACTGAATCTTCAAAAACAATAATGGAAGTTTGCTAGCCTTATAAGTTTATATGATAACTTTTCTAGAAGTTTGTAATAGAAATCAAAAACAAACTACATGAATAGACGTCACTACAAGGGAAAGGATACTCTTTCCTCAACAGCAGCGAGTGCACCTTTGGACAAGGTCCCATATCCATTTTCTGAAGAAAATAAGAAACAATAAACACGTCAGGTAGTTCTTTTGAATAGTCAGCAAAGTATTAAATTTCAATTATCAACCAAAATCTAGCAATAAGATTACATATTATATAATTTAAGAAAATAAAATAACAGTATTGCAGTCCCTTTCGCTAGTTGAGCGAAAAAGAGGCTCAATAAATCTGGCACAGGTTTGGTTCAGTTGTCAGTATCATGTTGATTGCAATTCAAAAAGGAGACGAGGAAAGTAAACACTTTGTAGGCTATGTTAGGAGCTCAAAAGATTGATGATGGGAAAAGGAATGTAAAAGAAAGGAAAAGATAATAAAACCTAAATAGAAGGAAAAAAATGTCTCAATGAACACAAGTCCAGTTATATATACTTTTAAGAATCTAACCCAAAATCAAGTGTAATGAATCAATGACAAATCCCAAAGTGCTTTTCTAAATTTCATTCCTTTTCCTTACCTTCCTTCATTCCAAACAAATACACAGACCCACATTACAAATCCTTTTCATCTATGTATCATGTATGTAACACAGATTGCAAACCCTTAAGCTTCAAATGGTTTGTGAAATTACACTTAGGTAAGGAATTGGGGGTATAGACAACAGAATTAACTTTGTTCGAAAGTAGAAAAAACCCAATCAATAAAACAAAACTAGCAACCAGGGACCTTTTTATTTTCACAAAATGCTATACTAAGAAAAATTCTTATCTTTTTGGGTTTTCCCATGTTTAATTTTCATTACCACTTTCTAATTTCCAAACAATTCCCAACAAATACTTACACTAATTTTTTGTTTTAAGGTGAAAATAACATAAAAAATAGTACAAATCTCATTATAACTTCCACTTTTTTTCCAATAAACAAATTATACAAATAAATCAAAATCTATAGATTGTTACAGTGAGTTGGAAGAGTTCATGAGGGCAGAGGCCAACTAAGAAGTGACGACAGACATCGCGATCGTAATACTTCCGGTTCACTTCTCGAACGTCGCCGTTTCTGTTCGCTCCCATCAGAACGTCTAGCTGCTTTCGCAGTGCGTCCATTTCTCTCTCGTCTCTAGGGTTTCTTCTGAATGCTGCTTTCGTTCTTTCTAGGGCCGAGGATTTTTGGTGAAAACAGTCGGGCTAGAACTCTAGAAGAGTGATCGAACTAGAGGACAGTTAAGGGCATGTTCGGGGATACTTATTTTAAAATATTTTAAAATTTATAATAATAACTTCTAAATAAAAATATTTGGTAGTATCTTATATCTAAATAAATGCTACTACTATGTTTTAGAGTTTTGGACTTAAAAAAGATAATAGAATACTTACCTTCGGAATTTTTTTATAAAAAAACTTGTAAATTCCATTTTATCTTGTTATTGAGTTTATTTTTAAATATATATATATATATATATATATTTAGATTAATATTTTATTTTATAAAAATTGTATTTTTAGATTATTATTTTTTGTTTTTATACTAATATTGTTGTATTTTTGTATTTATGATGTAAATGAATTTATTTAAAAATTTTGTTTATTTTATTTAGTTTTATCTGAATTTGTCATACTCAAAAGTTTGAAAAGAATATTATAACAAAATAATTGGACAAAATCATAATTTTATACTTTTCTTTTATTTTGACTCAAGTTTTGAAGTGTTTGAGAAAAATGTAATAATTATTGAGAGTACAAAAATAAATAGATAATTATTAGTCTTGAGATTTTGCATTCATATGTGAATTTTTTTTAAACTATAACCATAGTACTAAATGAGCAATTTATAGCTTTTCTTGAAATATAAAATAAAATATATATTGTTTAATACAATTTAATTTAAAATAGTAATAACCTAACTATAACTTTTAATGGGAAAAAAATATTTGTCGACATACATCGTTTAACATAATTTTTAACTTGAATTTTAACATTCAAAAAATAAGATTATAAATATTTAAATAATATTTTAATCATGTTTGACTTAATTTTAGGCGCACAAAGTACTTTTTAGTTAATACTCGGTGAATTATAAGATATTATAGATCTTTTTAAAATTAATTTAATATATTTTTAAATATAAATAGAAAATTCCTGACGCCCTAAAATTAGGTATCGTCACCCATCTTGGTCGCCACTTATATAGTACACATAAATTCAAATACAAACTTTATTAATATAAGCGTCTGCAGATAATACGACATAAAGCATGAGTTTGAATACAAATATTGTCTACTAGATATTATACAAACTCAAAAGAGTCCTCATTACAATTATTATCACACTATTTCACTGTAATAGTGAGGACTACTAATGCTATCCTCCGGACCATTATTAGTTTCCCCGAACTCGTCCCAAATTTATATTCTCATTTTCAAGAAGAACGAAAGTGAAAGAAAGGGTGATTCAACTCAAATTTCAAGAAGAAATATATTATAACTAAGATAATGCAGAATAAATTATCAATAGTCTTCAACAATGTTAAACCGATAAAATACAATACACAAACCAGGTTTAACTGCAGAATTGAATACGTAATCCATTAAAAGAGTCAAGTAGAAAATAAAGTCTACTATCTTTTAGGTTTTAAAAGGTTTTCATCAATTTTATCACTAAGACTCGGTTTAATGAATAAACCATAATATCTAATCATCCTCGCATACTACTGGCCGAGGATTTTCATCAAATTATCAATGGTCACGACTATACCGAATCACCCCTGGTCATAATCATACCAAACTATCCATCATTGCATTATGTGCCATCGAGGACTTTTGTCACATCATTTATATCAAGCTCATGATTATACCGAATGATCTCTCAGTCATAATCATACTAAGTTCATCTGCACGTAAGTAAAAAAAATAACATAATATAACATGAGGATGATGACAATGACATAATAATTCACTAAAACAAGTTCATTTAATTAATTTATTCGAGAACTAATAACGTCCAAATTGTCAACACGATCATCGCTTTTGAGAGTAAAATTCAAGAATGATCGGAAGAATATTTCCATGAAAAGATCTTGGATGAAACACAAATATCGAGAATATTCTACTAATTTCATGGAGTATAAGTCAAAGTTTTAAACTAATTGGGTATAATAAAGAATGGAATAACAAAAGAAATCACCATGCATAACGACGATAAGCCATGGCGACAATGAGTTATTCCAATGAATAATAAATAATCGGAATCCGGTCCCGCCGTAAACGTGCCTTGATAAGATGTTCCAATGTAACAATAAAGAAGGAATAATATAAGGATTTCACCAGTATATGAAATTCAGCGATACAAAGTTATTCCAATGTAATAAATAAGAATGGAATAACATAAGGATTTCACCAAGACAGGGTATGCCACGTATAGAGGTTATGTATAGAATTATCTGGCGTATCTAGTTATTCCAATAGAATAATAAAGAATGGAATAATGAAGTTTCTTCGTGAATAAGAAAGAATAACACCCCTTATGGATACAACAAATAATATCCCTTACCTTAGTAAGAAATGAATATTGAAAAAGTGAAGAAAAGAAAATTTTCTTCTTTTCTCTCTATAGTTTTTCTGTAGAGTTTAATAATGAATTAAGTAAGAAATAATGAAGGAATGAAACTTTCTATTTATAGAAAAAACGAGGGTGGCTCTTTGTCTTTAACGAAGGTTAAAATGACTTCTTGGTAATATTGAAGAGACAACTACTATTTCATGAAGGGGTAATTAACCTTTGGAACAATCAAGAAGGCGAGTTAACTCTTGGTAATATTGAAGGAACAACTACTATTTGCGAAGGGGTAATTCTATCGATTGACAGGTAATTCTTATTGAAGAAGGTAATTACTATCGACGAAGGTAAATACTATCGATTTGAAGGTAATTACTATTCACAAAGGTAATTACTATTCACAAAGGTAATTACTATCGACGAAGGTAAATACTATCGACGGTGAAGGTAATTACTATTCACAAAGGTAATTACTATTCACAAAGGTAATTACTATCGACGAAGGTAAATACTATTCACAAAGGTAATTACTATTGTGAAGGGACTCTTAGATGATGACATATAGGCCCCCCATAAAATAATCAAACTTACCACAAACGCCTCATAATGATTTCTTTTATATACATCGTGAGGATTGAATAAATATTACCACAAATCATTTTATTTTAATCAACACATATTTAATCTTTCAACAATTATTAATCATTTATAACTTGTCGTCTCAATTAATAATTTAATACTATAACATATTATACTGAGATGATAATTGTGACAATAATTGAATCAATAATATAAGAGATATGACGCGTGATTCTCGTAGAAGAATAATTGAGTATAATTAAGTGACTTCTCAACGTAAGCATCAATAATCAATACCGTGCTACTATGCAACCACGCCAGATATCTTTTTACTTTTACTAAGGTAGATTCAACGGTTTTAACGGTAATACTTCTCTGTAGTTATTTTATAGAAAGATAATTTTGTCGCTTAACTACTTTATAATACTTAGTTAATAAGGTCCACCCACCATTGATTGGTAAGTCATCTGAATATTTCCCACAAAAAGAACATTCCCTAAACCAAACGAATATTTTATAACAACTTTGCTTATTTTTGCAAAATTTATAAATATTACCCACAACTATAACATTATATCAAATTTATTCCATAATATTCAAAAATAATATTTATAGAAAATTCATCTTTATTTATAAAAGCTGGGGTCTTACAAATTCATTTACAATTTTAAAATAATAAATTATAATTATAAGTAGTTTTTAAGTATTAACATAATTTAAATAAATTTGTGTTAATTTTTAATTTAAAAACAATTTTTTTAAATATCGATCTTATGATTGGAAAAAGAGGTGCGTATTTTGCATAGGATCATGTAAACATCAGATCGCTAGTACTAAGAATACTGTATTACCACTTCAACCCTCTCTACTCTCCTCACTGTTCAACAATGAAAAACCCCAAATCGTTCTTCTTGTTGATCCTAGCAATTTGTTTCTCTCTTCTAATTACAAAACCTTTAGCTTTCCAATTCGATGAGCTTCTCGCCGACGACGAAGAATTCGGTATTGAAGGGGGGAAATCCCCTGATCTCGACCTCATCCAATCTTCAATTCCTCCTCCTAAGCCCACTGGTCCCACGCAGCCGACCCAGAAGAGGCATGTGGATCGAGATTCGGACTCCAAGGTCCAGTTCTCTCTTGAGCACGCCTTTGGCGACTCTGATTTCTCCCCCGCCGGCACGTTCTCTACTCGCCTCAAAACTTGGTCTCATGGCGGACAGGTTCTGTTTTTTCTATCTATTTGTTTGTTTGGTTGGCGAGAAAATTGAGGTGGAAAATTTTGAAAGTTTGTATTATTTTTTTTCGATCGATGTTGTTTAAGGAAAGAAAGAAGTTGGGACGAAAGGAAAAGTGAATTTTATTTATGGAAATTTTCTTTGAACTATATAGAAAATTTGTGGGTTTTAGTTCCAGTTAGTGGTTAAAGAACATTATGTTCCGTCCTGAATTTGTCTTTTTGTGAATCTATGCAATCTAAGGAAAGAAAGAAGTTGGGAGAAAAGGAAAAGGGAAATTTTTTATGGAAATTTTCTTTGAACTATATAGAAAAATTGTGGGTTTTAGTTCCAGTTAGTGGTCACAGAACATTATGTTCAGTCCTGAATTTGTTGATGTTCCAGAACCTTTTTCCTTACGCTTTATCATTGAGTTTTTGAGGTAAGGATTCCTAAGGATTTTTAAGGTAGGAAATGATAGGAAAGGTTTGTTTGTGAATTTATATTGATGTCACAAAAATGTTGTAAGTTTTAACCCTGTGTCCTCCTATATGTCAATTCAATAATGCTTTGATGACTAAAGTTTAAATTTTAAGAGTGGATACCCAATGATGTGGTTGGTTATCACCATTGGGTCTACTCAAGTACGGTGGATCATCAACTAATTACAATCTGACGCATTATTTTGTAAGCTGTTTTTGTAATATATTTTGGTATGTGTAGCATTACTAACGATAAATAGGCTCATGTTTTGTTGCGAGTAGGCACAATGACTTGGTCTCTAAATAAGTTCAATTACTTGAGTAATTTATTGATTTTTATACTCCAACTAAAGTTTGTTTTTGTCATAAGATATAATATCATTTTCCTTTAACTTATGCTGCCATTACCATTTTACTCTTATTTATAGAAAATAATTTAAGGGTGGGGTCCAATAAAGATTTACTCTCTCGTCTCACAAAAGATGGGTAAAGTACACAAAAATTTTGTTTTAGTAAAGGTGTCTAAAGTACACATTTCAAATTTAGAATGTCATATAAAGTCTACTTAACTCAAAAATATTTAAATATGGTACACTACTTTTAGGAAAAAAGAGAATCTTTAGTGTACTTACGTGGGTTCTATTGTGGATAAAATTGGAACTTATTTATATTCTCTTCTCTACTTTTATTTTCCTAAAATTTTGTGAAAATGTACTCGATAAGATATCTTTTAAGGGATGGAGGGAGTAGTTTGGAACTCTACTTTATATTT
This sequence comes from Panax quinquefolius, assembly GCA_020205615.1. Lineage (NCBI taxonomy): Eukaryota > Viridiplantae > Streptophyta > Magnoliopsida > Apiales > Araliaceae > Panax > Panax quinquefolius. Next base: position 36,815,027 of record CM035151.1, read on the forward strand.
CACACCAACCATGTTACTTTCTCAAATGTATGAAAGTTAATTAACTAAATTGGGATGGGGAGGATGTCGCAAAATTAAGATGGAGGAAGCTCAACTTTTCCTTGAAACTATGTTTCTCAAATAATGCAGCATGTTGCGATATTAGAATTTTTATTGGGTGATAAGTGAATTAATGTGTTTCTTTATCATTTATGTATGTGCATATCCATAAAAGTTTGGTATCTCAATGCTCTCTGACTTGTAAGTATTTGTGATGTTTTTGCAACTGTATTGTTTTCGCGGGATTGACATCATATATGACTCATGGTACAGACTCTCACGAAACTTCGGTTCTCAAGAAACGATTTGACTGGAGTAGACAAAGAGAACTTCAAAGTAAATCATCATCACCAGAGTGTTATTCGTCTAGTCACCTCCAACCCACCCTTGTATTTCTCCTTTAATTTTAGATTTTGTTTGCAGTTTAGTGCTGTGCATTATTAATAAGATATTCTTGCAGAAATTACTTGAAGGCGATGACTTCTATAGGATAAGAGTACCATCAAATGTGATAAGCCCTCCTGGGAGGGACTACATTATCTCTTCAGTAAAAGCAGTAAGTTAGAAATCAATTCTCTTGTGAGCAACCATTTTGTTGAAAACTTATTCATTTTCCACAAGTACGGATGCATGTTGAGAACAGGTTTTAGGAACTAGTGGATATATTCTATTCCAAACTAGTTATACAGTCCATATTGACAATGTTTAATTTTTATCTTTAGTCTTGGTTCAATTTAATTTCCTCTTTTTTTTTCCTTTTTTTTTTGCCTACTCCTTTTTGTTGCCAACTCTTTACAATCTTTTGAGATCTTTTTCTTTTCTGAAATCTGAAACAATAACTTGACTTGCACACCAAGATTTGCTCTTTATGGTAACAAAATATTAAATCCTACACAATAAAATAAAACTTACGAATTTTATTAATAAAAATATAAAAGGACAATAATGGAGATAATATTGGCACTTTTTGAAGATTTATATTGATAATAATTCTACCCAATAACATTTAACTTTAAGAAGAATTTTAACTGAGACTGATTAAATTAAACAACTCTTTCCATCTTCAAATTTTCCTTAATCTTGTAATTTAACCAACTTGAAGTCCAACTACTTGGGTACGTTACATGACAATAACATAATTTAAGCAATTAATTTAAATCATAGTCATCATCAGAATCCATCCCTGGATTTTATATTTAGAAATGATAAGGTTGATAACAAATATCATTGATTAAATTTAAATGGAATCTGTTTGTTTACTGCACTGATTGCTTCTTTCGTTTACCTCCAGAGATGTCTTTCACGGAATGGCTTGGACGAGCATTTTATTATACACATGGTACGTTAGATGTTCTTACTAGTTCATATTTACTGGTAAAATTTTCTATTCCAGAAACCAACTTCGCAACCTAGTGTTATTGTGCATTGTACTTCCATTAGTTGGTAATTATTAAGGGTTTGTTTGGAAATGGTACTGGTCCTTTTTTTCTTTGAATTCATTTCACAAAATGACCAAGATTCCCTTCATGAATCAATGGAAAAAGGGGACGAGCCATCACCTCCCAATTTCTCCTTATAATACCTTTAGTAATAGTATGGCATAAGATAACTAATGATTTGTTTTGGGGACATTTTTTTCTCCAAAATTTTCGTCCCGGATACACGAGATGCTGATCTGCGGAGTTTCCGTGCTTCATAGCTTCTAACTGTGTTTTGAGTTCTGAATTACAGAAATACTCCTTGCGCTGTTGTCATGTTGGACTGACCATAAAACTGAAAAAAGAAGTTATTTTTACTTTATTAAGTATGTCCATTTTATGGTCGATAGGGTTTTATAGAACCTATAAAGAGGCCTCTTTGGGTAAAAGTTACTAGACTTGTAAAGGTGATTGTTTCAGCAGCCTTATGAATTATAACCTACTCTTTTTGTCTGTAAATGATTATTTTAGTACTAGGTTGTTACAACTCTGATCTACTCTCTTTATAATTTTCTTGTCTATAATTTCTTCGCATTTTACTCATTTCTGCGAATTGCTGCTTCTATCATTCATCATGCATTTTGCTTATTTTTTTAAACTTTTTTGCAAATGTACATGCTGAGGTGAGGTGTTTGATGCGGTTGATAATTATGGTTGATTTCATCTTCTACTCATTCAGGATGGTGTTAATATTTTGGCTGTTAATTATGGTTCTCCTGGGGCATGCCAGTATCCACGGCCATTGAAAATTGTAAGTATGGATGAAATATCTTTTTATAGTTTTTTATAAATTGTATTTTGAGATGCAAAAGAAAATATATCTACTAATATTTTTCCTGTCATGGTGCTGAAAAAATCAACTTTTTCTTGTAAATTTGATCTTTCACTCTCTCTATCACCCCCTTATTATAATGTTTTAGATGTTGATATTCTTTCCTGTAATACCTAAGAAAGAATAAGGCATCCCTCAAATGGGTCATATTATTCATGTTGAAGGAATTACAGTTCAATAATCATCACTGTCAATTAAATTACTTATCCAGAACATAGTCCTGAATATAGTTGTACTTAGTGGGCTGGCACACACAAAGTATGTGCAGAATCCCAACCTTCTTTTCTGACAAGCTTATACTAAATGACTTCAAATGTCATTTTAAACTTCCATATTCATGTAGCTTTTAGAACTCGAACAAAACTTGCAATTAAATGTGTCTGGCTGGTTGGTTCAGGTAGGGGAATTTTATTGATAATTTGACTATAATCAGGAGCATGCAACAAAAATAAGGCTGAATTTGAATTTTCAGTTTGAGCTTGTTTAAGGCTTCATATAATCAATTATAGGGTTATCTGAAGGCTGGTTTTATGTTTGCAGAGAATAAGAATGGAAAGTCAGCAAAATTTGTATGTTTGCTTCAGGATACTTTACAATGTGAATAGTTTATGTTTTTTAGGTTATAAGGGATCAACACGTGGAGTGAGCTGCTTTGACTGAAAATTCTATAATGCAGTTGCATATGTAATACTTTTTATTCAGTTTGCAGAGTACTTGTCAGCAAAAAGCCTGAGTACTTGATTCATATTCAGAGAAACTTTACTCTGCTAATAAATACTGGATACCAGGTTCACTTGGCTCTAGGAAGCACAGACACCTCCTGGAAGCCCACAAATTCTTGTTGGATGAATTCGCTCCAACACGCACCCGACACGTGTCCGTGAGCTTTCCTTTTTTCTTTTTCTTTTTTAAAACTCGGACACGCCCGGACACGTCCCGACTTGCCTTGGACATGCCTTGGGTAAAAAAATTTGAAATTAAAAAAAAAATCCAGTACTTGAAATGCACAATAAAAATTAATTCATATGCAATTGGTACCTTTTAAACCTAATTCCTTCAAGTCGGTACCATTGAATGGACAATATGATGTACGTTGCATATGTTATAAATTTGTATATGGACTATGTTGGCTGCCTAATATGGGTATGTTATAAATTTGTTTAAGTTTTTATCATGCTCTAGTAACAATTTAATTTATTTATTGTAAAAAAATACATTTATTTTATTAAAAATATATATATATAAATTGAACGTGTCCCCCAAGTATTGTGTCCTGTTTTTTTGGAAAATATCGCATCCCGTGTCGCGTATCGTGTCCGTGTCCCGTGTCTGAGTCAGTGCTTCATAGACTTGGTTGCAAAGAAACTTTAGTCTGCTAATAAATCATTGACACCAAGTTCACTTGGTGTGGAGAATACTCTGCTTTTGTTTGGAATACTGTGTTTGAGAGTTGAGGAATAGGCCTAATTATTATCTGTGCTGCCTAGGAAATTTGCCCAATCTTATCCTTGCCATGTTACACCTAAATCAGTCCTCCTTTTACTATGTATTAACCTTCCCATTATTTCTACTATTATGTAGTGATGAGCTCCCAAGGACCATATTCTGCTTCTGATCACCAATTTTCGTATTTTAAGGTAGACAAAAGCTTTCTCCTGCACGTGTCCCATTCTAGTTTGATTCATTGTTGAAGAATCATACTTTGAATTTTTCGTTTTGAACAATCATGTGGTATGTATTCTTTCAGAATTAAAGCAGTAATACTTTAAGATGGAGTACCTATAAGTTTGATATAATTTTTTCATCCCATGGGAAGTATTAAAAAATACTAGACAACTGTGCACGAGCTTTAGATCTCTTGTATGATTTATTACAGATACATTGCTGGTGTTAAAAAAAAGCAATAACCGAGGTTCCTTTGTTGGGTATGAAAAAAGTAAGCACAGATCCATGCAGCATCTTCTGTTCCTCTCTCTTTTTACGATCAACGTAAGTAATTTTTTACAGTCAACATAAGGAATAGATGAGCTTCGTTTCCATTTCTTCCTTTCTTTTGTCACCTGTAGTTATCAATTCAACGTTTTTCTTTAATAGAATCAATTAAACTGTTAACAAAACTCACCTACTTGACAAATAATTCTACTTTCCTCGTGATTTCTCAAATTAGACTTATTCCCTCGTAGATATGGACTAAGCAGATCCTTAAGCAAAGAAGCAATGTTCGAAAAAGCTAAAAGCGGTACGACGTGTTTTTCTCCGGACGTGGTGAGGTGTAAGCCTCGATTTGATAACCTAAATGTACCAAAAAAATTATTAAAAAATGCTAATAAAATCATAAAATAATCCATCATTATAATCAAGGTCATAAAAGACATAAATAACCAACGTCAGTTTAATGTATCATTACAAAACATCAAACCAACATAATATCATCAACTACTTATATAGTGATCATCCATCACTATATAAATAGTGTATTATTCGTATCCAGCGGCCTGAAAAATGGATCAAATCCTAGATCATCATCTCCACCATCATCCCTATCATCACCAAGAGGATCCTTCATGGAATCATCATCGTATCTAATAGCTTTGTCATCCTCCTCATCCTCCTGCTAAGATCTCCAATGCTAAGATCCTCAAACTTTAGTTCTTCATCTAATAAACAAGTGAATCCCTTCCCTTTATCTATAAATAAGTGTTAGTGAATATATATAATCAATCTAATGGGTATGTTTTTTAAAGAACACTTTAAAGAACCCATATTAACTTAAAGTTTTTAATAACACCTTAAAACCTTTTGTTTTAGACTAACCTTTTGTTGAACGTGTAAAGTCTCTCTTTTTCTTTTGACTTGTTTACCTCTTGTTCCCCGAGTCCCTTTCCCTAATCTCCCTCATATTAGTCTCTTCTCCCCCAACTGTCCTTTCATTCGCATGAATCACTTCACCCTCCTTCATATCATTATTCCCATAAGTCTCTCCCGAGATATTTTCATCATTTTCCCCCGCAACCCACTCATTATCAGATGGCACACTATCAACAACCAATGGATCCTCTTCTTCTGTTAGTGCATTTTTCTTGATGTGCCGATCTTTCAATTTTTTATTGTACATAATGTAAGCGAATGAGTTAAGCTTGGATGCGGACAGTTGATTTCTTCTCTTTGTATGTATCTATATTACAAGTAATTGAGCATTAGTGAGATCTCATAAAATCTTAATAAATAAAATTGAGAATATAAATGATTTATATCTAATAAATACCTTATTGAAAGTACTCCAATTACGCTTACACGCCGAAGATGAGCAAGTTAAACTCAAAATATTCACTGCAAAGTTTCTTAATTCCGGAGCTTCATCTCCAAATGCGATCCACCAATCAGTTGGATCAATATTAAAACATATATCAATCTTATCGGTATAACGGTACTTACCAAGAGCACGTTTAATCATAATGAAAGCATAACCATACATTAATCAACGGTACTTCTTACGGAGCACGCGTTTCTTACTGCGTGTTTTGACATTTGTAGCCAAATAACCCTTGCCTCAATCGGAATGCATCTAATTGCAAATCAGCTTTCTCTCTTTCCTCGGAGTTGGGAATAAGCTTGTCCATACAAGCGTACAATCCCACCTTAACTTCCACATTGGCACAAAAATTGTCATCATATTGAAAATAAGGATTCAAAAAATATGCAAAGAACATGAAAATGCCGTCTGTTGATTGTCCCACTGGACATCTATTATGCTCCATATCTCTTTAGTCTCCCCCTCATTATCCAAATTTTTTACAATCTTTTCTTTTGCATTTGCCATGACACAATATAAAAATTCCATTCCCGGCACCTTCTCTGAATCTGCCATCCTCAATACACGTACTAGAGGTTTTGTGGTCTTAATCTTACACTATCCCAAAAATTCCTATCACTTAGAATGATTTTTATCGCCTCTATACTTTTTTTTTTTTTGTCAAAGTACAATTTGCCCACTCCCTAGATGTAAACATAGCCTCCAAAGGCTGTCTCAAACTATGCATACTCTGCAAAGTTAAATAAGCAGTGACAAATCTAGTGGCGGCTAGCTGAACAAGGTCTTTATTAGTGTTGGCCCTCATCCATTGACCCATCCATGATTATATATGAAGTTGTTTACCTACAATTACATAATGACATTCATAAAATAATAATAATAATTCAAGTATTCATTAAATATAAAAAAATATAACCAAATAATAATAATAATAATAATAATTACTTTCTTTGTCTTTGTCAAAGCATTTTTATGTTGAGACAACTCTCCAAGCTTCTCAAGCATCAAATCGATGCAATGCGTGGCACATCACATACGTGGCCTCTTCTCCATTAACATTCTCCCCGCCGCCTTATAATTAGATGCATTGTCAGTGACTACTTGAATGACAAGGTGTTCTTCCACTTACTCAACAACCTCATCAAGTAGTTTAAATATCAAATTAGCATTTTTAACTGCATCAACAGATTTCAAAAATACAATGCCATGGGGGTGGTTTACAAGAAATTTTATTAGTTGTCTTCCCCTAATATCTTTCCAACCATCCGACAAGATTGACACTCCCGTATGTGCCCAAGTCTTCTTTACCTCCTCAACAAAGGCCTTTGTAGTCTACTAGTCTTCCCTTCCACCTTTAATATCCAAGAGCTAAGCTCGTATGAAGTAGGGTGTTTCTAATTGATCGGCACATATTTATAAATGAAGGACTATCTGCAACATTAAAGGGAATCCCGTTTTCAAAAAAGAATTTACCAATATTAAGACAGACTGCATTATGAGCCTCCTTTGAAAATACAGTACGCTTTGTAGTAGTATCAACATCAACATCTACAACAGATTTGTCCATGGGTTCCCGAACTCCCCTCGCAGAGGCACTACCCACACTTGAACCTCCCAAGGATGGATGACCACCATAATAAGACCCACTTTGTATTTTTTCAGCTTCATTTCTTTGTCTTTCCTCCTTTGAGTTGATATTTTTTTTTTATATATGAAGCAAGCTCTTCCTTCACTTCACTTGGTACTTTTTTGCAAGCCTCAACATTACTATGATTACCCACAAGATGATTTTTCAGCATTGTAATCCCTCCTTTACAAATTTTCTTACAAAAATTGCATTTCATATATAAATGATACTCCCTCCGTCCCTCGCTTTTGACTTTTTAAAGTCAAAAATTTTTTTAAAACTAATCTTTTTACTATTTTTATAAAATATAGGTGAAGAGATTATAACCAAAAGAAAGTATATACAATTTATTACTAATCCCAATTTTTATAATTTTAGAAATATATTTATATGCTTAATTATTAATTCTAAAAATAGTCAATTTGACTTAAAAAAGTCAAAACTGAGCAATTAATTTGGGACGGTGAGAGTATTTATTAACTCCAGGAGCTTCGGTGCCATATTTCCAAGCTGGATCTTTCTTACCCATAATAACAATTCACTGTAATAATTTTTTTTGTGCCTAAGATCGTTAATTGAAATTTAAAAGCATATGATTGTTAATTCACAGTAATGTTATTACTGTATATATACACATGATTGTTATATATATATAATTGTAACAAAAAAAATTGCCTATTAATTTCAACAATGCCAAGTGACTAATAAAAAAAAGTAATTGCCTTGTATATGATATGGAGTATACTGTGTATATATATATATATATATACATATAATTGTTTTTATTAATTAAGTACATGAGATCATTACCCAGTTGGATTAATGTGGCTGGTGAAGCCGTCAAGAAGAAAAAGAAGAACGAGAACGAGAGAGAGAATCTGTGGATCGAAGAAGAAGAACTGAAGAAGAAGAAGAAGAAGAGAGAGAGAGAACTGAGCTTACCAGTTGAATTGTCGAAGTCGCACGACCTGGTGGGTGGTCGAACTGAAGTCGCAAGAAGAAGAGAAAGACTTGGATCTGTCGAATTGAAGTTGCAAGTTGAAGAACTGAGCATACTTGGGGTTTTTTTTAATTCAAACCAAGGCGTAGGCCTTGATACACCTTGAGGCGCAACGCCTTCAGGCATAAGCCTTAACTAAACAAGGCGCAAGCTTCTGAATTTCCATTTGAGGTGTCAGCCTCGCCATAGCCAACTCCCGCCTCGCTTTGAGGCGCGCCTCGAACGCAATTTCGAACCATGCAAAGAAGTAATAAATTGAACGTTAACCTACAAATAAACAAATTAAGAATCTATTCAAACGTTAACTCTTAAAGCCAACAGTACCTTGTTCAAACTAAATTTAGTTATTTTCTATCCCAATTTATTTTTCTCCTTTTCTCTGATGACTTTATTTGGAATATTTTTCAGCTGTCTTTGACTCTTTGTTATTTTTTCTGGGGAAAGAATGAGAGTTTGGGATTAATCATAGTTGTCATGGCCTTGGACGCCGAGCTGCCAAGGCTCATGCCTTGGTAGCTGACTCAACCCAAGTTAGGTGATCAAGTTATTTTTCACCCATGACTCATCATACTTGTTATGTAGTGTAATTTTATTATTTATTAATATATGATGGATGATGACTTGGTTGATTCTTTATTTTCTACGTGGTGTTTGTTGACTTGTTCTACTAGTTTTTAATGCAAGTGTTTTACTTTTGAATTTTGATTGTTAAGTATTCATATTATTGTGTTTTTAATTGTATTCCATAGTGTTAGTTATTATGTTTTAAGTTTTAATGCATATAAAATTTTATTGCTCAATATACTTTTAAAGTAAAATTAATAACATATAAATTGCACATATTAATGACTTGTCGCCATATGGACGCCATGGCTGGCGCCTAGGCATCCTGACAGTCAACTACCGTCACATCTAGCCGTGGCGCCATGACAACTATGGGATTAATAAAGTTACGACTGCTGAGAAGTTTAGTTGGGTTGGTTTTATTGACATGTTGTAAATCCATAAAACTTGGTGCATTTAATTGACCTACTCTTTAGGAAGGATCTTCAGTTTGTACTTGCGACGAAAAGGACCCGCAGTTTGTACCATGAGAATATCATATTCAGAGACTGGCTAATATAGTTGTTCTCCCATTGTGTTGGTGGTCTCTTTGCACCTTGAATAGGAGTTTTCACTTGTGCTTAAAATCTAGTGACCAGTCTTAAAGTCAATTCTAGCTGAGCCCTTTCTGGGCCATAATCTTTGGTTATGACTTCACCACTGTCTTCTTTTTAGTTCATCTGTTTTATTACCTCTTTATTACAAGTGCATAGATGTTAATCCGGGATTTGGCGGCGTTCCTCTAAATGAGAAGGTTATGCATAGGCAGTAAGCACGGCGATAATGTGCATAATTTGGCTTTGAATAAATAAGAGAATCATTTTATCAAATAATAAGATTATTATTTATATGTATTTTCTTATTCCTATTGCAGCCTGCAAAGTGGGCCTTTACCTCACATACAGTCTTAAAGAACAGTGAGCAGGCACCAAGGTAAGTGCTCTTGTTTTGTTTTATTTGTTTCTTTTTAAATTTTCTAGACACTAGCCACATCTATGAAGAATTTCATTGCATGATCATTCCACTTTTAGAAGAATTATGCTTAAAGTTGATTTTTTGTTTTGAGTTTTCTTTTGAATAAGTTACTAGCTGGTACTGAGCTAAAAGTGTGAAGAATGTTCTAGTTATACATTTGTATAGCTATTTTTTTTAATAAACCTTGTTATCCCTGAAGTATTAGTACAATATACTCCCTCCGTTGAAAATTATTTGATCATTGTTGACATTTGAAAGTCAATTTGAGGCATTTTTAAATTCAAAATTAAGATGACTCACTATAAATTATAAAACAATAAAGCTTACATTGAGTAATACTGTTTAGATAACTTATAATATTCATCATTGACTAAAAGAATTTATGTCAATTTTGAGTTTAAAATTATCTTAATTGAGTCAACAATGATCAAATAATATGGATTGGAGGGAGTATTTAATTAGATGTCTATTTTATATACACAATAATATGTTTGTTTTTATGTTTATAATTAATATAGTAAGAGGTTTATCCAATAATTTATTAATTATGAAGTATGTGAATATATTGCATATAACATGTGATATATATTTGTTTATATATTTTTAAATGAGCTCTAGCTATAATGGTAACCCTCTCATGCCCACCCTAACGGGATACAACCTAACAGGGAGGTGTAGAGTTCAAATCCTGTCAGGGCCTAAGAACCTTCTTTCATAATCCCATAAGGGTTCTAGCTCTTGTAGAGTCAAGGTTAGGTTCTCTGTCTCCCTCACCTACCATGGTTATAAATAATTTAAAATTTTATATATATGGGAAAAGGTAATATAAGGCAGGTTTGGCTATGATTGTAACTTTCTGTTCTATGGTGATGGTCCGAACCGTCGTCATAGCCGGTTCGAAACCGGTCCGTTGGAGAGACGATATATATATATATATATATATATATATATATATATATATATATTCAAAATCCCTCTTTGTTCTTTTTCTCCATGTCCCTTTCACCATTGTTAGTGACATGCCAACCAAAACCTATTCATGGATTGATGATTGTAACCTTTTATATATGTTTAATATACAGTTAAAGAATTAATATGCCTGGTTTTTGTGTTACCATATGCATATTAATCTTGTATGTTACATTTTTTGTTACTCTATATCATTAATGAAACAGAACCCCTGCTTTCTCGGAAGACATTGGTGGTGTAGAGATTGGTGGAGAGGATGAAGGTGTGAAGCCGCTAGAAAGGTCTTTATGGGCTAAATACGTGAGTAGTCAAAGACTTGTTCCTTTTAATACAAATTCCCCTTTATCTTTTTGGCAGTCTTATTACATGCAGAAACTTTACTTTTCTGCTCCTTTTGTGTATGCTTCAGTGGATGTATTTGATCCCTCTTGGACTTATTGTAATGAATGCCGTAACTCAAACCATGAACATGCCCGAGGAACAGGCAGGTGGCCAACCTGCCTCTCAAACTCAGCAGCCTATTGGTGCAACCCCGCATGGGCCAAGTACTACTGTGCGAAGACGATGATGGTTAGTTTACTATTTGCTGAAATTTGTGAAGAATGCATTTTTTACTTGTTGATCTAGTTTAACATTGATGATATATATATAATTCTGCCTTTGTATTTCTTCTCTAGTTTTGAAAGACATTGAGGCTCTATTACAGTGAGAAAAAATATAGGAAGATTTCATGCTCCATGCTATTTATCTAATCCAAAGATGGGAAAGTCCAAAAAAATGAGTTTTTCTTTTTATATATTTATATAGATTAGATTATTATTTATTTATTTATAATTTTTTTACCTATACAGAACGATGCGTCTTAGATTTTTAGACATTTCTCCAAAAAATAGATATTCCACATGCTATTTCTGTTAAAAATATCTGTTCATTTAGTGTATTTGCTTCAGAGAGTTTTGAAAATGACATATTTCTTCTCTATTCGGGTTCAGTTAAAGCTTCCGAGTAGAATTTGAAAACCAGAACTGTAGCTACATTAGGATACAGTTTTACATCCAAGTTACCAATATTTCTCCCAACTCGGACTGTAAATAGGACAAGAGTAGGGTCCCCAAAATTTATGTATGAATGTCTTCTTGTTAAGATGCTTATAACGACAATTAAATTCTAAATATCTTTCTTTATGATGCCAGGATCAAAATCGGGCAAGTTCTTAGTCAAATGTCTGCACTTTAACGGGAAAAAGACCGCATCTGACGTTCCACTAGGTGAGAGTAGATGCAATTCTACTGTGAGGAGGAGGCTTTAGGTTGTGATGAACTTATTTTCCTAAACTTCATTAGGTGCAGAATGCTCTATTTGAGATGGCTTTTCGAATTTTGCTTTCTACATGTAACATAGCTCTGGATAATTTAGCATCCTTCACATCTATATTTTTCTGTAGTTTCCATATAAACTTACCAAAGGCCACAATAGAGAATGTAGATCAATTCAAATGGTCACTAGAACTCTATATTATAAAGTGACCATGGCTGCTGATGTCAAACTTCCTACAAAGTTTGGTTATATTATTATTTTGTACTACTCCCTCCATTCTAAAAGAACGTTTTAGTTAAAAAAATGATTCTAAAAAAAGTTTGTCGCTTCAACTTTGAGAATAAATTATTTACTTTTTTTACCCTTACCTTCTCTCACTAAGTCTCTACCTTGTATTAATAGTTTTATTCCCATAAAGGGGTTGATGAATTTCAAACAAATTTTATTTGGTAAATGATACTTTCTTAATCTATGTGTTAAAATCTTAAACGACAATCTTTTAGGAACGGAGGTAGTATTTAATTTAAAAATTTTACATCTTACATAATCCTTTTAAATTTTATAACTTTCATAAGTTATCCCTGTCTTATTTACACGCCGCGTGTCATTATGTTTTAGTTAAAGTAAAAATATTAAAAATACATGTGAAAATATTTTTTTTAAAAATTAAATCCTTCCATTTACTTGCATGCATAAATGTACGTGTAAGTGTGTAAATAAACCGAGTCGAGCCGAGTATTGAATTGCTCAGATTTGATTCACAAAATTTATTGATTATTAAAATAAAGTTTGATTAAAGGTTGTTTATTCATGAGCACGATCTCGAATTGAGCCGAGCAATTTGAACTTTTCAAACGAATATAATCGAGTATCAATAGAAAATTGTAATTTGAGAAGATTCGAGTAATTTATTGAATTTAAAAATTTGTTCATATTTGAATCATTTATATTTTCAGTCCGGTTCGAATTTGAATTTTTAGTCGAATCGAGTCCGAACTGTTTACTCATTTTATAGCCTTACAAGCGTGTGAGAGAGAGATTAGAGGGGAAAATATGCATAAACTTTTTATTAACATAACAACTTACCTAATTAACGCCAATCATATTGTTTGATCGATGAACTAGTGTTGAAGTTGTAGTAAAAGAATCCGTCGGACCAAACTATCCACTTGCACTGCTTAATATATCCAAAGGAACACTTGTCTCCCATCGTCTTATTAAAAATGTCGAAAACTTGTTGCTTCGATTTCCAGTAGAAATGGCAGAAGAAGAGCGTTGTTTGGAAGAAATTCTGACAGAATTTCCACTGGAAATAAGCGTTATAAGGAAGGGTGCGATCTCCTAAATCATTATTTTTTGATTTGCAATGAAAGCGGATACTGTCATTACGAATATCATTATCCACACGAACAGAGTACTCTGTGGGTAATGGACAAGCAGCATATGCTGTATCCAAAAGGTAAAGAACTAAGACGAGAAGGGACAAATTTCTTTTCATGAGATAACTCTTTTGATTGAACAAAAAAAAAAAAAAACTAACTGGAAATGGCATTCAAGTTGTTTCAATTTTCTCTTTATAAATAATTTTTAAGGCCAAGTCACATTTATGAACACACACACAATCACAATTTATTATTTCTATTACATTAATTTGTGTTTGGGTGGGTGGGGGGAAGGGTATTTAATTATCATTAAAGGAAATTTAATGATGATTTACGCTTTTGGTATAAAAAATTAATTATATTGATTATTATGAAATAAACTTAAAGTTCAGGGTATTAATCTATATTTAGGCTTTATTTTTTATACCAAAAATGTTAAAATTGTCATTATATTGATTATTGATGATTATGAAATAACAATATTTTAATTAGTAGTACATTTATACATTTTAAAATATTTCTCATTATATTGATTATTGATGATTTTTTTTTCAGTTGAGTTTGTAATGTATTAAATTTACTTTAAAAAATTAATAATGGTCTTATATTTAACCTTTTTGGTATACAAAATTAATGTAATAAATGTTCAAATGAGACTCAATATAACACACATTTTTTTTTAACACACGTCAATGCCATTGATTTACAATGATCTTTATCGACGCGACGTAATATAAAAAAATTAAAATAAAAGTAGAATTTCTAAAAAAATTTTTAATTCCCTAATTAAAAAATATGAGAAGACAAAAAAATTAAGAATTTAATCCCTTAAGAGCCTTTTAACATGTAATTAAAGAGTCTTCATAAAGCCATTGCAGATCACTATAGTAGTCGCAAGGAAGTGTAATGCTCAGACTACGCCACCACGCCATGTCCGTCGTCACATAATCACAAAAGTAGATTATCCAAATCCACAATTTATTATTTTTGGGTACATTAATTATGGCGAGTGTTGTTATCAAATAAATGAATAATCACAAAAGTTAGATTATTAAAATCCACCATTTATTGTTTCAATTATATTTGGGTGGGTGGGTGGGTGGGTGGGTGGGAGGTGGAGGTGGGGGTGGTCGAAACTTTTGTAAATACACGAGAAGTCTTATTATTCATAATCCATATCATTAAGAGTTTATTCTCTTAAGAGTGAAAAAAAATTAAGAGTTTAATTTCTTAAGAAATAATATTTCATATTAATCCATATCATTAATATATCAATCAGAACACAATAAACTCACGATTTATGGGTAAAATTATCACAAGAACATGTCTTGAATAAGTAGAAAGAAAATAACAATTTTAATAGAGAAAGCTATAACTTAATTAGATGAGAATTGAACTAATAATATAGGGTTATGTTTGTTTGTAAAAGTTATAAATCTGGGACTATATTATATGGATTATAATCCTAATATTATTATAATCATAGAACTAATAATTTAATCAATTTTGAATGAAATTATTTTAGATAACTTATAATAATATATGTTATATTTTATTGTGTCAAGTATTATTTAAAAGAATGGATAAAAATTTACCTTTTAAACTATTATACTTTTACCACTAATAAGAAAGAGATCATATTCAGTTTGAGCATAGATGGATAAAATATGATATTCTGACAATTTTTTTTTTTTTTTTTTATAAAAACTAGTTTATAAAACGATGCAACAGAGTGTAATTAGTGGAAAATCTATCATACATGAGTAGGCCTAGTGATAGCAACCAGTCGCATAATATTATAAGTAATTTATTTGTAAAAATTCTTTTATCAACAAATTACTATTGATTTGAGACCCATCTAAAATTTATATATTAGTTTATTTACTGAATTATAATCTCTATCTCGACTCAAAAATAAAGCTCACAATCTCACCAACTCAATTATTAATGAGTATTGTTATACTTATAAAGAAGGGTGATATAGATGTGTATTAAATCCAATCACGTGATAATCTAGCCGACTTATTCACAAAGTCACTATCAAATGCAACGTTTACAAAACTTCGGCATAAGATCGAAATGCGTCCTTATCACAATATTTCATCGAAAAATAATAAATTTCTTTTGAGGGGGAGATATGCACTATTTTTTCGTTCGCTAAGTTTTTTCTCTTGAGTTTTCTTAGCAAGATTTTTAATGAGACATAATCTTATATGATCTTAGGAAATCAAGGTGGAGTGTTATAGTTTTATGATTTTCCAAAAAGTCATAAGCTACATACTAGCTAGACTATTGATCTAGTGCTTGTTTTGTGGATCTTGGTTGGTTGTATTCTCTTTTTCTTGCCTATAAAAGGCAAGCTTCTCTAATGAACACACAAACAGAAGAAATTTGCTGATATTTCTATATTGCAACTTTGTTATTTCTTTAGTTTTATAACAAAACCTTTATTATTAATAGTTTTTATTATTTCAAACAGTACATCCGGATTTCAACCTCCTTGAGGTTTTTGCCTTAATTAATCCTACTAATTAACTAATTCCAATCATGCGTCTTGATGAATAAACTAGTATTGAAGTTGTAATAATAAAATCCATCGTTCTTAACAACCCACGAGCATTCCGCAATACTTCCAAAGAAACACTTGTCTGCCATCGTCTTATTAAAAACATCAAAAACTTGTTGTTTCGATTTCCAATACGAACAATATATTTGGGAATAATGCAAAAGGCATATATAGTATTGAAAATGTAAAGTGCTAAGATAAGGAGACACCAAATTCTTTTCATGAGATAATTCATTTGATTAAAATAAGAATTTGGTTTGAAATGGCCTTTGAGTTATTCGATTTTTCTTTATATAGAGGTAAGACCCAAGTCATATTCATTTAGGAAATTGATATTTTCACAATATTTTCTGATATTTTCATATAAAAAGTGTCGCCATAGGATCTATAGCGACAATTTTCATATGGAAATATCATTTTTCTGTTGTGGATTTATCAGTTTCTTTCATTTATTATACATAATCACAAAGTAGAGTATCAAAATCTACAATTTATTATCTTGGATTACATAATCACAAAAGTAGATCATCAAAAGCCACAATTAATTTTGTTGAGCACTCCTTGCCTTTACATTGAATGATCGTATATTGTTCAAAATAATTTACAGAATATATAGAACAAATACATTTTGGAAGAATTAGAATCATTTCTAATTACCTTAGCAATCACATTTCACTATAAATGTTAAAAGGATAAACTACTCCCTCGTCCCATAGTTATAGGCTGATTTTTCATTTTGAGATGTCCCAATATATAGGCTACTTACTATTTATAAAATTTAGTTAGTTCATTGTTTTACTTTTATGCCCTTATAATAAATATTCAACCATTACTCTTTTTTTGAAGAAACAACATTCAATGTCATTATTTTTATCACCACATTTAATGTTGTTGTATTCTCTTTGGTTAAAGTTTGCGGATTTTAATGGTCAGTTCACGTCAATCAATAAAGTTGAGAGTTCTAGTGTGATAAGTAAGGAGTAATTAACTTATTCATTAATTCCATATTAAGGGGTATATGTGGAAAATTTATGTTAAAAATTGTCACTTAAATGATTTTCTTAAACTACGCTTAAAAGTTAAATCAAATTTATATAACTATAGGACGGAGGGAGTATTTGTTAGCCACTAAAGTATATCTATTTTTTAACATTTAGTCCCTATTTTAATTGATGTGTATCAACTTTCATCTTCGAATTATATATATTTTTCATTTTAGTCCCAAAAATATAATTGTTGTTCATGTTTAGTCCCCCCAATTATAGCAATTTTTCATGTTTAGTCCTACAACTAGAGTTGTATTTCATGTTTAGTCCCCTGTAATTTCTCTATTCTTGTAAGATTGAACTGAGCTGCATACATTATAAACTTTGAGGATGAAATATAACTATAATTTGGAGACTAACCAAGGAATTGTTATTCTAAGGCTATGTTTGTTTGCAAAAAGTATACTTGAGATTTGACTATTTCTCTTAATTTAAGACTATTTCTGACTATTTTATCCTATGATAGGAGATTAATAGTCTTTTAAATAGTCCTATGCATTATTTTTTGTCATTCATAAGGCTATTTATGAGGGATTATATAATCCTATGATGAATGTGAGATTAATAGTCACATCATATTAAGCTAGCAAATGGCTTTGTGGGACTAATAGCCCCACATCAAGAGACTAATAATCCATCGTCAAAGCATTAAATAATCTGAAGTAGTGCTAAATTAAAAAAAAAAAAGTCCAATCCCAAATATTTTTTTTTGCAAACAAAGAAAATTCAGTGTTAATAGTTGTGGGATTGAAAGGAATAAAAACCACTAAACAATCTATGGACAAGATTTCAAACAATGTTACATAACTAATTCAATAGGGCTAGGATCCAACAAAGCAAATGCTAGTTGTTCAAAATGAGACACAAATAAGGCCATTTCTTGTACGTTCTGTCAAGTGCACCAATGCTTCAATACCATCACCTGATCTTTTATACATCAGAAGAACAACATTTGTAGATACCGAAGCGCCAAAAAAATATAACACGGGCGTTCCCCATCCAAAATCAACATCATAAATACCCCAGTTACACATGCTACTAAGCTTAAAAACGTTACTCAAGTCCATCTTAATTGATTTAAGCAATTCACCAAACTCCTTCACACGCTCTGGAAACTTCATGTATTGATTTTCCCCTGTAATTTCATCAACAGAATTAACATCAATTTTTTCTAAGCATTTTCGAACATTCTCCACTGCAACATTTGTCTATCCTAGAAGGCATACAATTCGCAAACGTGCTCCAAGCAAGATTTTCAATGGAATTGTTAATGTCAAGATCCGTCCACGCGTTCCAATCACTAAAACGCGTCCAATCCTGCACAGAAACGGGTAAACACCAAAAGCTTGACGGCTTGGACCGCCAGAGGATAGCTCCAGTGTGAGAATAAGTACATGCTGAATAAGGTTTAACAATGGAGGTTTAATGCTCTAGTACTGGAAAATAATAATGTGTGTACCTTAGAATCAGTGTAAAGCCTTGTATTTATAGTGATCTCACCACCTTCATAGAAATCTTTCCCGTATCATATTAGGGTTCCTCATTAGGTATAATTCCTTAATGGGATTATATAAGAGCTCCCAAAAATATGGAAGATCCTTCTATATTTAGAAACCAAATATAATTAGGAATCCTTGATTTCTTAAAATACTCCAACTACCAAAACAGAATCCTACATAGGATTAAACAAACTCATGTGGACTGCAATCCACCACACAATCCGGACCCAAACAGTCATGGTCCAACATTGACCCCAGTCTTCCATTCAAATAAAATATTTAATGAAAGAGTACTTCAAACATGGCCTAATGATTATCAATGAATTTAATCAAGCCCAAGAACATTTAAAGCCCACACAACAAACCAACCATGCCCCATCATGACACCTATTAATGAGTCGTCCCTCGATACTCAGGCATAACTAAAAAGACACGTTTATTCGAATTCTAATCCTTAAATAAAATAAACCTTTCCACCATAATAGACAAATCTTTGCTTCATTTGAATCTCAGAACTCTCTTTCCTCCTTTAGCAAAACCCTCATTCCGGCCAACCACCTTCAAAGCCTCAACAATGGCATCATCTTAGGTACCAGAGAACACCTCTTCCACCACCAACGAACCAATCGTTACTACTCCTTTGTCATCCATCCCTGCTCCACCCACAACAACCACCCCTTCTTCCACAAACATCCCAAACCCCAACAGTAGCACTGTAACCATCGATTCCACTATCGTAACTACTACTACCATCCAAATTTCTCTCAAAACCCAGTGCCAACCAAAACAAAAATGGACTTCGAAAAAATGATACGCGAATATCCAAACGAGGCAAAATTCCCACATGCCAACACTCATTCTCGAATCACTGATTCAGACCTCACCATCATTCGCCAACACTATCATATTCTAGATACCCACTAACTAAAAGAACATTCCGCCTTCGATCGAATGTACCATCGACCTGAAGGCTGGACCGCTATGCCCCTTACCCTTCTAGAGAAGGGTGTCTGACTTCCCCTACACCCTTTTCTCATTACCCTCCTAGCTAGGGTTTATTAGCATTGGCTTCACCCAATTAGTATTGAATCCATACATTAATATCATAGTCTTTATTGCCTTCTGCCACGAGATCGGCATCCCCCTTCGATTGACTTCTTCTTTTCCTTATACCAACTGGTTAACTCCCGAGAGCCCGTATTCAAAGTTCTAAGCAAACAACCTCCAAAACCCAACTCTAAGATTGAGAAACGTCCCCTAATGGATACACCTTCGAGCAACAAAAACAAGCACAAAGACTGATTTTTTGTCAATATATTTACACGTCTAGTGTAAGACTTTGAAATCTCTAGTTGCATCAAATTTCACAATACTCAAGTATATACCTTAATTTTTTCTACTTTTGCATACATATATTAATTTTGAGCACAATTATATGAATATTTTGCTTTGTTTATTTATTTTTACATCGTATTAGGGTGACTTATCTCCATTTTTTATTCACTTGTAAAGTTCTCCAGCTTGTTTGATATAATGTAATTTGTGAACTGTTATCTAATTACGTGGAGTTTAATGCATTTTTTTACTTTAGTTGTTTAACATAGTTCTTACCAAAAGTATGGTTGAAATATGTTTCACTTTTGAAGCTTAAACTAGATAACTTGGAATTCCTTTCAGCATGCACTCACATATTCTGTATCTAGGATACTAATTAGCGTGTTTGTATGTTCAGGTAGGACTGATCATTCAGTTACAACCGAACCGAATAGGCTATTCGGTTATAACCAAATTCCAAAATAATCATAATTTTAATATCCGAACAATTAACCGAATTTTGGAAATAATCGAATACCGAATTACCGAATTACCGAATTATAAATTTGGTAATTTGGTTAATAACCGAACCTGGTGCAGTTCAAAAATTATAGAGTGCACAAGCAGCTTTCTGAAAATATCTCATTTCTCCACATTATCTCCTTTTCCTCATCTTGTTTCACTAGTTCTTTCTGATTGCTAGTGTCTGATTTATTGAAGAAACCTCTTTCCTTGGTCAGTTTTGCTGCTCCTGTCATCCAATTTCTTCTTAATTTCCTTCAGTAATCCACTACTCTTTCCAAGACCCTTTACAGTTGGTTCAACCTTAGCTTCTTCAGTTTTCTTAGACTTAGATGTACCCGAAGCCTGATTTTGTAAATGCTGCACCCAACATGCCCCTTGCTCCCATCTGATAGATTAATTTGTGTCTTTTGAGCCTTCTTCCTACAACTTCATCAAACTTTCTCCCAGGAATTTTCTTACCAAAGACCTAGCAGAATCTAAATCTTCATCATCTGCACTCTATAATTTTTGAACTGCACCAGATGATTGAGTTCGAGATGAGAGTCAAGAGATGTCAAATAAGAGATGACCGATGAAGGGCTAAAGGCGATGAGGCGATGGGAGATTGAGAACTCGAGATCTGGGGCTTCTGGGCTAGTGGGTTGACTCGGCTAACAACTGAGGTTGAGAAATGAATTGAGATCAGATAACTAGGAAAGTCTAAAGGAGTTCATATTATTATTTTAATTTTTAAGGCTTTATTAGGTTATTCGGTTAGACCGAGTAACGCAAAAGTGAAACCCGTATTAACTAACCGTAAACCGTAAATAATTTCAGATATAATCGAATTGTTAAAAATAACCAAATTATCAGAAAATTTCGGTTAAATTATTTCGATTCCGTTCGATAATTCGGTTATACCCATTTTTTTGCTCAGTCCTATGTTCAGGAGGCTCGGATTAGTTGGGCAATTTCGTCCAAATAAACTAATTTCAAACTTATTATTGTACATGATTGAATGTTAATTGCATTTGGATTCAGTTTTGTGCCTGATTATGAACTACAAAGTTGATATTTACATATTTTGAAACTTTCTAGTTTCTATCCAGGAACAAGATTGTAGAGTTTAAGCTTATAAAAGTAGTTTTACCTTGCCATCAGAGCTAAAAAGAGTTGAGCTATGCGAGAACTGTCAAAATAAGCTAGTTTCAAAACCATATAGCATGTTCAAAGTGAATAAGACTGATTTGGCCAGAAAAATAAAGGAGAGTTCAAAGTTAGACGAGTATACACATAACTTAAAAGGGGTAACAAGAAAAAAGGAGAAAAAAACTCACGAGGACAGTAATTACTATGTCAAAAGCTAGAAGTTTATGCAGTTAAGTTAGAAGCTTATAAACAGTACATAGTAATTCTTTTGTTTAACAATGGTATTGACAATATATAAGTGTAAATTCTCTCCTCACACGACAAAGTACCAAGTCATAAGGTACGCCTTGTTAGCCATGCCATGAGTATATAACAATAAGTTTGAGACTACAAATCTACGTTCACATACGAAAACAATAATAAGCAACCTGCAACCACCTTGTTCGTCTTGGTTCTTGAATACTATCCATGCCCTATTTTCTAAATTCGTTCCCTGTTTTTAAATGCCACTTTGTGGAGAATTCAATGCTAAAACCTATTTAGGATGAAAAGCTTTATCCCAAATCAAAGAACTCAACATTCTCCTATTTTTGTTAGAAATCAAAGCTCACAGAAGCACAAGATCAATTCAACAATAGCTGAATCATTGTTTATTGAATAGCCAACAAGCTGGCTTAAATAGCCATTACAAAACAGAAATACAAAATGCATAAACACGTCTCAACAAACCTTAAGATAGTGCTAAAGACTCGGTCTATCTAAAAACAAACCCAACTGACTCTCTAACTCTCCTAAAACCTAGGAGTTTATTTGACTAAAGAAAACAGTCCTAGACTAACAAGGACACACCTCAACAATCCTTCCACTAAACTGAAGCTGCTGGAAGCAGTTTAGTTTACTTCCTTCTTATCCACAACTCCAAACATTCCTCGAAGTTTTTTAAAAGCTTCTAGCTTAAGAGGCTTTGTCAATATGTCTGCGAGCTATTCACCGCTACCACATAACTTGAGTTTCACAACACCATCCTTTGTTAAATCTCGAATGAAATGAAATCTCACATGGATGTGTTCGCTCCGACCATGAAAAACAGGATTCTTGGCTAATTTAATTGTAGAAGTATTGTCACAAAATAAAGTAACACACTTACACTTATCATAGCCAAGACTTTGAAGAACTCTTTGCATCCATACACACCTTTGCGCGCAAGTCGCAATGTACCACATACTCCGCTTCTGTAGTTGACAAAGTTACAATAGGTTGTTTTCGCGAGGACCAAGAAACTGCTCCGGCACTCAACATAAACACGAAACCAGTTGTACTTCGAGAATCATCAATATTTCCAGCATAATCACTATCACAATATCCCACCAAGTCATCAAGCACTTCTCTTTCTATAGTATATTCCCATATCAACAGTTCCTCCGAGATATCGCAGAACCCTCTTAGTCACGCTTAATGTGCTTCTTTAGACAAGCCATAAACCGATCGATGAGGCAAACCACATACAAAAGATCTGTTTCTAGTGGTCACAAATACATTAGTCGCTTAATGAGTTCTTTCAGATCGCTCCATCAACCTCTGCTCCACCTCCTTCTTTTGATAATTTTAAACTAGGTACAATTGGATTTCTCATCGGATTACTATCTGCCATTCCAAACCTATCGAGTACTTCATTGGCATACTTACTTTGATACAAATGTATACCCTTCTCGCTTTGCCTCACTTCTACTCCCAAGAAATATTTCATCTCTCCTAAATTCGTCATTTCAAACTCACTCATCATGGAACTTTTAAATTCTTCAATCAAAACTCCATCATTGCTGGTAAAAATAAGATCATCAACGTAATGACTAACGATCACAATTTTACCTTCTTTTGTAGCCTTCACGAACAGTGTGTGTTCATAGCTGCATTTTTCAAAACCTGCCTTAATGAAGTATCCCTCAATTCTACTGAACCAAGCCCTCGGTGCCTGCTTTAGACCATACAATGCCTTCTTTAACTTGTAAACCTTATGTTCTGCTCCTTTCTTTATGTAGCCAAGGGGTTGATCCACAAACACTAACTCACTTAATTCGACATACAAGAACGCGCTTTTGACATCAATCTGAAACACGGTCCAACCCTTTTGAGCAGCCAAAGCTATCACCATTCTTATTGTGTCCCACCGAGCCACAGGAGCATAGACTTCATTTTAGTCAATGCCATGTTCTTGGGCATAACCCTTGTCTACTAGGCGCGCTTTACACTTGTCAAGCTCTCCCCATTTCATTGAACTTAGTCTTAAACACCCACTTCACCCCGATTTTCTTTGCCCTTGTAGGTAGATCAACAAGTTCCCATGTATTATTCTTGACTATGGATTCTATCTCCAAGTCCATTGCCTTTCTCCATTTTGCACTCTTAGTTGCTTCTTCATAACTAGTAGGGTCTGCATTAGAAATGAATAAAGCCAAGTTTTCAAGGCCTTCAGTTAAATTCTCCACATCTTCTTCCTCTGAGAGTCCTTCCCCGCTTTCATAATCTATCATACAAACTGGAGCTCTTCTATTCCTCACTTCTCGAATTGGTTCTTCTGTTGGACTTGAAGTGAGTCCATTGGATGAACCCCCGACGTTTGCTATTCCTTCATTACTACCAACAACTGCTTCATCTTGTGTCTCACCTGCCTCGCTGTCATTTTCGATCTCTTCATCATCTCCCTATGTTAACACATCAAACACTACTTCTTCTTCATTTCTTCCCCAATCCCAACTCTTGTCTTCCTCAAATAGAACATCTCTACTGATCACAACACGACTCTTAATGGGATCGAAGAGTCTATAAGCTTTTGACTCTTCACTAACTCCAAGTAATACGACCTTAAAACTCTTATCTTCTAGTTTTGTTCTCTTGGCATCCGGAATATGCATATGAAAAATGCAACCAAAGATACTAAAATAATCGACATTAGGTTTCAAGCCACTCCAACATTCTTCAGGAGTTTTCTCCTCCACAGCTACTGTGGGACTTCGATTCAAGATGTGCACGACCCACTTTACTGCCTCTGGCCAAAACACCTTTGGCATTCTCCTTTCTGTTAACAAACATCTCACCATGTTCATAATAGTACGATTTTTTCGCTTTGCTACTCCATTTTGTTGAGGTGTGTAGGCAGCTGTAAGTTGTCTCTTAATGCCATAACTTGCACAAAACTCGTTAAACTCGTTTGAGGTGAATTCACCACCTCTATCTGTTCTAAGACAACGAATATAACATCCTACCTCCTTTTCAACCACACTCTTGAACATTTTGAACATTAAAAAGGATTCACATTTTTCAGTAAGGAAATAAACCCAATTTTTCTTCATCAGTAATCATCAATAAGACTCATCATGTACCTTTTTCCACCATTTGAAATAGGGTTATTGGCCACACAGATCATCATGCACGAAGTGAAGTCTTTCTCAAGCTCTCCATCGACTCTTTCTTGGAATAACATCTCGATGTTGTTTACCAACCATGCATTTTGAACACACTTCTTTAGCGGCTTTAAGTTGAGGTAGTCCATCTAATAGTTTCTTGTATTGCAAGGTTTGAAGATTTTTGTAGCTCGGATGACCGAATCTTTGGTGCCATAGTTCCATAATGTCTTCGATTTTGTGATTGAGGCAGTCGATTGTTGGTTTGCTACGAGGGCAAGCACCACAAACATGCGATTAGTTGTCATCTTTGTTTCCATGATAAGACCTCGCCTCTTGTGATAAACCTTTCAAGTTCCATCTTGGATCAAAATGGCTAGACCCTTTCTCCAGAATCGTCCGATGCTAAATAGGTTGTTTGTCGGATCAGAATGTAATACATCGACACCACTTGCTTCACATCTCCAATTTGCAAATTCATACTCCCATTTCCCATTATACTCATTCGTGATACTATTTCCAAGCTTAAGCGAGTGTCTAAAGATCTCATCTAACTCAAGAAACCATTTCTTATCGTGATGTCATATGTTTGCTATAAACTGAGTCAAGAAACCACACACCTTCTCGACTCAGATTGTTACTTTCCACGTAGACCATTAGAAGCAATTCTTCTTCTTCATCTATCTTGGCATAGTTGGCTGCTTTTTCCCATTTAGGACACTCGTACTGAAAATGCCCTAATTGATGACATTTGAAACACTCGATCATTTCCTTATTAAAGGCTCGACCTCTGCCTCTTCCCCTTGCTGCACCTCTACCTCTCATAGTTCCCCGTCCTCTTCCTCGATTTCCAGCTTCATGTGAGATTTTAAGTGCACGCTCATCCCATCCATCCTTTCGAAAATTTTGTTCATGTACCAACAAAGAGCTTCGTAATTCATTAACTGAGAGTCCATTGATATCCTTAGACTCTTCTATCGAGCAAACTATGTAGTTGAACCTCTCTGTGAGCGTTCTCAAGATCTTCTCAACTATCTTTACGTCTGGCATGTCTTCTCAATAAATTCTCATCTCATTGGCTACTGTCATTACCCTTCCAAAGTAATCAACTACTGTTTTTCCCAATTTCATTTCCAGGATTTCGAAATTCCTGTGAAGAATTTGAAGTTGTGCTCTTTGAACCCTAGCATTTCCTTGATATCTGACCTTCATATAGTGTGACGCCCCCAAAACAGGTATACATCACTCATCTTGGGTCGCCAGATACATGGTATTGAATACGAATACAAACTAATTATATAACCGTCGTGTAAAATACGACAAAACATAGGCTGTGAGTTTTAATACAAATATTGTCATCTAGACAATATCCACACTCAATGGAGTCCTCATTACATTTATTATCACACTATTTCACAGAATAGTGAGGACTACTAATGCACCATCTAGGACCATCTCTCTGTTCCCCGACTAGTCCCAGCTACGTTCTCAATTCCTGAAGAGAACAGTGAAAGAAAGGGTGAGCTCAACTAGCCCAGTAAGAAATATTATAACTAAGATAATGCAGAATAAATTATCATTAGCCTTCAACGGTGTTAAACTGATAAAATATAATAAACATCAAGTTTAACTGCAGCGGAACAAGCAATTCATTAGAAGAGTCAAGTAAGGTATAAAATCTACTATCTTTTATGATTTAAAAAGTTTTTCATCAACTTTATCCGAGACTCAAATTTTTAATAAATAAAATCGAATCATCCCTGCTCCACGGCCAAGGATATTCATGTAAACATCAATGGTCATGACTATACCGAATAATCCCTGGTCATAATCATACCAACAACTGTCCACCAATGAACTACAGGCTAATGAGGACTTTTACCACATCATTCGTCACATTACAGTCATGATTATACCGAATAATCCCTGGTCATAATCATACCAAGTCCATCTATGCACGTAAGTCAAAGATGACTTTCATCACAATATAAGCATGAGGATGATGACAATGACATAATAATTCAATTAAAACAAGTTCAAGAATAAATTTTAAAGATTTATAAGTTAATTTATCCCGAACTCAATAATGTCCAATTTGTCAACATGATCTTGCGCCATGCGCAAATAAAATTCAAGAATGCTCGTAAGAATATTTCCATGAAAATCTTTGGATGAAGCGCAAATATCAAGGATATTCCACTAATTTCATGGAGTATAGAAGCCAAAACTTTAACCATCCGAGTATAATAGAATATATGAAATCGCAAATGGATTTTCACTCACTCGCCATGCAGTAATCCACGATATGCATCATTTCCACAATTTAATAAGGAATGAATATAAAGGATCATGACGCCTCAAAATTAGGTATACGCCACCCATCTTTGGTCGCCACTTACATGGTACATATATTCAAATACAACTTACTAATATAAATCGTGTGTACAATACGACATAAACCATGAGTTTGAATACAAATATTGTCTACTAGATATTATACAAACTCAAAAGGAGTCCTCATTACTACTATTATCACACTATTTCACGAATAGTGAGGACTACTAATGCTATCCTCCGGACCATTACTCCGCTTCCCGACTCGTCGTCCCAACTATGTTCTCATTTCTCAAGAGAACAAAGTGAAAGAAAGGTGAGCTCAACTAGCCCAATAAGAAATATTATGACTAAGATAATGCGTAGAATAATTTATCATTAGCCTTCAACAAATGTTGTTAAACCGATAAAATACAATAGACAACAAGTTTAATCTGCAAATGGAATAAGCAATCCATTAAAAGAGTCAAGTAGAGAATAAAGTCTACTATCTTTTAGGTTTTAAAAGGTTTTTCATCGTTATATATTGAGACTCAACTTTAATAAATAATCCACATCATCGAATCACCCCGCACTACTACGCCAAGGATATTCATCAAATTATCAATGGTTATGACTATACCGAATCACCCCCGGTCATAATCATACCAAAATTATCCATCACCGCATTATGTGCCAATCGAGGACTTTTTATCACATCATTTATAACAAGCCATGATTATACCGAATGATCCTCGGTCATAATCATACTAAGTTCATCTATACACGTAAAGTCAAGATAACATAATATAACATGAGGATGATGACAATGACATAATAATTCAATAAAACAAGTTCAAGAATTATTTTATCCAGAATTATTAACGCCCAAATTGTCAAAAAATGATCTTGTTTTGTAGAGTAAAATTCAAGAATGATCGGAAGAATATTTCCATGAAAGATCTTTGGATGAAGTGCAAATATCAAGGATATTCCACTAATTTCATGGAGTATAGAAGTCAAAGATTTAACCAACCGAGTATAATAAAGAATGGAATAACAAAAGAAATCACCGTGCATGCAGATTGCCCGCAGACAAAGTTATTCCAAGAATAATAATAATAACGGAACTGTGTCGTGAAATTCACACCAAGCGGGATGATCAACAGAATAATAAATCTTTGAATAATAAACAATGGAACCAGTGTCCGTGTAAAAACACATGCATGTGATATTCCAAATGTAATAATAAATGCGGAATAATAAACAATGGAACCAGTCCCGTGTAAAACACACGCATGTGATATTCCAATGTAATAATAAAGAATGGAATAATGTAAGGAGATCACCAAGTATAGGGGATTCACAGCGTATACTGAGTTATTCCAATGTAATAAATAAGAATGGAATAATATAAGGATTTCACTAAGTATAGGTATGCTGCGTGATACTGAAGTTATGTATAGGGTATACCACTTTTACGAGTTATTCCAATAGAATAATAAGCAATGGAATAACAACAGATTCTCTTCATGAATAAGAAAGAATAACACCCTTACGGTACAACAAATAATATTCCCTACCTTAGAAGAACCGAATATTGGCAAGGTGAAGTAGCGAATACTTTTCTTCTTTCTCTCTATAGTTTTCTCTCTAGAGTTTGGTGAATTCGTGAAAATAATGAAGCACTAGGCCTCTATTTATAGAAGATTTCTAGCTTAAGACCTACCATGTGGAAACGCAAGTGGCTTGACGAACGGTGATGTGAAAAGAAAAGTGGTTCGACGCCTTTGTAATGTGAAACGACAAGTGGTTTCGGCGCTCAGAATGTGAAACGGCAAGTGGTTTGACGCCTGTGAATGTGAAACGGCAAGTGGTTTGACGTCACGGTAAATGTAATTACTATTGACGAAGGTAATAACTATTCACAAGGGTAATTACTATTAACGAAGGTAATTACTATCGATGAAGGTAATACTACTATCGACTAAGGTAATTACTATTCACAAAGGTAATTACTATCGATTTAAGGTAGTTCTTATTGACGAAGGTAAATACTATCGATTGAAGGTAAATACTATCGACGAAGGTAATTACTATTCACAAAGGTAATTACTATCGATTGAAGAGACTCTTAGATAATGACATATGGGCCCCCATAAAATAATCAAACTTACCACAAACGTCTCATAATGTAGACTCTTTATATACATTAAGGATTGAATAAATATTACCACAAATCATTTTATTTTTAATCAACACATTTTTAATCTTTCAACAATTATTAATCATTTATAACTTGTCGTCTCAATTAATAATATAACATATTATACTGGATGATCATTGTGACAATAATTGAATCAATAATATAAGAGATATGATGCAAAGAATTCATCAGTAGTAATAATTGAGCATATATTTGAGTGACTTCTCACGTAAGCATCAATAATCAATAATTGTGTGCTACTCTGTAAACCACCAGACATCGTATTTTTACCACCGGTAGTTCAATAGTTTTAACGGTAACACCTCCGCCGTTATTTTTATAAAATATTTTTGTCGTTTTCTCAATCCGACAATAATTACATTTATGGGGTCCACCAATGATTGAGTAGTTGTATTTAATATTCCCTAACAAAAGAATATTCCCACCAAACGAATATTTTATAACAACTTGTATACTTTGCAAAATTTATAAATACTACCCACAACTATAATATTATCTCAAATTCACACCATAATATTAAAATTATTTCGACAAAATTTAAATCTTTATTGATAAAATATGGGGTCTCACAATCTCCCTCCTTATGGAATTTCACCCTCGAAATTAGGGTGCGTGCACGGTATGATAAAGAGGTGAGGATACCTTAAATACCTTTATCGTTGAAAACATTAAATTCATCTTTGCAATCCTACCAAAGATATTCATTAACAATTCATCTTTGCACTACGGGCCAAAGATATTTATTAACAATTCATCTTTGTACTACAAAGCAAAGATATACAATCGTAAAACCAATAATATTGAGGACGCGACTTAATAGTATCACGACCACCTAATTATCCATGCACTCATCGCCAAGGATATTCGTTTTTACATCTGGCCATGATTATACCGAATAATCCGTGGTCATAATCATACCAAGTCTATCAATGCACTACTACTGACAAAGATAACTTTTACCACATCCATGAATTAATATTTCATCTTGAGACTCACCTCAATAATTAATCCATATCATCGAATCATCCCCTGCACTACGTGCCGAGGATATTCATTAGTATCACGACCATTTAATTATCCATGCACTACTACCAAAGATAATCGTGTATTCATTAGTATCATGACCACAAATTATCCATGCACTACTACCAAAGATAATCGTGTATTCATTAGTATCACGACCACAAATTATCCATGCACTACTACCAAAGATAATCGTGTATTCATTAGTATCACGACCACAAATTATCCATGCACTACTACCAAAGATAATCGTGTATTCATTAGTATCACGACCACAAATTATCCATGCACTACTACCAAAGATAATTGTGTATTCATTAAGATCACGACCAAAATTATCCATGCACTACTACCAAAGATAATCGTGTATTCATTAGTATCACGACCACAAATTATCCATGCACTACTACCAAAGATAATCGTGTATTCATTAGTATCACGACCACAAATTATCCATGCACTACTGGCCAAAGATAATCGTGTATTCATTAGTATCACGACCACAAATTATCCATGCACTACACGACCAAAGATAATCGTGAGTTTTCAATTACGGTTATGATTATACCGAACAATCCTCGGTCATAATCATACCAAATCCATCTACGCACCTACATGCCATGAGATGACTTTCAACATAATATAAACATGAGGATAACGATATAAAGAATCAATCAAATGAGATAAAGGATAAATATTAAACATTTATAATATAATTTATCCAGATTCAAGAATATCCCCATGTTATCAATCACTTAATAATCTCATAATCTAATATCATTAATATTATAACAATATTTTAATCACTTCTTAAATTTATAAACAATTTATCTCAATTGTTTACGCTTTTACCATATAATGCATTTAATCATCCAAAATGCCATACTCATAAGATATCATCACCAATTATCAAATCCTCATCAAA
This sequence comes from Panax quinquefolius, assembly GCA_020205615.1. Lineage (NCBI taxonomy): Eukaryota > Viridiplantae > Streptophyta > Magnoliopsida > Apiales > Araliaceae > Panax > Panax quinquefolius. The sequence continues at coordinate 36,846,529 of CM035151.1, forward strand.
AAAATATGCATATATTCTATATAGGATTCTCTAGCCATAAAATCCTATTTTCAACTTTTTTACTTCACATAACATATTTAACTCATATGTTAAGTAACTAAACTATTTTCATAAAAATACCAAATCAGTCCCAAAAATATTTCTTTTACGGTTTTAGCATAATATAGTCCCATAATGAAAATATATATTTTTCTGGAATTTTTAAAATTCATTTACTATTTTCAAAAATTAATTTCTAATTAATTCCTTAAGAAATTAGCTACCTCAAGTTTAACTCCAAAATTCCCAAATCTTGGCAGGACCTTACACATGTTAACGTGAGCTTCCGGTTTAAATTTCATGGTCATCTGAGTTATAGAACTCCAGGTTATAGCATTTTTTATCGGAAAAACCTAAATATTGAAATAGTCATAACTTGCTCATTTTAAGTCAGAATGAGCTCATTTTTGGTCAGGAGGTACTTTATACCATATACCTTCAAGTCCCAAAAGGCCAGAATTTTTCTCATAATTTAAGTGGCCGAAACAGCCCGTCTAAAATCATGGCAGCAGCTTTTTCGGTTTTTGCAGCTTTGCACTCCTTTGCTAAAATCAGTCCACACAAAAATCTACAACACCTTTTCCAGTAATTCCACTTAGATTAGTTAGGTAACTCATAGATCTAACTCTAAGACTTGACCACACTCAAAAATTCAAAATATAATAGGAGATATGGTCAATTGAATTTCATGTTACGTTTTCACCAAAATCGATTTTCAACTCTTTGTGATTTCTAAGAAACTTTCATGTTTTCACATACTAACCAACATAACTCATCTTAAAATTTACTAACACTTTATATACCCATGATTTTCATCGGTTCTATCCTTTTATTATGACTTTCATCATAATCCACGTAAATGCAGATCCTTTTAGTTGAAGAAATATTTGAGGGTTTAAGAAATGGGTTTTTGTCTTTGGTCAATATAAAATTCGATTTCACGTTCTAGGGTAGGCTAGGAAGACTTCAAGAATACGCCAAGAAATTTATTAATGATAGAAATATCATTCAAAATCATTACTCTCGTCAAGACTTGGATAAGACGTCACATTAATACCAACTGTGACTTCTATCCCTTAACCCGGATAGCACCTCACAATGATACCTATCAACTTGCCATCTTGATCATACGACGCTTCTGAGAAAGTCCGGCTTCGGTGCATTTCACACAAGGAAGTCAACAACGAAAGGATCGGGGCTCTTTACTTATGGCTCGATATAACAAAGTTGATTAACTTTAGGGTTTGGTTACTTTGAATTCAGTATAACAAAGTTGGTTAGGAATATGAAAGCTAACAACCTTACAAAAAGAATAATGAGTAGTTAATCAATCATTTTCAAAATTACCTCAAAGGCAAGTATTTTCAAAGAGATAAGATCGTGAAAGTGTTTATTTGAAACAACAAGATTAATAAGCAATGGAGGTAACGAAGGTTTCTCCCAACGAAGTTTCAATAGAAAAATCAAAGTCTAATTTTTCCTGAGTCAAATTTAAACATTGAACACAACTAGGTAGAATAAAAAGTGGGTAGAACTTGTATTGAATAAAGTATAGACTTTCGTAATAATTTATAATTAATTTACAGTAATAACTTCGTTCGGGTTTCTCAACAAACGCTCTCACTTAAATTATTGAGTTTGACTTTACTATAGGTACATTCCACCTTTAAGTGCTTCTTCACATTTCGATCCATGATTTGAATCATTATTCTCTCGATCCATATCGAATTCGGGTTGACCGCTATGCATGTGGTAATTCAATTCGATGTTGGGTTCTCCCAATTCTTTGTCAAAAGTAAAGTCCATTTCATCTATTTGGCTTTATTGGATCGGACGTCTTTTTCTACACTATCAACGCGTTGTGCAACTTTTACCCATGCATCGCCTATTCTCCTTCGTTCAGTTGTTTCTTCTTTCAGCTGATCTTTGATTTTTAAATTCTCAGATTCCAACTTTAATATCTTACACCCTGCCAAAGCGTGATTTTGTTCGAGCATCACATATCGGGTAACCCAATTTTGAATTGTTGTATCCCTTTTGTTCCACGACCGCTTTCTTGTTCTTCAACTCGTTCTTCTAGCTAACGAACACGATTATGTAATTCTAAGTTTTGATCATAAACTTCTTCTAACCAATTCTCCTCGGGTTCCTCTTCTTCCTCTTCTTCCTCTTCTTCCTCACTCTCACCGCTACCTCTCCGCAACTAGCTCTAATGCAACAATTAGTTCTTCATTCACTACGTGGATATCTCTAATTTGTTCCTCGTCTCGACCTTCGCATTAACTCGATTAGTGATTAAAGGTGTCAGCGGTCACATTCACTCCATTGTGAATATTTTCATTGCCATTTCAAACACCGCCACAAAATAAGGGTTAATTGACATGCAACATATTATCACTATACTCGACCGACCAATCAAATACCAAATAAACTTAGGTAGGTCATACTAGCGAAGGTATTCCTGCCTCCCTCCTAGTACTATTCTCACATCTTAGCCAGGATCATATCCTAAGCTCGATACCAACCGTGGCGCCCCAAAATTAGGTATACGCCACCCATCTTGGGTCGCCACTTACATGGTACATATATTCAAATACAACTTACTAATATAAGCGCCGTGGTAATAATACGACATAAAGCGTGAGTTTGAATACAAATATTGTCTACTAGATATTATACAAACTCAAAAGGAGTCCTCATTACTACTATTATCACACTATTTCACTGAATAGTGAGGACTACTAATGCTATCCTACGGACCATTACTCCGTTCCCCGACTTCGTCGTACTATGTTCTCATTTTTCAAAGAACAACGGTGAAAGAAAGGGTGAGCTCAACTAGCACAAAGAAGAAATATTATGACTAAGATAATGCGTAATAATTTATCATTAGCCTTCAACGATTGTTAAACCGATAAAATACAATAGACAACAAGTTTAAGCTGCAATGAATAAGCAATCCATTAAAAGAGTCAAGTAGAGAATAAAGTCTACTATCTTTTAGGTTTTAAAAGGTTTTCATCATCGTTATAATTTGAGACTCAACTTTAATAAATAATCCACATCATCGAATCACCCCGCACTATGACTCAAGGATATTCATCAAATTATCAATGGTTATGACTATACCGAATCACCCCCGGTCATAATCATACCAAAATTATCCATCATTGCATTACATGTGCCACCGAGGACTTTTATCACATCATTTATAACAAGCCATGATTATACCGAATGATCCCCGGTCATAATCATACTAAGTTCATCTATACACGTAAGTCAAGATAACATAATATAACATGAGGATGATGACAATGACATAATAATTCAATAAAACAAGTTCAAGAATTATTTTATCCGAGGAATTATTAACGCCCAAATTGTCAAAATGATCTTGCTTTTGTAGAGTAAAATTCAAGAATGATCGAAGAATATTTCCATGAAAAGATATTGGATGAAAGCGCAAATATCAAGGATATTCCACTAATTTCATGGAGTATAGAAGTCAAAGATTTAACCAACCGAGTATAATAAAGAATGGAATAACAAAAGAAATCACCATGCATGCGGTAATTCAGATAGACAAAGTTATTCCAATGTAATAATAATAACGGAACCAAAGTTAGGTGAAATTCACAAGCAAGGATGATCCAATGTAATAATAAATCTTTGAATAATAAATAATGGAACCAGTCGGTGTAAAACACACGCATGAGGATATTCCAATGTAATAATAAATGCGGAATAATAAACAATGGAACCCTGTGGGTGTAAAACACATGCATGACGAGGATATTCCAAATGTAATAATAAAGAATGGAATAAATGAAGGAGATCACCAAGTATATGGGATTCAGCAGATACAAAGTTATTCCAATGGAATAAATAAGAATGGAATAATATAAGGATTTCACCAAGTATAGGGTACGCCATGATACAAAGTTATGTATAGGGTATACCACTTTTTTACAAAGTTATTCCAATAGAATAATAAGCAATGGAATAACAACGAGTTCTCTTCATGAATAAGAAAGAATAACACCCTTTACTAGTACAACAAATAATATTCCCTACCTTAGAAGAACTGAATATTGGCAAGGTGAAGTAGCGAGAATACTTTTCTTCTTTCTCTCTATAGTTTTCTCTCTCAGAGTTTCAGTGAATTCGTGAAAATAATGAAGCACTAGGCCTCTATTTATAGAAGATTTCTAAAAAGCACCTACCATGTATGAAAATGCAAGTGGCGACGACCGGTGATGTGAAAAGAAAAGTGGTTCGGCGCTGTAATGTGAAACGACAAGTGGTTCGATTTTGTAATGTGAAAACGGCAAGTGGTTTGGCCTTCAGAATGTGAAAAGCCAAGTGGTTTGGACGTCTTGTAAATGTAATTACTATCGACGAAGGTAATAACTATTCATAAGGGTAATTACTATCGACGTAAGGTAATTACTATTGACGAAGGTAAATACTATCGACGAAGGTAATTACTATTCACAAAGGTAATTACTATCGACGAAGGGTAGTTACTATATCGACGAAGGTAAATACTATTGTGAAGGTAAATACTATCGACGAAGGTAATTACTATTCACAAAGGTAATTACTATTGATGAAAAGAGACTCTTAGATAATGACATATGGGCCCCCATAAAATAATCAAACTTACCACAAACGCCTCATAATGACTCTTTATATACATTAAGGATTGAATAAATATTACCACAAATCATTTTATTTTTAATCAACACATTTTTAATCTTTCAACAATTATTAATCATTTATAACTTGTCGTCTCAATTAATAATATAACATATTATCTGATGATATCTTTGTGACAATAATTGAATCAATAATATAAGAGATATGATGCAAAGAATTATTGAAGAATAATTGAGCATAAAGTGAGTGACTTCTCAACGTAAGCATCAATAATCAATACCGTGTGCTACTATGCAACCACGCCAGACATCGTATTTTTACCACCGGGTAGTTCAATAGTTTTAACGGTAACACCTCATAGTTATTTTTATAAAATATTTTTGTCGTTTTTCAATCCCATAATAATTACATTATGGGGTCCACCAATGATTGAGTAGTTAATTTAATATTTCCTAACAAAAGAATATTCCCAGACCAAACGTAATATTTTATAACAACTTGTATACTTTGCAAAATTTATAAATACTACCCACAACTATAATATTATCTCAAATTCACACCATAATATTAAAAATTATTTCGATAAAATTTAAATCTTTATTGATAAAATATGGGGTCTCACAGATCATTCACCATGCATGTGGTAATCCATAGATAGGTTATTCTAACGTAATAACAAAGAATGGAATAATGAAGGATTCACCGTAAATGCGATAGATCGCATGACGGTTATTCCCAATGAATAATAAATAATGGAATCAGTCCCGGCGATAAATGCTCAGATGTGATATTCCGACGAATAATAAATAATGGAACCGGTCCCAGAAACGCATGCATATGATATTTCGACGTAATAATAAAGAACTAATATTAGAAGACTTTCACCATGATATGCAGATTGCTTAAACAAAGTTACTCCAACAGAATAATAAGAATGGAATAATGTAAGAATTTCACCAAGTATAGGGTATCCAGCATTATCTAGGTTATTCCAACGAATAATAAAGAATGGAATAATGTAAGTTCTCTTCACGAATAAGAAAGAAAGAATACCTCTTCTGAGTACAACAAATAATATCCCCTACCTTAGAAAATCGGATATTGGAGTAGTGAAGTAGCGTAATACTTTTCTTCTTTCTCTCTATAATTTCTCTCTAGAGTTTCAATTGAATTAAGTAAGAAATAATGAAGGAATGAGCTTCTATTTATAGGAGAATGGATTTGAATAGTAACTAATTCATGAACGGTCCAGATTAATTCATGGGTGAATAGTAACTAATTCAAGAACTAATAGTAACTAATTCATGAACGGTCCAGTCGTTCCGAGGAAAGAGGGGCTTTTCGATAAGGATTTCTCCTTATTGGCCAAGAATTAGGTGACCAAACCTCTCCTTGTGTAACTTCAGACATTGTCAATATTGCAAATAATAATATGAATAAATTTGCCATCTCAATTATTGATTTAATAATATAACATATTATGCAGATGATATCGTAACAATAATTGAATTAATAATATGAGAGATATGATGCAAACAATTATCGTGAAAGCAATAATTGAGTATAACCGAGTGACTTCTCACGTAAGTAAGATCAATAATCAATCTGGTGTAGCTGCTACTACTGCAACCACGTGTATTATCGTACTTTTTTACTAAGGGTAGTTCAACGGTTTTAACGGTAGCACCTCCGCCGTTATTTTTATATAAAGATAATCTTGTCGTTTTCTAACTACGACAATACTTTCGTTGTGGGGTCCACCAATGATTGTGCCATCGTACAATATTCCCTGTTAAAACGAATATTCCCCGACCAATCGAATATTATATAACCACTTGCTTACTTTGCAAAATTTATAAATACTATTCACAACTATAACATTATATCAAATCCACACCATAATATTCAAAAATTATTTCGAGAAAATTAAATATTTATTCATAAAATCTGGGGTCTCACAATCTCCCCTCCTTATGGAATTTTTCTTTTGAAATTTATGTACATACCTGGTATGCTGAAGAGGTGAGGATACCTTGACTTCATTTCAGATTCTAATTCTTGAGATAAAACCTTTGAGTGTTGAATACGATCCTTCTTATCCAAGATTTTAACACGTATCTGTTCATACATTAAATCTTCTGCTACATCGTTTAGTTCTAATTTAATAATGTGGTTTGGGTCGTCCACATATTTACGTAACGTCGATACGTTAAAAATGTTATGAACATGCGACATAGTTGGCGGTAAAACGAGTCTATAAGCCACAGTTCTTACTTTATCAAGGATTTTAAATGGGCCAATTAAATCGAGGGTTGAGATTTCCTCTCTTCGTCGATTTTTGCTTCTAGAATAACGCCCTCTTGAACCTTCTTAATTCTTCACATTCATCAGCTCCGGGTGTGTAGCTTGAGCGGTTTTAACTTTATCGATTAAAGTCGATTCTACTCGTATATTCGTTATCTTCATAGGGGTTCGTATATTCGCACTTGTAAACATATACGATCTACTACTCAACGCGTCAGCTACCACGTTCGCTTTTCCTACGATGGTATTGAATGGTACGATCGTAATCTTCAACAGCTCGAGTCAACGTCTTTGGCACATGCTACGTTCGTTTTAGGTGAAGAAAATATTTGAGGGTTTTAGAAATGGGTTTTGTACTGGGGTCAATACAAAATTTGATTTCACGCTCTAGGGGTAGGCTAAGAAGTCTTCAAGAATACGTCAGGAAATTTATTAGCAATAGAAATATCATTCAAAACTGTGACCCTCATCCAAGACTTGGATAGTACGTCACATTGATACCTATCAACTTGCTATCGTTATTCACGACGTCGCCTACAAAAGTCTTGCTTCGGTGCATTCCACACAAGGAAGTCAACAATGAAAAGACCGAGGCTCTTTACTTAAGGCTTGATATGACAATGATTGACTTTAGTGGTTTGGTTACTTGAATTCGCATAACAGGTTGGTTAGGAATATGAAAGCTAACAACCTTACAAAAAGCATGATGAGTAGTTAACCAATCGATTCCTAAAATCGCATCAAAGGCAAGTATTTTCAAAGAGATAAGATTGACAGGTAACGTGAAAGTGTCAATTTGAATTAAACAAGATTTATAAATAGTGGAGGTGTAAAGCCCCGAAATCCGGTCTATCTTCACACCCGAATTCCATACGTCACGAGTACATCCTTCATCCAACATACATCATTATATACCGAAATATAACAACATACACTCTCAAATCCCAGGTTCTCGAAACCTTATAACCTTTTTTATTACAAATAATAATAAATACATTATTCATTTCTTCTTACAAGAGTGACTTTTATCCGCCACCAAGGATACATAACAGTTCCTTAAACTAGTCTAGAGTTCAATTCATCTTTTTACATTACAAGTCTTCATTTGATCTTCTCGCTCGTTCACATTCTGAATGGTACTTCATCTGGATACCGTCAGCTTGATCTTTACGGGATCCTTAAGTTCTTCTAACCTTGTTTGCTGAAAATTGTTTTTCATTTAAAGCAAGAGTGAACATTCAATTGCCCAGCAAGTCATAACAGTTGAACAAACAACTTCAGAATTAAAACATTTCTTTAGAACTTCGATAACCGAACAAAGGTTATGAAGCACCTTGAATAATAGGAATAGTCTTGATTCCTATCATCTTAAAACATCAATTATTTTCACTTTAAAATACTTTCATTCTTCTACCTTTTTCATATACATCCTATCTGGCTAGAATCATTAGCACAGACTTAACAATGACGGTCCATGTATAAACAGAACATACTTGTATTGAACAGCTCAATCACAGAACAATGCATACCATAGAAACACTGAAGTGTTCAAATTGTGGCTCAAGGCCTCATACGTTCTACCACATTGTACAAATATCGCACATTCGCACATAGATGAGAACTTCAAGTACAACATCCGAGAAGTTTAAGAAACTAACATTCATTAGAATATGAATGAAGTTAGGAAACTTTTACGCTTACCATACTACATACTTATTTGAAGCTGCTCATTTCAATTCCTATATAACACATAAGGAGAAAACATAAACAACAATTAGTCATATATTGAACTTACGCATTGGTTTACTTAACTTTACTTCTTAGGGTTCGCATTCTTGCAATATAAGTTTACGCGACTAACTTCCTTTACCAGTTTACGGCTTTATGACATACGGAGATGTCTTAATCAAAACGTTCATCATCTTGGATGATTTATATTCTTATCTTCTTCTTATAACTTCTCTAGGACTCAGTACACATCGCGTCTCTGCTAGTAGTCCATATGGTACTCTGAGTGGTTTCCCACAAACAACCAACAAACAAGTTCCCGTCTCATCTACATTGCCATCACAGTGAGTTAGATCGGTTGCCAGTTTTGTATATACCTTCGCTCTTTGAAGGAATTGTTTAGCCCAGCTCCCACATGTCAACCATCAAAGGTTACGATTGTACCAAAACCTAACTTCTCTTAACTTATACGAACTATTAAACTATAATGTTTGATTAAGTCAATTTCTTATTCCTTACGGCTTTCATTAATCTTATTACCGTTTGTTACGGCTTTCTTGATAATTCATATACTATTTAATACTTTCGTTATCCATTATATGAACCCCATGTTCATTACTCGTTCTTAGTGTCAAAGCCATACCGATCATTGTATGCTAAGACCAAGCGTCCATCGCAACGACGTTGCGTTCACAGCGTCTATACGCTTCACTTTTATCTCTCATTATCATGACATAACATCGAAATGCTATTCATTACCCTCGTCGCTCAACGTCTAAGGAATCACAACCACAGAAATCCCTCGCGTTCGCTCATCGCGACTCATCGTCTCCCGGATATCTAAGTTCACGTAACGCGTTTATATACTTTATCTTTTAATCTCGCTTAATCTTTTCGTTCAACCATTACTAAAGGTTTAACTCACTGCATAAGTGTTATGTTACGTGATCTACATGTTCTATTTCTTTCTTGCACATCCCCAAAGATTTCTTGAGCAATAAAATCTCATTTCGGCATTGCAGACCTGCCGTGTATGCCATTTCATGCCCTTCCTTTTCTCTCGTCTTTGTACACCTATTTCTCTCTCTCTCTTCGGTGGTATTTGCCGGTGCCAAGTCCTTTGTTGTTATCTCTCACCGCAAAGACCACTCTCGTAAGATTATGGCCAGGCTCGTCTTTGCGGCGCCACTTCTCCTGATCTATCCGTGACTGTGGCTACAAGAGACAAAACCCTAGAAATTTTTTTCTAAGTGTTAAATAAATTCTTTGAGACGCTCACTTCCCGATCTCATAACTCCTTCGTTATAACTCGGAACGAGGTCGTTCCAAAGTTATTCTCTTCCTTATCTTACGTACTTCAATATCCCTCGGACAGAACTTCGTTCTGAATCCGTTAACGTGCCATTCAATTGGCTTGATCTTCACCCTTCGTTCATTTTTACGCTCTTTATTCGACCGTCCGTATTCGATCATCCGAACTCGGAACTCGTTCGTTCTTGAGTCCACGACTCACGTTTTCTATGTTCTCTTACTTTGTTATGAAACCCTACATGTTCGGGTTCATTTACTAACTTTCTACTTCTCGTTCGTCTTTTATGAAATTTTCGCCATAACTTCGTTATAGCTAAGTTTTAATCTGTTCTTCATGAACGTTTCTACCGTTCCTAACCAAGCAGTATTCAACTAACTTATACGTGATGGTTTTAAACTTTTCCATCAACAACAATTAAACTACGATGGTTTTAAATTTGTCCATCAACAACGTTCTTCGTGTTCTTCGCGTTCGTTCTTCATTTTAATCGATATTTTGGATTACGATTCCACTTTTTATTGGAATTTGATGTTATAGAACACCATTCCTTACTTATTTCACCTACTTATTCATATAATCCACTCGGATCGTTCTAATTCATTACAAATCTTATACTTCCTTAAGAAATTTATTTACTAAACTTCTAAGTTCTTATTTCTTCTTTTCTCATGATTTCAACCATATGAAATCATTTCTAACATCATCTTCTCTCTATTCTCATTAAGCTATGTTTTAAACGTATTAAACTTACAGAAAATATTAGAAGAAACTAGGTTTTAGATTACCTCTTCTTCTTATTTTTCTCCATTGACAACAATACGCGATTTGCAAGCTTTTCTATTTCACGAACACTTTCGATCCGATCATTCATACTCACGCTCTTCCTTCTCCCTCCCATCCGACTTCTCTCTCTCTCTCAAGTGTGGGATTTTCAAAATCCAACCAAATGAGCTTAAGCCTCCTATTTATAGAAAATCAAGGCTAATGGCATTTTAGGCATTTCACCCTCCACTCCTTATTATTCCCACATCCTCCAACAACTTAGCCACCAAGTTTACTTGGCCACCACCCTTACTTGGTGGCCAAGTGGCCGTCCCTCTTGCCCATGGGTCACCCCATGGGTTGCCCCATTGGTTTTACCCATCCGTTTACCCATCGGTTCGATCCGCGGTTTCTTTTCTTGGTTTGGGCCTTAACCCTAATTCTTATTGGGCCTATCTTGGGCTTGATTTCACAAAGCGTTGGGCTTGTCATAATCCAAGTCCAATTAGATCCTACACAGTCCATGAACTCAAAGTCCATTAAGACTAATCGTATTCTACGCATCTCATTCTCGTATTCTCATATTTTCTTCGTATTTAATTCGTACGATATTCGTATTATACGTCGTACTAATCTTCTTACTATACTCATATAATAACTAGTATTATCCTCGTATTTCTCACGCATAATAACCCTAATGATTATACGTGATCATAAAATTCTCGGAACTCACTTTTCCTAACCACAGGTTTTGAGTCCAGTAAGCTTAAAACTTCGTTTTGCCATAATCAAATATTATTGAATATTCCATCACGTCTCAACATTAAACGTAATCTATAACTTCTCGGAATTTCAAAATAAATCTCCGAGCAGAAACGGATGAATAGTGCCTATTTCGTCTTTTTCCCCGAAAAATATTTTGTTCCCGGAAAAATCTTATTTTCGTCTTGAAAATTCTTATTCGCTCAGACTAGCTCGTAGCCAGAATACTCCCGACTTATAATCATCCTAGGTTATAGAACGATTAACAAACACATAACACATAATAGTATTAATAAAAATTAGTTTTATTAATAACTAATTCTTTAAACCTAAATTCTGGACGATCCAAATTTCCGGGTTGTCACAGGAGGTAACGAAGGTTTCTTCCAACTGAGTTTCAACAGATAAATCAAAATATAACTTCTCCGAAGTTAAATTCAAACATTGAACACAACTAGGTGAAATAAAAGAGTGAGTAGAACCGGTATCAAACACGGTATAGACCTCGCAAGAGTGTATGATTAACTTACCCGTGATAATTTTATTCAGGTTCCTTGTAAAAAAAAAACGCTCTCTCTTAAAATACCGGTTTTGGCTTGTCTGGGACATCCTTTGGCATCACTATCCCAGCTGGACTTGACTTTGGTGCACGACAAAATCGGGCTAGGTGACCTTCTTTTCCACAATTGTAACATGCTTTGGAATGCATCATGCAGTTTGGACTTATATGTCCCTCCCCTTCGCATTTGAAGCATACGACCGGCGGTCGTTCTCCTTCCTTAACAGGTGCTGGTGCTGTTGTCTTTCCATCATTATTGAACCTTCTCTTCTTGAAATTTCCACTTCTATTATCTTGGCCATGATTACCACCGAAGTGGTTACCATTCTTGGCATGATAATTTCCATCATGATGGTTATCATTGTTTCGATGGCCGTTGCCACCGGTACAATTATTATCGTGTTGTTGGTCGTTACCTTTTGGTTGTGCTGAATCATTATCGCGCTCCAATAACTGAGCCATATTCACAACATATGAATATAAACAAAGTTTGTGAGAAATGAGGTATTGACGTATATCGGGTTTCAAACCTCTTAGAAACATTCGCGTCATTCGCTCCTCATTATCGACCAAATGGGATGCAATCGGGATAACTTCGGCAAACTTAGCCTCGTCATCGTGACACGGTCATATTGTTTTGTTCCAACTTGATAAACTCCACCTCCTTCATGTGACGAATACTTTTGGGAAAGTACTTGTCGTTGAAACGACTCTTGGAACTTCTCCCAAGACATCTTGAAAAGGCCGTCGGTGATGCGTTTCTGATTCCCACCAATAATCGCTTCTTCATGCAACATAAAGGTGGCAAAGGGAACCTTTTGCTCCTCAGAGCATCCCAAAACATCAAATATCTTGGTGATATGCTTTAACCACGTCTCGCTTTAAGTGGTTACGGCTTTCCCAAAACTCCGGTGGTCCCAAGTCCTTGAAGCGCTTAGCGGTGGTGACCAAATCGTAGGTTACCATTGTTTCCACGCATTATGAACAAGAGTCTCTCTGCTTCGATGTTACATGAATTGCATAAAGCCTCCGAACATCCCATCGTTCATCATTTCATCGGTGTTATTGTTTACACGAGGATTATTGTCTTCTGTTGCAGACATTATCCTCGGATATTGATCATTGGTGACTCAGCGGCCTCATGTGCTTCATTGCTTATCCCAACATTTTGGATGCCATTTTCAAATCCGCCACAAAACAAGGGTTAATTAACATGTCACATATTATCCATATACTCTGACCGACCAATTAAATACCAAATAAACTTAGGTAGGTCATACTAGCGAAGGAATTTCCCGTCTCTCCCCTCCTAGTTCTTGTCTCACATCTCAGCCAGGGATCATATCCCTAAGCTTTGATACCAACTGTGACGCCCCCAAAACAGGTATACATCACCCATCTTGGGTCGCCAAATACATGGTACTGAATACGAATACAAACTAATTATACAACCGTCGTGTAAAATACGATAAAACACAGGCTGTGAGTTTTAATACAAATATTGTCATCTAGACAATATCCACACTCAATGGAGTCCTCATTATATTTATTATCACACTATTTCACAGAATAGTGAGGACTACTAATGCACCATCTATGACCATCTCTCTGTCCCCCGACTAGTCCTTTGCCACGTTCTCAATTCAAGAGAAACGGTGAAAGAAAGGGTGAGCTCAACTAGCCCAAAGAAGAAATATTATGACTAAGATAATGCAGAATAAATTATCATTAGCCTTCAACGGTGTTAAACTGATAAAATATAATAAATATCAAGTTTAACTGCAGCGGAACAAGCAATTCATTAGAAGAGTCAAGTAAGGTATAAAATCTACTATCTTCTATGATTTAAAAAGTTTTTCATCAACTTTATCGCTGAGACTCAGCTTAATAAATAAAATCGAATCATCCCTGCTCCACGGCCAAGGATATTCATGTAATCATCAATGGTCATGACTATACCGAATAATCTCTGGTCATAATCATACCAACAACTGTCCACCAATGAACTACAGGCCAATAAGGACTTTTACCACATCATTCGTCACATTACGGTCATGATTATACCGAATAATCCCTGGTCATAATCATACCAAGTCCATCTATGCACGTAAGTCAAAGATGACTTTCATCACAATATAAGTATGAGGATGATGACAATGACATAATAATTCAATAAAACAAGTTCAAGAATAAATTTTAAATATTTATAAGTTAATTTATCCACGAACTCAATAATGTCAATTTGTCGACATGATCTTTGCTTTATGCGGTAAAATTCAAGAATGCTCGTAAGAATATTTCCATGAAAAGATCTTTGGATGAAGCGCAAATATCAAGGATATTCCACTAATTTCATGGAGTATAGAAGCCAAAACTTTAACCATCGAGTATAATAGAATATATGAAAGCGCAAATGGATTTTCACCGCCGCGTGCAGTAATCCACGATATCTGAGATCATTTCCACAATTTAATAAGGAATGAATACAAAGGATCATTCACCATGCATGTGGTAATCCACATAGGCGAGTTATTCCAATGAATAACAAAGAATGGAATAATGAAGGATTCACCATGCATGCGATAGATCGCATGATGCATGTTATTCCCAATGAATAATAAATAATGGAACCGGTCCCAGCGTAAATGCTCGCACGGGATATTACGGAGAATAATAAATAATGGAACTAGGTCCCACAGTAGCGCACGCGACATAAGATATTAAAACGAATAATAAATAATGGAACCGTCCCGCCAGAACGTAAGCACGCACGAGGATATTAAACGAATAATAAAGAACGGAATATTAGAAGACTTTCACCATGTATGCAGGTTGCAAGATAAACAAAGTTATTCCAATGTAATAATAAGAATGGAATAATGAGAAGAATTTCACCAAGTATAGGGTATCCTCACAGATATCTAGGTTATTCCAATGAATAATAAAGAATGGAATAATGAAGAAGTTCTCTTCACGAATAAGAAAGAAAGAATACCTCTTACGAGTACAACAAATAATATCCCTACCTTAGAAGAAAGCTGGATATTGGAGTAGTGAAGTAGCGAAGACTTTTCTTCTTTCTCTCTATAGTTTCTCTCTAGAGTTTCAAATTGAATTCGTAAGAAATAATGAAGGAATGAGCTTTATTTATAGGAGAATGGGTGAATAGTAACTAATTCATGAGCGGTCCAGATTGATTTACTTTTTTAAACCGATCATCCATATTGGTTTACTATTAAAACTTAAAGCAAACGGTCCATACTAATTTACTATTAAAACTTTAAACCAAATGATCCATATTGATTTACTATTATAACTTTCACCAATGTGGTCCATATTGATTTACTATTATATCTTCAACCAACGGTCTGAAAAATTTGCACATCTCCTCATGGAATAATATTGTACCTAAAAATGATGGACCGAAAAGTAATATATCTTACGGGTGAATAGTACCCCGTGAATAGTAACTCGTGAATAGTAACTCATGAATAGTAACTCGTGAATAGTAACTCATGAATAGTAACTCGTGAATAGTAACTCATGAATAGTAACTCGTGAATATTACTCCGACACAAAAAGTGCCCCGAATACCCGATTGAATAATATAACCTCCAGACATCAATTATTATCGAAACAAATGTCAATTTCCACTAACACAAATCATTCTAACATAATGGAACTATAAAATTCATCTTTAATCAGCACGAACTTATTCATCATTAATATTATAATTCACAATATTTAACAACCAGGTTGTTCCCAAGAAAGAGGGGGCTTTCCGATAAGGATTTCTCCTTATTGGCGCACGATTAAGTGACCAAGCCTCTCCTCGATGTAACTTTAGACATTCATCGATATTGCAAATAATAATATGAATAACTTTGCCGTCTCAATTATTGATTTAATAATATAACATATTATGCGGATGATCATCGTAATAATAATTGAATCAATAATATGAGAGATATGATCGCAAAGAATTCTTTGTAGCAATAATTGAGTATAACCGAGTGACTTCTCACGTAAGCATCAATAATCAATACCGTAGTGCTACTACGCAACCACGCAGTACATTGTACTTTACTACTACCAAAGTAGTTCAACAGCTTTTAGCGAATAACACCTCCGTAGTTATTTTTATAGAAATATAATCTTGTCGTTTTTCTAACTACGACAATACTTCCGATTGTAGGTCTACTAATGATTGTCTTGGTCGTCATAATATTCCTGTTAAAACGAATATTCCAAACCAATCGAATATTATATAACCACGTGCTTACTTTGCAAAATTTATAAATACTATCCACAACTATAACATTATATCAAATCCACACCATAATATTCAAAAATTATTTTGAGAAAATTAAATATTTATTCATAAAATCTGGGGTCTCACATATAGTCCCATATCTGCTTGGATGTTTCCTTCTGTTGCAGAGTCTTCAGTACATTCTTGTCAATGGACTGAAGGAGGTAATTTCTCACCTTTAGATCCTTTAGCTTCAACTCATCTAGAGCCTTTCACTGACCTGCAGTCACGACTTCTTCTACAACAGGTTCTGTATCCCCGTCTCTATTAAGTTCCAGTACTCCTTGGACCTTAAGAGATTCTCCATGAGCAAGCTCCAAAACTCATAGTCTACATTAAACTTAGGAATACTCAACAAATTATGCCCTTCGTTGGACATCTCTCTCTCTCTCTCTCTCTCTCTCTCTCTCTCTCAGACTCTATTTCTACACTCACAGTGTTTCACTCTTCTCAACTTCGGGCCTCTTTCAAGCTCTGATACCACTGTTAGAATTCAAAGCTCATAGAAGCACAAGATCAATTCAACAATAGCTGAGAATCATTGTTTATTGAATAGCCAACAAGCTAGCTTAAATAGCCATTACAAAACAGAAATAAAAAATGCATAAGCACGTCTCAACAAACCTTAAGATAGTGCTAAAGACTCGGTCTATCTAAAAACAAACCCAACTGACCCTCTAACTCTCCTAAAATCTAGGAGTTTATTTGACTAAAGAAAACAATCCTAGACTAACAAGGACACATCTCAACAATTTTATTATCTCTTGTTAACACAACTCTTTTCTTCATTGTCATAATGCCTATTGTTTTCTTCATTGTCATAATGTATAAAAATGTGTACACAGTGAATAACCTAATTAAGTCTTTTTGTATTCATACTTTTTCCTATTATAACATGCGTTATTTAACAAAATTAACTCCATGTCTCCATCTCAACAACAAATCTCTAAAACAATAGTAACTGAATAACTAACAAATAACAACCCAAGATTTAGAAGCCACTTAGGAAAGATAAACAAATTGGTAATATCATTATTAAATGTTCCACACCACAATTTTTGTTTGCACAAAAAGCATGTCTATGTATCACACTATCAACACTGCCGCCACTCATTATAAATTTGATTTATGTAATTTACAAGATATATAAACCGATCATTTTCCCTTTTGTCATTAGGAATCAACAAACCAAACACATATATACTGCGTGTGTAACATATATATCCCCAAAAGCAGTTAAAAGATACGAAATACAAGATTTTAAAATAAAATACATTCACTTTCTTCCACGAAAAGAGTCTTAATTTGAATATTTTCATAGTCAAAATGAGAACAAAAAAACTCCTACAATTCAAAACTGGTGTACATTTATATTATTTTGATTAATACAATAGTTAATATAGTAAACTACTTCAAAAAGTATTACCAAACACATAATTATTATTTCATCACCACCCAACATTTTTATACTTAATTAGTCACTGAAATTAGAATAGTACTCTTTGTCATTTAAAAAATAGAATTAACTCTTTGAGAATACCTAGCGTGTGTATATATTTTTCACATAGATTTTCTACTGAAGATAAATTAAATTATACCCAACTGAGCTCGATAAACCATACCTGACAGAAACGATGGGCGGCGTGGGCAGGGGCAGGGCTAGGGGTGTTCAAACTGGTCGGTATATTCGATTATTAGGGACACCGAACAGGTTCGAATCGGTCGGTTTGGTGAAAAGATGAACCGGTTCGGTATCAGTACACGGAACCGGTACATACCGGATTTTCGGTACCAGTTTCAATAGGGTGTTTGGCTTGGTCGGTCTATACCGAACCGAACCGATTGTGCCAATTTAAAAAATAACTTGAAAGTCCAGTTCTTTAGACTTTTTTGCCTAACCATGTAAAATTTACTTGAAAGTCTCGAATAGAGGTAAGACAAGAGATGACATACTAGACAATGTGGGATGTATTTGAAATTTGGTGTGGCTTCCTTACATGCAGTAGTGGTCATTCAATGTGGGACTTATTAGACAAGAGATGACATACTACATTACTACCAAGTGAAGCCCTTAGTATTTGGTTGTCTCCAAGTCCCATATTGACTAAATTGGTAAAACTTTAAGAAAATTTTCCTTATAAAATGATTACCATGTAATAATGAATTTAAGATAACAAGTAATCAAAACATCATTATTTAATATAGAGATGTAAATACCAACTTAGACTCATCTAAGTCCCACATAACTCTTAGTATTTGGTTGTCTCCAAGTCCCATATTGGTAAAATTTTAAGTAAATTTTTCTTATAAAATGATTATCATGTAATAATGAATTGAAGATAATTGGTAAAATTTTAAGTAAATTTTCCTTATAAAATGATTACCATGAAATAATGAATTCAAGATAACAAGTAATTAAAACATTATTAATTAATATAGAGATGTAAATATTAACTTAGACTCACATCAAAATCCATTGTAATGACACTAATGAATGTCAAGGAAATTACACTATTTGGTTGTCTCCAAGTCCCATATTCGTTAAATTGGTAAAACTTTAAGGATTTTTTTTTTATAAAATGATTACTATTAATGAAAACAAATTGGGCCGAATTTTGGCTTACAACTTTGGGTTTGGGCTGTTCTAGGTGCTCAATACTAAGCCCTTGGGCTGACCGAATTTTGGGCTTAAAAATCCAAGTCAGTGCTTAAAGTTTTGGGCTGAATCATCTAATTGACAAAATTGAAAGGTGGATCACCGAAGTGGAATATGGCTTATAGTTTAGGGTACTAATTCATATTTAAGCCTAAAAGCCAACGTAATAATAACCTATAGGGTCACACACAAAGAACGTAATTAAAAGGGGATTAATTTAAATTGTAAAGATTTAAATATGTCAATATGATTGACAAAATTTAAATTATGAATTTAAATTAATAGGATAATTTATATATAGGTATATTAATTAAGTAGGACTTAATTAAGATATATATATATATATATATATATATATTTGGATTTTATTTTAATTAGATTAGGGTTTTGATTAATTCCTATTAACTACTATATATATGATATATAGCAGCCAATTTAGGGAACGAATCATAACCTAAAAACCCTAGCCGTTCTTAGAGAAAGACTAGAGAGAAATTTTGAAAATCCATTCCTTTGATGGCTAGTACCGCAGCTCCCTTCAATTACAGAATCGTGCGACGATTTGCGAGCGTTCGTGTGGATACCATAGAGACGATATTCGGTTGGATTGCGTTGGAGATTCGAAGCGGTTTCAGAGTATTCTATAATCGATATAAATTCTAAACCTCTGAATTAATTTTTTTTCGCATGGATCCTATGTTGGGTTTCGAAAATTACTTTATAAATTTTTATATTCCGCTGTGTGTTTCTGTGCCAAAACCCTACACAGAGAGAGAGAGAGAGTTAGTAGTTAATATTTGTCAGATATGAATTTTTACCGTTCATTTCATGTAAATAGTCAATATTTCTACTTTATTGACTAGATATGTACTAGATCTAGCCAAATTTAGCTTTTAATCGGTTCAAAAGTTGTAAAATTTAAACCTGGAAGCTAGAATGGCCAAGATCTGTACAGATCTAGTTTTCTTTCTGATTTTGTAAATATTTAGCAACCATGTGACTCTAGATCTGTATCTAGAGGAAACTGAAGTTTTGAGCAACTCGCATACAAGGATTTAACTGATAAATCTTTTGTTCAGCGATGTCTAGAATAGATGTGTTTTTATTGCATTATATTCATTGTGCAGCCTGTTTATGTAATATCATATGAGCCTAGGAACTATAGGATCTACGATCCAATTAATGGATCTAAATCTGGTTCCCACGATGGACCTTTTTAAGTTGTACCGCTAGTTTGCAAATCTTTGTACTTGTAAATCCAGGGCCTTAAAACAGTTATACGGGTTTAAGGCCCCGAATTAGTGAAAATTGAGGTTTGTGGTGCTCGGGCATACTTCGATGGCTTTCATACTCATAAGGAGCCCGACACTTGTGGATAGTTTTATATATTGTCATAGATGCTTCTCGTCTTAAATAAAATCAAATCAAGCCGAATATGGAATAAAAATGGAAGTATCAAAGGGCACAATTCCTATGCGAGTGAAAGGATTTGAAAACAGCTTTTCAAAATTTCACTTTCATTACCTGTTAAAAATAAACTTTCCAATAAATCAAACCCTTTGTATATAGGTACAAAAGAGGCATAATACTACTTTCAAGTAAAGCACTTTGAGCACATTTATTTGTATCACACACACACAATCAATGCATAGGGAATGAAAAGTAGCGTTAACCGTGTTTCACGAAAGTCGGGGGTGCCTAACACCTTCCCCTCGCTTAAGCAAGCTCTCGAATTCTATAAATCTCGATTTTCAGACCAATTAAACGGAGTCACATATTGGACCATATTGCAAAAATCTTTCAAAACTCGAATGAGTTGATATATCCATTTAAACTCATATCAACTGACGACTCTGTCTAATTCAATCCAATCATTAAAATTAAAAATTTTAAATCGTCGACATTGTATGTCGGTCTTTCAAAAATCTCACCCTTTAAACAATAAATCAACATAGAACATATAAAGAGTAGAAAACGCGATAGGAAGATTTCCCCGACGTCGACAATAAACATCATTATATTAACTAAAAATATAAGAATCATATTGTTTGAGTTTGAAAATATTTCAAACTAATTTTAAAAGGCCAATAATTATCTTAAATTTCTACGCGACAAATTTATGTTTAATTACAATTGCGAAAAACTTTTCGATACAAAGAATTAATAAAAAATTATAAGAAAATTCCACTTATTAAACATCTCTTTAAAAAAATTACCATTAATATCTATCCAAACAATTGACAATTAAAAATTTGATGTAAACATTCGTAATATATATCATTTTTCATTATCCTATATTTTAGAATGGAGAGTGCAAAATATGTTTGTACCACGTGTTTCCTCACATAATTGAAGACTAGGCTTCATATTTTTCAGCCAGCCAAAGTGTCCAGGCAATAAGTAGCAAAGGAACATAACCCTAAACAATCTGCACAATGTTGTGTCCTAAACATCAAACAGAAATGGAAAGAAAAGAAAATTCTTATAGTTATTAATCAAAAACAAATTACTAGCACATAGAAATTGTGCAGAGTCCTGATACAAATGGGTATGCTAACAAATGGTACAACATATAACCAACAGACAAATGATACTGCAATCTATCAGTTGTTGGATAGAGGGGGGGTGGAACATTGTGAACATCACATCAAAGCTCATCCTGCAAAACCATAAATAAATATATGAATAAATAAATAAATAAATATGGTACGTACATGAACGATTGTAATTCAGCAATATATCAATGGAGATGTTCAAATCAAATGAAAAAATCGCTTCTACAAGATTTCATACATTTTACATGACTTTTATAATCCTTAGTTTGTAGCTCGATTTTTTCTTTCTTTTCTTAAATCGTTTGTGTGACACTACTGTTTGGATAAACCCTGTCCCCGAAGTGCTTATGTGGACTTTAAACCCATGATAAGGAACCTTCGCGGACTTGTCAATAATTTCATTATCACTTCGATATTTAAAAGATCTTGTCAACCTAATGGTCCTAATCTCGCTCTATTAACATTCACTTTTGTTATTAATCCTATCTCTATTAATTTTAATATCAAACAGAACCACAATATACTCAATATCAACCAGATAGTTTCATTTCTTTATTGACCACGGTCAACACGGTATTCACCATTTTACTAATACCCACGTCACCACAATAACCCCCCTTGGTTCAAAAGTCCGGCTGAAATGTCTTCAAACAAGACATAGGCTGCATTAGTGAGGTATAAAACAACGTGATAACTTTACACCAAGATGAGTCCAAATCTTGCATAGGAACACTAGCCTATATAAGGTCATTATGCCACCATTATGAAGTCGCGTGGTTTGAAAGTATTGCAGTTTCACAAAAATGAGAGATTTGGGAATTTTGCATATAATGGAAACCTTCATCACACTGAATGAAATGTAATAAGAAACAAGAAAAAACAGGTACTCATGCTTACATGATAATCATCGTAATCATGACGATCTCGCTGCAAAACAGAACACCCAAATTGGAGATCATTTTTTCATGTAAATATGTCAAAGAAACAAGAAAAACTATTGAAACACTAAAACACCAACACTATGACAATTGTTTAAATTTAAAATGTGTTCATGACTAGTAAACTTTGGTAGTCATATCTAATACTTTCTCCATTGCACAAAAAGAGTCCCATTTAACTTTGATCCTAGTTAATTTGCAAATTCCTAATATTCAACTAGTGATGTGAATTTATTTTTATTTTCAAAATAACAATTTTGTAAAACATTTTACATACTATACAATAACTATTGCACTAATCAAAATCAAATAAATTCCTAGTTGACTTTGATCCTAGTTAATTTGCAAAATCCTTAAATTCAACTAGATATGTGAATTTATTTTTATTTTCAAAATAACAATTTTGTATACTATACAATATTAACTATTGCACTAATCAAAATCAAATAAATTAACATTAATTTCGAATTTTAGGATTACGTAAATTGACTAGGAAAAAAATCAAACAGGATTCTCAGGGGGAGTATTTCAATTTATTGGGATAATCCTTATATATGCAGAACAATGTAGTTTTAGGCTTAGCAGAACTAAAACAACGTAGTTTTAGGCTTAGCTGAAAAGGGCACGTCCATTCAGGCAAAAACGACGTAATTTTGGGGCATCCATTCGGTAGATACCGCTTCCCAAAACGACACAGTAACACGTACATTCGGCACATACCGCTTTCCAAAACGGCACAGTTTTGATAATAAATAATATTTATCAAAACTATGTTTTGATAATAGAATTAAAATAAAATAAAATTTAAATTAAATTAAATTTTTAAATAAATTTTAAAAAATATAATATTTAAGAACCCACTAAACCGTCGAGTCCCCATTCGATCGGTGAAGTGAATGTCTTGGGGGTTGAACTAAGTCTTGGCTAGATCCTCTCTTTTCCACAAAAGTGGAGTGCCCCTTGGGGCCCAAACTCAAGAGCAACTTTCTTGTATATAAACACATTAAATTTTTAATTCTTAACCAATGTGGGACTTAGCTTCCTACAATTATTTATTATTATTTTCAAGGGTGATTTTTGGGAGTTAATATCTTATTCATTACTCCATGGATTTGAGCTTCCAAATACTTAATTTAATCTACTCATGGAGTATAACACATTGATATGTGGATTCACTTTAAATAATTAATAAAACCCACTTTAATTTTGGCTCAAATTCTAACATAAAGCTGCACTCAAGCTAGAAGGACAAAAGGCATCATAGAGTGAGTAATTTTTTTATTTGGACTTGATTTCACAAGAAATTAGAGACGGTGTTGCTCAAAAAATCAAAGCAGGTTAGGTCAGATGGAGAAGTGCTTCGCACACACTACATGACCAACTTATAACCATAACAGTGAATGGGGAAGTTGAATTTTTAATAGGATAATTTGGAAGGTATTGCTCTGCAGTAAAAAAACATGTTTTACAACTAAGAGAGAACATGTTCTTCATAAATAAATTTTATAAATATGTGGATGTTAAAGGTTGGTATGGATATCATGAAGAACAGAATTAGGTATGAATGAAAGAAGGTAGCAAGACTATGGCAATAGAAATATCAAGTAAGCTATAGTTTAAGCAAAGTGATACTAACCCTTCTATATCTGTCTCTATGCCTATCTCTGTCTCGGTACCGCCGGTCATATCCCCTCTCTCTCTTCCTCCTTTCACCTTCCTCCCTTGCTCTTTGAGCTTCCTGCATGCATAAGTTACTTATAAGAACTTCACCTATAACAGTTGCAGAATATAAGAAATAAGCAATGTATCCAGCCAACAACCTCTTCCTCTTTTGCTTTCCTCACTTTCTCAGCTTCCTCAAAGGTCTCTTTTTCAATCTAAATTTTCATGAAAAGAAGGGGCAAAGGAGACATAAACATTAGAAAATTATTTTTAGCTATAATATCATCAAGTGACAATGGAAGAGATGGGGCATACCTCTCTGTTAGCGAAAACTTCCTCAATAACTTGTTTTGCATACTCTGGCTCATCACAAATCAGAATGTTGTCAAACACGGAACCTGCCTTTACCTGCAGTGCACAACATCATGGAAGTTGTTCATTTTATAAACAGCCAATCTGATGCTTGTTACATAAAATTAGTGTGCAGAATTTATTGAAATCCTACCTGCCATACTTCAATCCCCACATATTTAATTGGTTTCAGCACATAAAGGTCAGGATCATCTTCAAATTCTGAAGGAAAAAGAAAAAGATTGATCTATGTCAGTCATGTACGTAACATACTTATAGCTTAGCAAAAAAAAAACCTTGTAAACAAAAAGGAAACTGATATTTCCACATGAGTCTCTCACACATGGAGGTGAGACCCACTCACTATTCATGTGAGAGGGATCATGTGGAAATATCAATTTTTTATGTGAAAATATCAGAGTTCCTAAACAAAAAATACACAAAGCACATGCATGTACATGTGTGTGCATAAATACCTGGGTTATCAATCCACGGAATTTTCCACTTCCCCTTATAGTTAGGATTTTTAATTTTCTGTTGCATCAGAAAAAATCACTTATGAGAAAATTGCACTATGAACTAAGCTTCATGCTATTTCTGTTGGCTGTTAAAGAAAATACGAACCTTGGTCTTCCATGGTCCTCTGTATGCAGGATTAGGTACCCTTGGTGGTTTCCATATACCATCCTCATCTTCATCCCATTTATCAGGCTAATAACGAAAAAACAAACAAATGAGATGTATGTTGGTTAAAACTTCAGCTTCTATATCCTAAAGTAATTTATGTTATCTGAAACGTTTGACAAGCATGAGAGAGAAGACGGAGACAGAAATAGAGAGAGATTTCAAAAAATTACAATGTTCAAGATCTGCAAGAATCTTTAGTGTAAAAATAATTATCAAGCCACCTCTTTTATTTCAGACAAAGGAGAAGCAAAGCATAAAAAGAAACAGAAACTATACACAGCCTCTTTTAAGCAAACAAAATATTTATTAAAAAAAATCATAATACTCAATTTTTGACAAGCCAGGCATAGACACTATTGTTTCATTGATCAGGAATCGACATATATCAACTAACCTGCTTCGCTTTTGGGTCCGGAATTTCTCGTGGCATTGAATCATATCCCTATTTGTCATAATAGTATATGTTAGTAGATAATTTATGGAGAACAATTACAAGAACAACAAATACAAAGTATGAAGTTTCATACCTCAGGTTTGACATCATTTGGATCTTCAATATATTCTCTATCATCCCAATCTGCAGGCTGTCAGACATGGATAGCTACTTTAGATAAAAAGCACAAACTACATATGACCATAAACTTCAATAATCAAACTTCTACATAGAAGACATAAGCAAATTAACATGCTATAACTCTCACAAATCAATTTTAAAATCCAAGATACTTAAAACGATCATGAGATATTGAAATATACGAGGAATTGGAATCAACTTAAGGTTAGCTAGTCTTTCATGAAGATTATGAGCTTTAGTTAACCTTTTTGGCATTGACCGCTCTAATTTTGCGAGGAGGAAGGATATCCCAGTCTGTGTACATGCTTCCGGAATCTCTCTCTCGACCATCAATCCGGACACTATACGTTGCGTCAGGCCTAAGAATAAATGTGTAGAAATGGGTTAACTTGTCTGTCTCGCACTCCAGGTCCTTCTTGATGGGATAATTCTGCCCTTGATAGGAAAGTATTACATGAAGCTTCTTTGTCTGTGTGCCACATAGATCTGGTCCAAACATCAAACTGCAGAAACCAAAAAATGAGAAATTTTCTTTTATAACAGTCACAATCCAGAAAATTAGATATTCAAAAAAATTAGAATATCCAACCGATGGTAGCTGTAGAGGTGAAAGAGAGAAGTAACATAAACTATGAGGGTTTAAATAAAGCTCTATACAATCCGATCGTCAATAGATTTTACGAGAAAAATAAAACAATTACTCATTGACAGAGAACTGTCCAACGGTGGGAGAGTAAGAAGGTATGAGTCAGTGAAACAGGAAATGAAAGGAAGGGAAGAAAAAGAAAAGAAACATTCGTAATGAAGCTAGCTATTGTCATCTACTTCTTAATTTCATAAAGGGGTAGGGAAATGTGCAACCAACAAAATCATCCGTGAAATGTAATATTATAGTAAAATTAATCAACGCAAACAATCAAAATGCCAGAATAAAGGAGAAGTTACTAAAAGCAGTATTTATCTAACTTGAGGGTTTCAATAGTAATATTTTGAAGCCAGCTGGCCATAATGTGGCTTGATGAAGAAAATGATAATTAAATTGCAGTGACAATACAAGGGAAAACCCAATTCAAAACTATTTATAGACGAGCACAAGAAATCTCTGTTTTCCTATTAATTAAAAATTTGATCCTAATCAGAGACCTGCAATGAAAACAAACCTGTAAGGGGTGTCCCCACCGAATTTCTTTGGATTAACAAACCCAGATAGAAGTTTTATGTAGCCGCCACCACATTCAATGTCCTGCTCCAACTTAAAGGAGTACTGTAGGACCAGTGTTCTGTTCTTGTTGCTAAATTCCGGTAATTTTGCTGATATTGCAAAATGCTTAGCATCACCAGATGTCTGAATACCTGTAAAATTTCAAAACTATCAGAATTCCGCCATTTTATCCTCTTTGGGATTCTAATTAATAAATAAAATTCCCATTAACTGAAACTTTTTAAAATATTAGTTACTACATTTTTAAGTTAACAAAGTTCCTCGCAACTAAAACCCAGTGGTCTGTTAGTAATCTGCTGGACAATATTACATGAGAACAGATATATATTGGCTGGAAGAATTGACATCTTTCTAATTGAGATATTGACTGTTCGCAGTAACTTACGGACATAATATATGTAACATATGTTAATCATTTAGGAGGAAACAAATGATGATACGATTGAAGAAGCAACATCTTTCTGATCATGTGAATGTTTTAATCCCTAAAAGTGTCGTTTACCTTATTATTTGAGGGCCTCCTATCGCTATCTAGTAAGAGCATCTAAAGGTATGTGTTGGGAAATCAGTATATGGGCTAAGCATTACTTAAGAAGCAAGGTCTCGACTACCACACAACATGAAGAAAAAAACATTTACATCATCAAGAAGTCAATAACATGTTTAATAAGTGTTAGTTGGGCAAAGGGCAAAATTTGCCTTTGCACCTTGAGATTTCCCCTTACAAGAGATGGAGAAGGCATAGAAATTATAAGTCACCATCCAAACAAAATCACATTAGGTCATCAGACGCCAGAAAAAACATAAAAGCTAACTTAATTGCAGGGAGGAATTCTACTTAACTCTTATTATTGATCCAGCAGAGCTAACTGCCTTCATTTCTGCTACTTCCAAGTTTCAAAAAAAAAAGTTCAAATTTCTGCAGCAAAAGGACACAAACTGGCAAAAGCCTGGAAATTCAAGTCAAAGAGACGTGGATTCACTTGTTTTTATTCAGTAAGTGCAAACTCCAGAATTATAAGGATATTCTAAAATTTCTAAATTTAAAAAAAAAACCGCATGTATAACACAAATTATCTATTCTCATTATCATACAGATTTACTTATGTTATGATCAGGGGCGAATCTACCCTAGGGTAGGGGGGGCACCTGCCCCCACTGAATTTTGGCTCCTTCCCTTTTCCCATAGTACACACCCCCACCACCACCCTCTTTTTGTATAAGTGACTTTTTAAAATAATGATAATTTTGTACTACTTTTCTTATTTCTCTCTCCATGTGTAATATTTGGCTTAAAAAACAAAACTGACATTATCTCTTTTTGTTTTCATTCGCTTCTTTTTCTTTTATCACCAAATTAAAACTCAAAGACAAAGTCTTAAAACCCCAAGACTATTTACTTAGTTTTTTTTATCCCGTGTGGCCTTATCCAACTCTTTTGGATTTGTCACATTTGTACTATGTTGAGTTTTTAATAAAAAAATTTGTTAATTAAAAAAATCATTTTAATATTTTCCTTATAAGAAAATTATGAATATACATACACACACATATACAGTGGCGAAGCCACATGCAGCTCTATGGGGTCAATCGCCCCCACTGAAAAAAAAAAATTTGTCTTAGAATGTAAGGTAAATTTTAAAATTTTAAAATATTATATATAAATTGACCCCACTAAAATTTTATAAATTTTCTATTATACGGGGTCAAATTGAATATTTATAACTTTGTCAATCAAATTTTAATCACATATGACTCGTATCCTCTTAATATATGTATCTCTCTATAATATTTTAAATTAAATAATAATCTAATTTATATTATTTTTAAAAATAAATAATGAATTACTTACTTACGAACAGTTGTGATTAAAAAAGTCTAGTATGAGTCAATATAGTGTATATATACCATATATTATTACTCATTATATTTTCATTGTAATATAGTATATATATATACTCGAAAGTATAAAGTATTAAAAAAAATTGGCTCAAGGGCGCTGCCCCCGAACCCCCGCCAAATTATTTGTACTTCAATAATAATTTCAACCCCACTGACAAAAATTCATGGCTTCGCCACTGCATATATATATATATATATTAAACTTAACGACTTAAGTGTTGAGAAATTATATTAAATTTAAAAAATATATATATAGTTATAATTTTCATTCTTAACAAAAAAAAAAAATCAAATTTGACCCCACTGAATTTTGTAGCTGGATCCGCCCATGGTTATGATTGTTATTTATAGTAGATAGTTTTTATTATTAACCATTATAATACTTTAATTTGGGATCAAACTCAATTTCATATAACTTAATTACACCAAGGAATAGATTGGGGAGAAAGATGTTTTAACCCCATTAATTTAAATCATATTATACTGAGAGCAGACCTAGCCGAATCAACGTTGAGCAGCTTCTCAATTCATCCAAAATGTATCATTCAAAAGTGCTTTAAGCCTTTAGTAGCATCTCAACAGAAGTTATATGTAGAAGTGGAAATTCAGAACAATCAAGAAAAGAAGTAAGGTCACACCTTTATCATCAGGGTCACCTGACCATTTCCCAGCTGTATGCTTAAACGAGCCTGCCTTCCCTTCACTTTTTTTCCAATCAGACCTTACCCACCTGCGATGCCACCCATCTTTACCCAAACAAAACCACATATATCAGTCCAAAAATTAGAAGAATAAAGAAACACAACATGAATATAGGAATACTGAGAAGATTACAAAAGATTAATAAAAAAAACAGCAAGCAAACACCACTATTATTAGTCCTAAAAATAAATACTGGAAAATTTACAAAAGAAACAGCAAAAATAATTATAAAAAAAACTGCTGCTGCTGGCTTGTGCTACTTCCCAGCAAATTACTCATACATACAAGCAAACGCCACTATTATTAGTCCTAAAAATAAAAACACTGCAGTTTCCAAGTACCAACCATTTAATCAAATGGGAATCTAAACTCTAAAGCATAGCCTTTTAAGCAACTTTCCTCAAATGGGTACCTCAAATCTACTTCTATTTATGTATGTCTATACTACAAGCAAAATCAGAAAAACTTAACTTCATTTATTACTGAAATTAGCAACATCTTCGCCAAAAAAGAGTCACTAGATTCACACAATAACAGTAACCCATGTTTGATTTCCGAAAAAATGAAGTTGGAAATCAAAATTTCAAACAAAACAACTGCAAAATTCCTTCAATCTCCTCTTTATTTACCGAAAAAACTGATGAAAATACACCAAATGAAATGCAAAAATCTTCAGATAGAAATAACGGCTACCTTCAAAACGCTCTTCAAATATGATTTCAGATATTGAAGGAGTGATGAGAGATAAAATTAGTAGTACCGCTACTCCAAGCTTGAGCTTAGATTTGGAGCTAAGATCGCAGAGATCGCCCATTGTGAGGGAATCATTTAGCAATGTCTGGACCGCATATATTATATTGGCTACTTATAGAATTTTTGTGTAATACAATGCTTGATTTTTTTGGCTTAATTACGCTATTGCCACTATATTATTAAAGTTTTGACTTTCTAAAATGCGTTTGGTTGAGCCAATGAGAGCTGGCTGGAACGTTTCATCGTCCAATTAGCAATGAGTCCTTTAGGGGGACCGGCCTTTTCCGACCGGGGTAGTGACCGGCCGGAAATTTTTATTTTTATTTTTAATTTTTATTTGTTTTTGATTACAAAATAATTAATTTAATTTATTGGAATTGAAATTTTTATAAAATACAGTGATTTAGGTGTCTTTTTGGATACACATAACAAACAGGGTTATACAGTCTGTACAACCTTATTTTTTACGTGTATCCAAATGATACTTAAATCACTACATTTTATAAAAATTTCAGTTCTAATAAATCACAGTAATTATTTTGTAGTCAAAAAAAAAAAAAAAAAAAATTCCGGCCGATCACTACCCCAATCGAAAAAGGCCGGTCTCCCTAGACTTTTTCATTAGGAATTGGGTTGTTTCTTTACGGTCTCTCCTGGGCCTTTGTCATTAAGTGGGCATTTTCTTCCATTTTTATTTTTGTTATTTTATTACCCCCATAAGGCTATAAATCCAATCAAACAGTCCGAGTTCGATTAAAAAAAAATAAGTGAGACTCATAGTCGTTAATAATATGATCCAAATCTGAATACAAAAAATAGTTTGAATAAAAATACGAGTAGAATATGAGTAAAGTTATATTCGACTCGTTTATAATTCAAACAATTAGAATTCTTGATCATGGTTCGATACATACTCGATTGATAGATATTTGAATAGATACGCGATACATTCTCTTATATATACACAATTTAATAAAATTAGAATAAATAGTTATTATTTTTTATTTAATTTTAATTGTATTTTTTTATTTGTAAAGTGTAATTATAAATATATTTTCTAATTTCTAAGTAAAATAATAAGTTCTATTGATAATTATATGTATTATAAAGTTACTTACTATGTGAAGACTTGAATTCAAAGTTCGTGAGTAATTTGAATATAATTCGATCAAAGTCGGATTAAATTCGAGTAAAATATTCGAGTAGAGTCAAATCTAAGTAGAGTTTTTTAAATACAATTTGAATTCAAGTTAAAAAATTATTTTCTGAGTGAAATTAGAGTAACTCTCTTCATTTCGATTCGATTCATTTACACTCTACCTCCATTGTCACTATTCTTTGAGCTTGCATTAAAATCTTAATTCTAAAATGAGTCAAATTAAATGTGCCTCGCTTGAGGTTGTCTATTTATAGCAAAAGTAAAATAAATAAATTATTGGACTAAGTTTTATATTTTTATAGAAAAATTAGATGATAATGTTAATTAAATGACAATATTAAAATAAGGGTCCTTTACATAAGTATACAACAAATAGAAAGTAATTACAAGAAAAGTGCATCAACTAAATAATTACAAAAAGAATGTAATTATTACAAAAATAGTACAATTCACATTAATAAGGAAACCTAAAATCAAGGATAACTAATAATTCAAATTCAAATTCAAATCTTGTCTCTAACAACAATTTCAAATCCATAATTCAAAATTCAAATCAAAATGAGGAAATTAAAAAAAAAATTATGAAGGAGTATTGTACATCATCCTCCTCCCCAGCCTCCTGCCGCATGGCCGCATTATATATATCGTCAGCTGCCGCTGCCTTGGCCATTATATCATCATGCCGCCCCTTACCATAGGCCACGTTCTTTATTATTCAATTTTTTTGACGATTTGGTTACCAACAAAAATTAAAATGTTTACCTTTATCTGAAGTTTGGCAACCAAGCGCATCACATTTAAAATAAAAATGGTAATCAAATAAAATTGAATTAGTTACTTTATCGAAAAGTTTGGTAACCAATTGTATGAAGTTTGGTTACCAATCGCATCACATTCAAAATAAATAGGTAATCAAATAAAAAATTGAATTGGTTACCTTATCGGAATGTTTGGCTACCAACTACTACGATATTATTCGATTACTAACGTATGATTGTTTGATTCTGGGGTGGAGGTGGAGAATGAACCTTGGGGTGGAAGTGGGCGACGGAGGAGGAGAGGGGGCGGGAGGAGGGGAGGAGAAAGGGGCGGATGGAAGGGAGGCGGGGAGGCGGTGGGGGCGGGAGGAGGAGGCGGGAGGAGGAGGGAGGCGGGAGAGGGAGGAGGGGGGGGGAGGGGTGGCGGGAGGAGGTGGAGGAGGGAGGAGGAGGAGGAGGTGAGGCGGGAGGAGGGGAGGGGGAGGCGGAGGCGGAGGGGTGGGACAGGAGGAGGAGGAGGAGGAAGAGGAGGTGGAGGGAGAGAGGATAAGAAGAAGGGAAACAGAAATGGAGTGGGAGAAAATCGTGGGAGAGATGGTAATTGTGTGCATAATTAAAGGGATAAGATTGCACTTTTTTTTTGTAATTAAATATTGCATATCACTCTTTTTGTAATTATTTTGTTTGTACTCTTTTTATGTAATTATTTTTAAAAATGTAATAGAATATGTAATTGTCCCTTAAAATAATTCAATTCACGATTTCAATGAAACTTATTTAAGATTGAGAAACTAATGGCTAGGTGCCCACTTATTAATGGGCAAAGAATTATAAAGGGTTTTGATATATGCACACTGTAGAGTAGGGATTCACAAAAGGTCTGAAGCCTGCGACCTGGCCTTGGTCTGGCCTGGGTCCGACCTGGTCAAAGTTTGGCCCAGTTAAGATCTGGCCTGGAAGGCTTGAAAAAATCACTTTTTTAAGACAAAAATCTGGTATGGCCTGACCTGCAAAAAGGCCTGGCCTGAGACCTTACATGATTTTTTATCCAATTATTTATAATTTTTGAACTTTAAATTTATAATTATTCATCAATAAAGTATAAATTTTTACATATTCATTATTGTAATTTTTAAATTATAACACATTAGTTTTAATTAATACATCAATACAATTTAAAATTTTAATTATTCATTCTTGATTTCTTATTGATACATTTAATTAATATACATCTTCAATGAATATAACTAGTTAGTATATTTAATATTAATAATAAGTTAGTTACTTAGTTGATTAAATATTAATAATAAGTTAATTTATTATAAATACAAAAGTACTAATATTTAAAAATAAAATTTTATTAATATTCTTTGTTACTTTAATGTTAAATATTAACATTAATTAATACATCAATAAACTAATTTTTAATATTAAATATTAATAATAATGTAGTTTCTTGTAAATACTCAAATTCTTCATTAATTTGGATATGTAAATTCTTGTGGGGATTTATGATTTTAGTTATTTTTAGGTATACATTGTACTAATTTAAATAAAAATTTCATAAAGTAATTAGAAAATTAAGCTGAAATTAATACTTGAGATATAACCATGTAAAAGTTTAATGATCATAAATGAAAAGATATGTGTGTTTAAACTTTACAAAATATATGTCCAATAGATCACAAATCGTCTTATAAGAAAATAAAATAAAACTAACTTTATATTCAAAAAATAAAAGTGTAATCTATAGTATTTAAGTAATCTACAATATTAATATTTTACAAAATTTATTAATTTATATTTTATTATTTATATTTTTAATATTTAATATGTAACATAAAAAAAAGGATCAAATCGTGAGGCCTTGGAGTGCAGGCACGGCTGCTTCAGCTAAGCCACAGCCAGACCAATGACAAGAAAGGCTGGCACTGGAGGCCAAAGTCAGCGGCTGGCACAGTCAAAGCCAAGGCTTGGCGAGCCCAGCCAGCACAGTCAGTCGAGCTGACTGTCATGCGTACGCCTACTAGTAGAGTAATAATTGTACACCGTTGTAAGACCCCGAAATTTTTAAATAAAAAGAAATTTTCTTTATTTATTATTTTGAAATAGTAAGGGTTGATTTGATTAATGTGGATAGTTAAGGGTTAAATATGCAAATATTTCAAAATAAGCAAGTGGTTATAAAATATTCATTATCGTCGGGAATATTCGTTTGGTCGTGGAATATTAAATCTTTGTCGGGGAATATTAAATGACTGACCAGCCTTGACCATGTGGGCCCCATAACGAAAGCGATTGGATGAAGAAAGCGACAAATATAAGTTGTTTATAAATAATTGGCGTAGTTATTACAATTAATATCTTGTTGGAATACCCGGTTGGTTTAAAACACACTAATACGCGTTGTTGAGCAAGAATATTGGCGGTATTGCACCAATTATGATTCTTACGTGAAAGGCACTACTCAATAATTATACTGAGTAATTCTTATTGATATTTTATTTTATTGAGTTAATAATTCTTTGCGTTGATATTTTATATTCTTTGTTGTTTGATAATTGTCATTACACATTATTTTTCATTATCGAAGCAATAATTCATATTATCTGAATAATATTATTAGATAACATTATTGGCAATGTCTAGAAAGTTAGGATCTAAGGAGAGGTTTGGTCACCTAATTGCATGCTGCCAAGAAGAAGAAATTCTTATTGGAAAGCCCCTGCTCACCAAGGCTGCTGGTTGTCGATATTGTGATTCGTAATATTATTTGTGAATAATTAATTATTGATTCATATGATGAGGAAAATATTGATTTTATGTGGATATAGATGGAGAAAAATTTTAAA
The DNA here is from genome assembly GCA_020205615.1 of Panax quinquefolius. NCBI lineage: Eukaryota > Viridiplantae > Streptophyta > Magnoliopsida > Apiales > Araliaceae > Panax > Panax quinquefolius. The sequence goes on from CM035151.1 coordinate 36,881,737, forward strand.
ATGACAATTGTTGAAAATTAATATTTTATCTTTTTACGATAAAATAATTCATTTAAATATATTATTTTAATAATATATTAACGGTGATATTTTTATAATGAATGTGGGATATATGAGTATATGAGGAGGAAGAGTATTTTTGTGGCATTAAATGATTAACATGTTGTTATGTGTGTCGGTGGACCCCATTTCTTGGTCGAAATTTGATTATAGCACTTTGTAAAATTGTCCGTATGTGGATTTGGTCAATTTTATTTGGAATTTGGAAAAACTTTCTTCTGCAAAGTTGTAGAGAATTGAATTTCTTATAAAAACTCGCGAGATTCAAATTTTCTGATAAAAGGGCTATTTATTATGAATTATTGAAGTTTCGGAGTTCCGAAATAATTGATTTTTGAAAGTTTTAAATATTTATATTCACAAAAACGTTTTTGTGTTTGGTGGGCATCTTTAACACATGTCATGTTGCTGAATTCAGATGCTTGATGCGTGGGAGGATGTAGAAAAAATTATAATATTAATTTATTAAATTTTCTACTTTTTGGTGTTCTAAGCAATTTTCTATAAATAGGGTCTTGGGTTAGAATTGAAAATCACACGTAAAGCTGAAGTTTTCTCTCTATATTATCGGCGTATTCTTGTGAGTATTTTGAGTATACTTTGAGTATTGCTATACGGTGCAAGTCCAAGTCATAGCTTTATATCAGGTGTTTCAACTGTAAATCTTGTCTTTCGAGGTAAGGGATATTATTTTTTCAGTAATGATATTATTTCTTCAATATCATTATCTTTGAAATGTTGATCTGAAGTTTTATCAAATTTGGAACTCTTTCATGTCAAGGTTACTATTCATGAGTTCTTATTCATGAGTTACTTATTCACGAGTTACTATTCAGCGAGTTTCTTATTCACGAGTTCTTATTCACGAGTACTATTATGAAGCGTGAAGATGTTTTTTATGGAATTTCTATCTTTTGGTGTAGAGTTACTATTCACGATATCACGGACTTTATTCGTATATCTGACCACTATTCACGATATCACGGTCTTATTCATCGAAAAATAAAATTTCTTCTTTTCGTCAAAACATCTATTCGGATACTAGCTTTGATTGTATCCATATTTTGATCATTCTTGAATTTTACACCACTATGATTATTTTTGAGGTATTTTTGGACGTGGATAAAACCAAGTACTGAATCCTTAATCCTTAATCCTTGTCATTTTGTTTCTTTGGATTCGTTTCTTTAAAAATATTTTTCATCATCCTCGGTCTTAAATGATGATATTGTTGAATATCTTTGCTTTTGTAGTGCAAAGATGAATGATTTCGAAGAATATCTTTGGCACGTAGTGCAAAAGATGAGCAGTGTTGAGATGAACATGATGGATTGATTAATATCTTTGGCCTGTAGTGCAAAGATGAGCAGTGTTTAAATGAACATGATTAATGATGAATATCTTTGGCACTGTAGTGCAAAGATGAATATTTGATTTCAGATGCATATTGATTGATGTTACTGAGGATAAAATATTGATGATGGAATCGTTAAATTCATAGATTATAGTAGATTTCATTCTCTACGTAACTCTTACATGAATTATTATTTCATTGCGAATATTGATCCGAAACTTGTTGCCTATTGATTCTATTAGATTTTTCTGTTGAAGACTAACGATAATTTGTTGTATATTATCTTAGTCATAATATTCTTCTTGGGCTAGTTGAGCTCACCCTTTTCCTTGTTGTTCCATTTTTCTTCTCGGGAGGCGAGAATGTAAGCGAGTCTTAGTCGGGGCGTGGAATGAAGGTTTTAGAAAGGATTGTTTAGTAGTCCTCACCATTTTGTAAAATAATGTATCAATAAATGTGATGAGGATTTATTTGAGTATAGATATTGTCTAGAAGATAATATTTGTATTCAAACTCACAGTTTCTTGTTGTAATAATAAAGTTGTAGTTGTTTACATGCCATGTATTTGGCGACTCGGAATGGGTGTTGTGTATACCTATTTGGGGGCGCACGGTTAATATCGAGCTTAGGGATATGATCTCTGGCGGAGATCGGGGAATAAAACTAGGAGGGGAGAGACGAGTAAATCCTTCATTAAGTGTGTCCTACCTAAGCTTATTTGTTAGTTGGTCAAGATATATAGGGATATTATGTGATATATTGATTTCCTTAATTAACCCTTATTTTATAGCGAGATTTGAGAATGTCGTCGAGAATATTAACAATGGAGTAAATGAGACCAGTGGAGATGCTGTCAGACTCACCAACGAGGAGAAGCGTACAACAGTCGTGGCAATGTTCCTCCCGTGAACAACACCTGGCGAGATGATGAACGAGGGGATGTTTAGAAGCTTTTTGCAGTTCATGCAAAATCGAGACGAGGAGACTCGTGTTCAAAATACGAGGAGGAAATGATAGCAATTCACGAGTGGTCACAACCAAGCGGTTTAAAGAGTTGGGACCACCACAGAATGCGGGGAAAGCCGGATCCGATTAATTAAGCGTAGAGGCGTGGGTCAAACAAATTACTAAGATATTCGATGTCTTGGGATGCACGGAGGAAAGAAAGTTCCATTCGCCACCTTTATGTTCCGTGGCGAAGGCGATTCTTGGTGGGAATCATGAAGCGTACCCATCCGGTGCACTCGGCGTGTCGTGGGAGAGCGTTTGAGAAGCAGTTCAATGACAAGTACTTCCACGAAAGTATTCGTCGCTATATGAAGGAAGTGGAGTTTATTAGACTAGAGCGAGAATAACATGCGGTGTCCCAAAGACGAGGCGAAGTTCAGCGGAGTTATCCGAGTTGCACCTCATTTGGTGGAGAAGTGAGGAAGCGTACGTATGCGGATGTTTCGAGAGGTTTGAAACCCGACATACGTCGAATATCTCATTTCTCATAAATTTTTCTCTATTCGGATGTTGTCAATGAGGGCTTAGTTGTTAGAAGCGAGATAACGAGTACGTTCAACCGAGGGACCATAACCGAGGATCATATCAAGATAAAGCGATCATCGAATAACGATAACCAAACGGAGAAAGAAGAATACTGATTAAAGGCGGTAACCACTCTGGTGGTAATCGTGGCCATGAAAATAGAAGAAGCGAGTCGGGAGGAGATTTTAAAAGAGGAGATTCAACAACGACCATGTGAAACGCGTCATCAGCTGTAGCAACTAGTTTTAAGGGAGGAGAAACGACCACCTGGGTCAGTATGTTACAAATGCGGAAAGAGGGACATATCACCCAAACCGCCCTGCACAGTTTAAGGTATGCTATAATTGTGGAAAAGAAGGACATATCGCTCGAGATTGTTCGATATCAAACCCGATCCAGCGAGAATGGTGACTCAAAAGGATGTCCGAGAAAAGTCAAAGTCAGCGGTTCTTGGAAGAAGCGTTTGTCGTGGCCGGTCAAAATGCAAGGAACCCGAACAAAGTTAGTACGGGTTAGTCAATTATAAATTTTTGCGAAGTATATACCTTACTAGATCTTAGGTTCTACCCATTTTTTTTCTCTCTCTTTGCATACCAACGTTTAAACTTGACTTTGGAGAAATTAGACTTTGACCTATCTGTGGAAACTCCGTTAGGAGAAACTTTCATCACATCCATCGTTTATAAATCTTGCTTGATTCAGTTGGCACTATCACATTACACCGTTAACCTTATTTCTATAGAGATATTTGTTTTTGATGTGATTTTAAGGTTAACTACTCATCATGCCAAAATTGATTATTTTCGTAAGGTTGTTAGTTTTCATATTCCTAAGCAACTCGTTATTCGAATTCAAGCAATCAAACCATTGTAGTCAAACATTTTCATATCAAGCCATGAAGTCATTCGTTTATTACGGATGTCAAATTTTCTTAGTCCATGTTATGGATTTGAATAAAGACACGTCGATTTGAATAATATTCTGTTGTTATTGATTTTTCCTCGATGTATTTCTGAAGAATTTCTTGGCTTACTCCCAAAGATCGATATTAAATTTTGTATCGACTTTGAACGACAAAACTCATTTCTAAAACTCATATCGAATGGCTCTATTGAACTTGAGTTAGAAATTCAACTATAGAATTTGGTACGAGAGCTTTTATCTTGTGACTTCCTTTGTGGAATTCACCTAAGCCGACTCTCCGTAGGGACGTCATATTCGATGCGATAGTAAAGCGATAGGTGTCATTGTGACGTCTTATCCAAGATTGGGATATGAGTCGCGGTTGAGAGCAACCTAAGTCGAGAATCGAAATACGTAGCTTTCAGAGGCTTAGTTGGTTATTATCGGAGATTCGTTGAAGGATATTCTCGAATCGCTATTCCGTTAACTTAATGACTCGAAAAGATACAAAATTGTATGGAGCGAGGAATGCGAGAAGATTTTCCAAGAGCTCAAGAGGCGACTCATTTTAGCACATATTCTAACCATACCATCTTGGAAAAGCGAGCGTGGTAGGCGGCGCATTGAGTAGAAGATCATATGCGGAACGAAAAGTGCGATGATGTCAAGTATGCGATAGAGCCAACTTTAATAGAAAAGTTAAGGTTGCTCGAGCCCGCAAGGCCGAGGTGATGCGTATGAAGAAGAAAGTACAAGAAGAGCTGAGCTATTAGGAAGGCGAGAATTGATGAAGAAGGAATACTTGAGTCCACTCTAGACTTTGTGTTCCTAACGACTACGATTTGAAGAACAAGATTATGATGGAGGCACACAATACACCATTTGCAATCCATCTCGGGAGTACCAAATGTATTATGATCTTCAACATACATTTTGGTGGAACAATATGAAGAGAGATTGCAAAGTTTATCTCGATGTGTTTAACTTGCCTAACGTGTAAAAGGCGGAGCATCTAGTACCTAAGGGTTAATTTGCAACCACTTGAGATTCCGAAATGGAAGTGGGGAACACATTACTATGGATTTAATTCACGGGTCTTCCTACGGTTTCTCAAGGCATCAATGCTATTTGGGTTATTGTTGATAGATTAACCAAGTCTGCTCATTTCTTGCCGATACGAGAGACTTATTCCCTTGAACGTCTTTCTCGTATGTACGTAAATGAGATTGTGAGATTGCATGGCATGCCAGTATCCATAGTTTTGGGTTAGTTTGTAGAAAGCTATGGGCACAAATTTACGATTCAGTTTGGCATACCATCCTCAAACGGATGGGCAATCAGAAAGGACTACTCAAACTCTTGAGGATATATTAAAACTCTGTGTCCTAGATTTCAATGGAAGTTGGGATAAGTACTTGCCATTGGTGGAATTCTCATACAACAATAGTTATTAAACAAATATAGGCATGGTTCCATTTGAAGCATTATATGGACGAAAGTGTCGCTTCTCGGTATGTTGGGACGAGGTGGGTGAAGCAACATTGTTAGGACCCGAGTTAAATACGTATGACTCACCGAAAAGATCCAAATGATTCGATAACGATATAAAGCGGCACAAGATCGACAAAAGAGTTATGCGGATCTTCATCGAAAGGACGTGGAATTTAATGTAGGGGATCGTGTATTGTTGCGAGTTGCTCCATGGAAGGGAGTTACAAGATTTGGGAAAGAGGAAAGCTCGATCCATGATTTATTGGTCCATTTCAAATTCTTGACCGAGTAGGAAATGTAGCCTATAGACTTGCGTTACCTCAAAGTATGTCTCGTGTTCATAATGTGTTTCACATATCGCATTTCGTAAATATGTGAAAGACCGAACCACGTTATTGAGTTAGAACCGGACGAGATAGCCAAGACTTAACGTATGAGGAGGTACTGTCAAGATGTTGGATAGGAAGGAGCATGTGTCTACTGCAAGCTTGAAAGGTCATACCACAAGTTAAAGTTTTGTGGAGGAATCATGCTATAGAGGAAATGACACGGGAATTGAAAGCGGAAATGAAAGCGAGGTATCCTCACCTTTTCAAACACTGTATATGTACGTCAATTTCGAGGACGAAATTTCATAAGGAGGGAGGTTGTAAGACCCCAAAATTTTTAAATAAAAGGAATTTCCTTTATTTATTATTTTGAAATAGTAAGGGTTGATTTGATTAATGTGGATAGTTAAGGGTTAAATATGAAAATATTTCAAAATAAGCAAGTGGTTATAAAATATTCATTATAAATTGGGAATATTCGTTTGGTCGTGGAATATTAAATGCTTGTCGGGGAATATTTAAATGCGACAGTGTGACCATGTGTGGGCCCCATGTGAAAAGCGATTGGATGAAGAAAAGCGACAAATATAAGTTGTTTATAAATAACTTGGCGTAGTTATACTCAGATTAATATTGTTGGAATACCCGGTGGTTAAAAACACACTGTCTGGCGTTGTTGAGAATAACACTGCAGTATTGCACCAATTATTGATTCTTACGTAAGAAGGCACTACTCAATAATTGTTCAAAGAATTCTTATTCAGTATTTTATTTTATTGAGTTAATAATTCTCTGCGTTGATATTTTATATTCTTTGTTGTTTCAATAATTGTCATTACACGTATTTTTCATTATCGAAGCAATAATTCATATTATCTGAATAATATTATTAGATAACATTATTGGCAATGTCTAGAAAGTTTTGTCTAAGGAGATGTTTGGTCACCTAATCAAGGCGCCAAGTAAGAAGAAATTCTTATTGGAAAGCCCTCTTTCTCACAGAAGGCGCCTGGTTGTCAATATTGTGATTACGTAATATTATTTGTGAATAATTAATTATTGATTCATATGATGAGGAAAATATTGATTTTATGTGGATATAGATGGAGAAAAATTTTAAAATGACAATTGTTGAAAATTAATATTTTATCTTTTTACGATAAAATAATTCATTTAAATATATTATTTTAATAATATATTAACGGTGATATTTTTATAATGAATGTGGGATATATGAGTATATGAGGAGGAAGAGTATTTTTGTGGCATTAAATGATTAACACATGTTATGTGTTTAGGTGGACCCCATTTCTTGATTGAAATTTGATTATACACGTAAAATTATCCGTATGTGGATTTCGGTCAATTTCTATTTGGAATTTGGAAAACTTTCTTACGCAAAGTTGTAGAGAATTGAATTTCCTATAAAAACTCATGAGATTCAAATTTTCTGATAAAAGGGCTATTTATTATGAATTATTGAAGTTTGGAGTTCAAATAATTGATTTTGGAAGTTATAAATATTTATATTCACAAAAACGTTTTTTTGTGTTTGGTGGGCATCTTTAACACATGTCATGTTGCTGAATTCAGATGCTTGATGCGTAGGAGGATGTAGAAAAAATTATAATATTAATTTATTAAATTTTCTACTTTGGTGTTCTAAGCAATTTCTATAAATAGGGGGCTTAGGTTAGAATTGAAAATCACACTTTAAGCTGAAGTTTTTCTCTCTATATTATCGAAGCGTATTCTTGTGAGTATTTTGAGTATACTTTGAGTATTGCTGCTATACGGTGCAAGTCCAAGTCATAGCTTTATATCCTGTTTCAAACTAGTAAATCTTGTCTTTCGAGGTAAGGGATATTATTTTTTCAGTAATGATATTATTTCTTCAATATCATTATCTTTGAAATGTTGATCCGAAGTTTTATCAAATTTGGAACTCTTTCATGTCTGGGGTTACTATTCATGAGTTACTTATTCATGAGTTCTTATTCACGAGTTACTATTCATGAGTTCTTATTCACGAGATTCTTATTCAAAAGTACTATTCACGTAAGCGTGAAGATGTTTTTTTGTGGAATTTCTATCTTTTGGTGTTGAGAGTTACTATTCACGATACGGCACTATTCACGATACTGAGACTATTCACGTATACTGATGATTATTCACCAAAAAATAAAATTTCTTCTTTTCGTCAAAAACATCTATTCGGATACTAGCTTTGATTGTATCCATATTTTGATCATTCTTGAATTTTACACCACTATGATTATTTTTGAGGTATTTTTGGACGTGGATAAAACCAAGTACGAATCCTTAATCCTTAATCCTTGTCATTTTGTTTCACTTTGGATTCGTTTCTTTAAAATATTTTCATCATCCTCGGTCTTAAATGATGATATTGTTGAATATCTTTGGCTGTGTAGTGCAAAGATGAATGATTCTGAAGAATATCTTTGGCTTTGTAGTGCAAAGATGAGCAGTGTTGAGATGAACATACCGATTGATTAATATCTTTGGCTCAGAGTGCAAAGATGAGCAGTGTTTAAATGAACATGATTAAGTGATGAATATCTTTGGCACAGTAGTGCAAAAGATGAATATTTGATTCAGATGCATATTGATTGATGTTACGAGGGGATAAAATATTGATGATGGGTATTAAATTCATAGATTATAGTAAATTTCATTCTCTACGTAACTCTTCTATGAATTATTATTTCATTGCGAATATTGATCGAAACTTTGTTGCCTATTGTATTCGATCAGATTTTTCCCGTTGAAGACTAACAATAATTTGTTGTATATTATCTTAGTCATAATATTCTTTCTTTGGGCTAGTTGAGCTCACTCTTTTCCTTGTTGTTCCATTTTTTTCTTCTCGGGAGGCGAGAATGTAGCGAGTACTAGTTAGTCGGGGTATGGAATGAAGGTTTTAGAAAGGATTGTTTAGTAGTCCTCACCATTTTGTAAAATAATGTATCAATAAATGTGATGAGGATTTATTTGAGTATAGATATTGTCTAGAAGATAATATTTGTATTCAAACTCACGCTTTCTTGTTGTAATAATAAAGTTGTAGTTGTTTCTGTACCATGTATTTGGCGACTCAGAATGGGTGTTGTGTATACCTATTTTGGGGGCGTCACAACCGAAATATACTAAATAGACTATATTACCCTTAACATATATACTTAAAATAAATTAAGTATTTACTCTTTATCCATTTTGCCTTAATTTAATTATACAACATATTTATAAGATAAAAGGTGTATACACTTAGTTAGCCGAACTTAATATGTTATCTTTTTACGATTTTACTTGATAACATTCTTTTTTTATTTGAGATTTTTTATATATAATTTATTAAAATTTTGAATTAAAGATTTGAACACTTATGTGACGCCCCCAAAATAGGTATACATCACTCATTCTGAGTCGCCAAATACATGGTACAGAAATAAATACAACTTCATTAATACAATTATCGTGCAAAATATTTAACACATATATCTTGTGAGTTTAAATACAAATATTGTCTAATAGACAGTATACAAACTCAAAAGGAGTCCTCATTACAATTATTGATACACTATTTTACAAAATAGTGAGGACTACTAAAACAACTATCATGAACCATCACCCATACAGGTTTTAGTTCGCTATGTTCTCACCTCCTGAGAAGAAAAATGGAACAAAAAGGAAAAGGGTGAGCTCAACTAGCCCAGTAAAGAAAATTATGACTAAGATAATATATAACAATTTATTATTAGTCTTCAACAGAAAAAAAATCTGATAGAATATAATAGACAACAAGTTTTAGATCAACAACTACAGCGGAAACAACAATCCATTAGAAGAGTCAAGTAGAGAATGAATTCTACTATCTTCTAAGATTTAAAAGTCCATCATCAATATTTTATCCTTGTAACATCAATCAATATACATCTTGAATCAAATATTCATCTTTGCACTACAGGCCAAAGATATTCATTTGTATCACCAGTTGGTCATGTTCATCTCAACACCTGTTCATCTTTGCACTACGGGCCAAATATATTCATCAGTTAATCATCCATCTTTGCACTACAGGCCAAAGATATTCAGTAATATCATCATTTAGGACTGAGGATGATGAAAAATATCTTAAAGAAAACGAATTCAGTGAGATAAACGATCAAAGATTAGGGATTCGTACTTTAGTTTATCAAATTTCAAAAATACCTTATAATAATCAATTGTGGAGCAAAATTCAAAAATAAAGATCAAAACATGGATACAATCAAAGATAGTAACCATAATAGACAACTTGGACAAAGAAAAGAAAATTTTATTTTTTCTGTGAATAGTGTTGTATTCGTGAATATTGCCGTATACATGAATAGTGACGTATACGTGAATAGTAACCCCGACATAAAAAAGGTAGAAATTCCATAATAAAATCTATACCAATATTTTGGTATAATGATATTGAAAGAATAACATCATTATAAAGAAAATAACATCCCTTACCTCAAAAAAATAGTACTTTCGGCTGAAATATCATGTATAAGGCTGAAGGAAACTTGCACTGAATAGCTACTCACAAGTATCAAAATACTCACAAAATACGCTTGATAATATAGAGAGATGGAGAAAAAACTTGTTTCTGGTGTGATTTTCAATTCTAACTAAGCACCCTATTTATAGGAAAATGCTTAGAAGGCCATAGCAGACTAACCTGCTACCTGATGGCTTTACCTGCTACTATTCACGCCCACCACTTTTGAATAAAATTTTCAGCACATTTCTCACCAACTAAAAGTGGGGCCCACCCATGTTTTTAATAAAAAAACATTTATTTCTGAAACTTCAATAATTCACAATAAATAACTTTTTTATTAGAAAAATATGAATTTTATATCCATTCCATAGGAAATTGAATTCTCTACAACTTTGTAGAAGAAAGTTTTACCAAATTCCAAACAGAAAATGCCCAAAATCCACACACAGACGATTTTTAATACCTCCATGCATTTCGACAAAATACTGATAAAACACCTCAACATTAATTCTTTCATTTATATCCATACAAAATAAATATTTCCTTATCATATAAATCAATAATTAATTATGACAACCAGGTGTTCCTAGGAAAGAGGGGGCTTTCCGATAAGGATTTCTCCTTATTGGCGCGCAATTAGGTGACCAAACCCCTTTCCTAGACAGAACTTCCTTAGACATTGCCAATAATACTATCTAACAATATTATTCATGAATTATTGATCTGATAATAGAGATATTGTGCAGTGATAATTATTGGAACGACAATAATATAAAATATCAACGTAGCAATTATTGAATCAATAAAATCAAATATTGAGCAAGAATTATCGTGAACAATTATTGAGTAAAGTGCCTTCTATGTAAGAATCAATAATTCAAAAATACTGCAATACCGTCTGGTAGGTACTAACATGCGCAACCACGCCAGACATCAGTATTTTAACCACCGGGTATTCCAACAGTGTTAACGGTAACATTTACATCGTTATTTATAAAAACTCAAACTTGTCGTTTTCTTCATCTGACCATTTTTCGTTATGGGGCCCACAAATGGCTGCGCCGTCGTACGAATATTTCCTGACATCAAGAATATTCCACGACCAAACGAATATTCTCCGACAACAATGAATAATTTATAACCACTTCCTTATTTTGCAAAATTTGCACATTTCACCCATCACCAAAGTATTATATCAAATTAACACCTTATTATTCACAATAATAAATAGAGAAAATTCGATTTTATTCATTAAAAAGTTGGGGTCTTTCAACCTCCCCTCCTTATAAAATTTCATCCTCGAAATTAACGTACGTACCTGGTGTTTCAAAAAGGTGAGGATACCTCGTTTTCATTTCTGATTCTAACTCCAGGTCATTTCTGCAATAGTATGGTTCCTCCACAAAACCTTAACTTGTGGTATAATCTTGGTGCGTAAGACATGCTCTTTCCTATCCAAGATCTTAACAAGTACCTCCTTGTACGTTAAATCTTCGGCTATCTCGTCTAGTTCTAACTCAATAACGTGGTTCGGGTCTTTCACATATTTATGAAGCATAGATATGTGAAAAATATTATGAACACGAGACATGCTTGGAGGTAATGCGAGTCTATAGGCCACATTTCCTATTTGGTCAAGAATCTCAAATGGACCAATAAATCTTAGATTGAGCTTTCCTCTCTTCCCAATCTTGTCACTCCCTTCCATGGTGCAACACGTAACAATACATGATCCCCAATATTAAATTCCACGTCCTTTCGATGAAGATCCATATAACTCTTTTGTCGATCCTGTGCCATTTGTATACGTTGTTGAATCGTTTGGATCTTTTCTATAGTTATGCATACCAATTCTGGTCCTAACAACGTTGCTTCACCCACCTCGTCCCAACATACTGGAGAACAACATTTTCTTCCATACAACGCCTTGAATGGAGCCATGCCTATACTTGCCTGATAACTGTTGTTGTAGGAGAATTCCACCAATGGTAGGTACTTATCCCAACTCTCTTTGAAATCTAGGACACAGAGTCTTAATAGATCTTCAAGAGTTTGAATCGTAAATCCGTGCCCATAGCTTTCTGCAAACTAACCCAAAATTGTGAAGTGAATCTTGGGTCACGATCCGAAACTATGGATACTAGCATGCCATGCAATCTCATAATCTCATTCACGTACATACGAGCAAGACGTTCAAGGGAATAAGTCTCCCGTATAGGCAAGAAATGAGCAGACTTGGTTAATCTATCAACAATAACTCAAATCGCATATATACCTTGAGAAACCTTGGGAAGACCCGTAACGAAATCCATAGTAATGTGTTCCCACTTCCATTTCAGAATTTGAAGTGGTTGCAATGGACCCTTTGGCACTTGATGCTCTGCCTTTACATGTTGACAAGTTAAACACCTCAAGATAAACTTCGCGATCTCTCTCTTTATATTGCTCCACCAAAATGTATGTTGAAGATCATGATATATTTTGGTACTCCCAGGTTGGATTGCAAATGGTGTGTTGTGTGCCTCCATCATGATTCTATGTTTCAAGTCAGAATCGTTAGGAACACAAAGTCTGGAGTTGACTCGATGTATTCCTTCTTCGTCGACTCTTACCTCTGGAATAACACATTCTTGCACTTTCTTCTTCATATGCATCACCTCCAGGTCCGTAGCTTGAGCAGCTTTAACTTTATCGATTAAAGTTGGTTCTACTCGTATGTTTGATATCATCACGTGGGTACTTGGAGCCTTTACCTCTATCTCCATCCTTTGCAAGTCATACAAAATGGACATTTGTGTTAACAACATTGCACTCGTATCCGCATATGATCTTCTACTCAATGCGTCAGCTACCACGTTTGCTTTTCCAGGATGATATTGGATGATATGATTGTAATCTTTCAACAACTCGAGCCAACAGCGTTGCCACATGTTGAGTTCCTTTTGGGCGAAGAAATATTTGAGGCTTTTATAATTTGTATAGATCTCCACTTTCTCCCCATACAGGTAGTGTCTCCAGATCTTCAACGCGAAAACGACTACTGCCAACTCCAGATCATGAGTAAGATAATTCCTGTCATATTCTTTGAGTTGTCGCGAGGCATAGGCTATGACTTTCCCATGTTGCATGAGAACACATCCTAACCCTTTGCCTGAAGCATCGCTTTAGATAACAAATCCATCTGAACTAGATGGTATTGTCAGAACAGGTACCGAAATGAGTCTCCTCTTGAGCTCTTGGAAACTCCTCTCGCATTCCTCGCTCCATACGAATTTTGTATCTTTTCGAGTCAGCTGAGTTAACGAAGTAGCGATTCTAGAAAATCCTTCCACGAATCTCCGATAATAACCAACTAAGCCCAGAAAGCTATGTACTTTGGTCACCGATTGACCTTGGTTGTTCTCCAGACTCAGATTGCTTCAATCTTTGCCGGGTCAACAAATACTCCATGTTTTGATACCACATGCCCAAGGAATGCTACTTCCTCAAGCCAGAACTCACATTTCCAGCTTGGCATATAGCTTGTTATCACGAAGCCTTTGAAGTACCAGCGTTAAATGGCGCTCATGATCTTCACGGCTTTTGGAATAGATGAGGATGTCATCAATAAAAACAACAACGAACTGATCTAAATATTCTTTGAACACACAGTTCATCATATCCATGAAAGCAGTAAGAGCATTAGTCAATCCAAAAGACATGACTAAGAATTCATAATGCTCATATCGAGTTCTGAAGGCAGTCTTTAGAATATCCTCAGTTTTAATCTTCAGCTGATGATATCCACAACGAAGATCGATCTTTGAAAAGAATTGTTCTCCTTGCAACTGGTCGAACAAGTCATCTATGCGAGGTATCGGATACCTATTCTTGATGGTGACATGGTTCAATTCTCGGTAGTCAATACAAAGTTGCATACTCCCGTCTTTCTTCTTTACGAATAACACATAAGCACCCCAAGGAGATGTACTAGGACGAATGAAACCGATGTCCAACAACTCCTGTAGTTGGACCTTTAACTCCTGAAGTTCAATAGGAGCCATTCGATATGGGGTTTTAGTAATGGGCTTTGTACTATGTTCAAGGTCAATAAAGAATTCAACTTCACGTTCGGGGTAGACCGGAAGTTCTTCGAAAAATACGTCAGAAATTCACTAACAAATGTAAATATTATTCAAATCGACGTGTTTTTGTTCAAGTCCGTGACATGGGCTAAGAAAGCTTGACATCCGTTTTCAATAAACGAATAGCTTTATGGCTTGATATGACAGTGATTGACTTTAGTGGTTTGGTTGTTTGAATTCTCATAACAGGTTGGTTAAGAATATAAAAACTAACAACCTTACGAAAACAATCAATTTTAGCATGATGAATGGTTAACCAAATAATCCCAAAAATCACATCAAATGCAAGTATTTTCAACGAAATAAGATCGACAGGTAATGTGATGGTTCCAACTTGAATCAAAAAAGATTTATAAACAGTAGATGTAATGAAAGTTTCTCCTAACAGAGTCTCAACAGATAAGTTAAGGTCTAATTTCTCCGGAGTCAAGTTCAAACACTGAGCACAAGTAGGAGAGATAAAAGAATGGGTAAAACCGATATCTAATAAGGTATAAACTTCGCAAGAGTTTAAGATTAGCTTACCCGTGATCACCTCGTTCGGGTTCCTCGCATTTTGGGCAGTCACGACAAACGCCCTTCCAAGAACCACCGACTTTGACTTGTCCGGGACAGCCTTTGGAGTCACCATCCCCGTTGAAATTGGTTTCGTAACAAGACAATCTCTAGCTATATGACCTTCCTTTCCACAGTTATAACACACCTTGGATTGTTGTGGGCAGTTTGGGCTGATGTGTCCCTCTTTTCCTCATTTATAACAAATGACCGGTGCTCGTTCTTCTCCCCTAGAAATAGTTGATGTTTGTGCTGGCGTCTTCACGTTATCATTGTTGTACCTTCTCTTTTTGAAATCTCCCCCCGACTCGCTTCTTCTACCATCATGGCCACGATTACCACTAGAGTGGTTACCGCTTTTGTCCGAATGTTTTCCTCCCCGCTGGTTGTCATTGCTTCGATGACTGCTGCCACCGGTATGACCCTGGTTGTGGTCCCTCTGTTGAACATACTCATTATCTTGCTCTAATAATTGAGCCCTGTTTACAACATCTAAATATAGAGAAAATTTATGAGAAATAAGATATTGCCGAATCTCGGGCTTTAGACCTCTCAGAAAAATCCGCGTCATTCGTTCCTCATCCTCTACCAAATGAGGTGCAAACCTGAATAACTCAGCGAAATTAGCCTCGTACTGGGACACCATCATGTTATTTTGTTCCAGTCTAATAAACTTTACCTCCTTCATACGACGAATACTTTCAGGAAAGTACTTGTCATTGAACAATTTCTGAAACGTTTCCCAAGACATGTTGAGTGCGGCAGGCTGGGTATGCTTCACAGATCCCCACCAGTAATCTGCCTCACCACGGAACATAAAGGTTGCAAATGGAACCTTTTGTTCCTCCGTGCATCCCAAGACATCAAATATATTGGTAATTTGTTTAACCCACGTTTTCGCCTTGATCGGATCCGGCTTTCCCGCAAATTCTGGTGGTCCCAACTCTTTGAACTACTTGGCTGTGATAAGCCACGCATTGCTATCATTTCCACCCGTATTTTTTACACGAGTCTCCTTCGCCTGATTTTGTATGAACTGCAAAAAGCTTCTAAACATCCCATCAGTCATCATTTGTTCGGTAGTGTTGTTTACAGGAAGAATATTGTCTTCTTGATGCATTCACTCCATTATTAATATTTCCAGCTGCCATTCTCAAATACTGCCACAAAATAAGGGTTAATTAACAAATTAACAATACACATATTAACCATATGCTCTGACTAACCAACCAAATAAGCTTAGATATGAAACACTAGCGAAGAATTACTCGTCTCTCCCCTCCTAGTTCTATTCCCCGATCTTCGCCAAAGACCATATCCCTAAGCTTTGATGCCAACTGCGACGCCCCCAAAATAGGTATACATCACCCATTCTGAGTCGCCAAATACATGGTACAGAAACAAATACAACTTTATTAATACAATTGTCGTGCAAAATACGACAACACATATACTGTGAGTTTAAATACAAATACTGTCTAATAGACAGTATACAAACTCAAAAGGAGTCCTCATTACAATTATTGATACATTATTTTACAAAATAGCAAGGACCACTAAAACAACTATCCTGAACCATCACTCCATACCCGGCTAGTTCCTGTTATGTTTTCACCTCCTGAGAAGAAAAATAGAACAAAAAGGAAAAGGGTGAGCTCAACTAGCCCAATAAAAAATATTATGACTAAGATAGTATACAATAATTTATCATTAGTCTTCAACAGGGAAAAATCTGATAGAATATAATTGACAACAAGTTTTAGATCAACAACTGCATCGGAAACAACAATCCATTAGAAGAGTCAAGTAGAGAATGAATTCTACTATCTTCTAAGATTTAAAAGTCCATCATCAATATTTTATTCCTGTAACATCAATCAATATACATCTTGAATCAAATATTCATCTTGCACACTGAGCCAAAGATATTCATTCAGTATCACCAGGTTAGTCAGTGTTCATCTCAACACTGCTCATCTTTGCACTACGGGCCAAAGATATTATCAGTTAATCATTCATCTTTGCAGTACAGGCCAAAGATATTCAGTAATATCATCATTTAGGACTGAGGATGATGAAAAATATCTTAAAGAAAACGAATCTAGCGAGATAAAAGATCAAAGATTATGGATTCGTACTTAGTTTATTCAAGTTCAAAAATACCTTATAATAATCAATTGTGGAGCAAAATTCAAGAATAAAGATCAAAACATGGATACAATCAAAGATAGTAACCATAATAGACAACTTGGACAAAGAAAAGAAAATTTCATTTTTTTTGTGAATAAGTGTCGTATTCGTGAATAGTGCCGTATACGTGAATAGTGTCGTATACGTGAATAGTAACCCTGACATAAAAAAGGTAGAAATTCCATAATAAAATCCATACCAATATTTTGGTATAATGATATTGAAAGAATAACATCATTATGAAGAAAATAACACCTCTTACCTCAAAAGAACGATCTTAGGCTAAAATATCGTATTATTAAGTCAAGAAAACTTATCTTGAATAAAGAACTCACAAGTATCTAAATACTCACAAAATATGCTCGATCGATAATATATATAGAGAGAGAAAACTTGCTTTTCGGTGTGATTTTCAATTTAACCAAGACCCTATTTTAGAAAAAATACTTTTAACGCATATGTAGCAGACTAACTCGCACCGATGGCTTTTACACATTACTATTCACGCCCACCACTTTTGAATAAAAATTTCAGCACATTTCTCACCAATCAAAAATGGGGCCCACCCATGTTTTTAATAAAAAAAATATTTATTTCCGAAACTTCAATAATTTACGATAAATAGCTCTTTTATCAGAAAAATACGAATTTTATGTCCTTTCCATTGGAAATCGAATTCTCTACAACTTTGTAGAAGAAAGTTTTTCCAAATTCTAAACAAAAAATGCCCGAAATTCACATACGGACAATTTTTAATACCTCCATTTTGACAAAATACTGATAAAATACCTCAACATTAATTTCTTCATTTATATCCACACAAAATAAATATTTCCTTATGATATAAATCAATAATTAATTATTCACAAATAATATTACAGAATCACAATTATGACAATCAGGTTGTTCCCAGGAAAGAGGGGGCTTTCCGATAAGGATTTCTCCTTATTGCTAGCGTAATTAGTGACCAAACCCTTCCTGCATGTAACTTCCTTAAACATTGTCAATAATGCTATCTAGCAATATTATTCAAATAATATGAATTATTGATCTGATAATGGAGATACTGTATAGTGACAATTATTGGAACAACAATAATATAAAATATCAATGTAGCAATTATTGAATCAATAAAATCAAATATTGAACAGTAATTATTGTAACAATTATTGAGTAGTGCCTTCTTACGTAAGAATCAATAATTTAAAAATATTATGCAATACCAAAGGTGTCATCTTTGTGCAACCATGCATATTACTATATTTTAACCACCGGTATTCCAACGATGTTAATTCAGAATAACTACGTAGTTGTTTATAAAAACTCAAACTTGTCTTTTTCTTTATCCGAGTTTTTTCGTTATGGGGCCCATAAATGGATGCTACTGGCCGCATTTAATATTCCCAAACAACATGAATATTCCACGACCAAACTAATATTCCCGATAACAATGAATAATTTATAACCACTTGCTTATTTTGTAAAATTTGCACATTTTGACCCATCACCAAAGCATTATATCAAATTAACACCTTATTATTCACAATAATAAATAGAGGAAATTGATTTTATTCATTAAAAAGTTAGGGTCTTACAACTTAAAATATTTATAAAGTAAAAAAATATAAGGGTAAACCTTCATGTTTATAAGATATGATATATAATTTATTGGTCTATCTAATTCAAAATATTTTATTATCTACAAAAAATTAAAATTCAAATAAAATAGAAAATTATATAAACTTATTTTAAAAAACACTTTTAATAAAAATAAACAAGTGATAAATAAGTTAATTGGCTTTAAAGAAAATATAGTCTTTGTAATTATGTGTATGTGCCCTTAGGAGGGGGTGAATAGGTTTTTATGCTCGAACTGATTAACTATGATAACTTTTAAATTTTCTGATACATGATTAAAATAGATAGGTGAAACTTATGTCTTTTGGTGTATGCTTTAGACTAAGTTCAACTTTAGATATAATTCAGACAGGAAAAACTAGTGAGCGATGGTGTCTGGATTAGTTCACTACGGATATCACAAAACAATATTATGCAGATGTATATTAACTGTTCAAGTACATAATAAAAACTTCAATGATCAAACCACACAAATTAGCATACCATAGACACACAAATTTTTACGTGGTTCATCCCCTATTCTCTAATCTAGTGACTTGATCCACGTCTAATACCAATTGGTATTGGAGATTCATTTTATTAAATAAATTATTAAAACAAAATACAAGAACTCTCTGTTCAAAGTAACTATGCACTGAGTTGGAGACGACTGCCCCCTTGCACCTCTACAACCTTTGTACCTCATTAACCTTCAAAGCTCACTTCCTATCCGCTACTCGATCGACCAAGCCAAATAAGGGTTGAAATCAAATTTTAATAAGGCGAAATATGATTTTAATGAACTATGATTTTCCAGTCAAAAGATATTAAGACCATGACACAAGTGATTGCTAGAAAGTTTTTCTTTGAACGCTCTTTAAAGTTTGGAAGTGTATTGCTTGAAGAGTTCTGACTTTTTCTTTTGCCGAGAAAGATGAATATATATAAGATATGAACCAATGACTATAAAAATATTGTTAATATAAATCCCAAAATCTTAAATGGAATAAAACAAAATTTCAACAGCTTGTTATGAACCAATGGTTATGATATGATATCTTTCCAAATCAGTTTTTCAAATATTTTGAATTTCAAAATAAAACAATTTGAAAAACCTTAATTAAAGGAAAAGATATTAGTAAAAGATTTGACATGGTAAAGCTATTAGAGTCTCAATCAAATCAGTTTGTTTGACACATTCTGTTTCCATAATATTAGTATTTTAATCCATGTCAAGTTTTATAGATTTCCAACAATTAAAAGATGTCTTTCAATTAAAAACTTCAAAAATTCTAAGGGGAGCGAGAATTAGGGACCGGTTTAGCGACTGGCCCATTGTTTTTTCTTTTGATTCCTAAAAAATTTATAATATTTTTTTTGTAACTAATTTTTTTACAGAATCCAGTGATTTAGGTGTAATTTGAATACATGTAAAAAACAGGGTTGCATAGACTGTACAACCCTATTTTTTTATGTATACAAATTACACATAAATCACTGGATTCTGTTAAAATTTGAGTTAAAAAATATTATAAATTTGTTAGGTTTATGGTTTAAGGTTTAGGGTTTAAAGTTTAGGGTTTAGGGTTTAGGATTTAGGGTATATGTTAGGGGTGCTCATCGGTAAAAAAAAGCGATCCAGATTAAAAAAAAAGCTGAGCAGGTACCTAGCAGAAATTCTTGGAAAAACAAGAACCGGGCCTAGTATTTAATTTCTAGTTTTGATCTGGGTTGATACAAAAATCGATACCGACTTTTTGGTTCGATTTTCGGTTATACCGCATGCATGGTAATATATATAATTATTAATAAATAATAATAATTAAATAATATTTTTTAATATATTAACGATTTAAAAAAAAAGAAAAAGAAATCATCTACAATTATATATCAATTGAAGCTGAAACTAGTCAAGGCGTAAAGCTACTGTGTACTGTTGGCTTGTTGTAGTTGGCTTGTTGTTGTACTGTTGGCTTGTTGTAGAAATCATATACAATTATATATCAATTGTTGTTGTAGACTTGTAGTTGGCTTGTTGTTATATCAATTGAAGCTAGTCAAGCTACTGTGTACTGTTGGCTTGTTGTTATATCAATTGAGTTATGAGTTATTGTTGATTTATTAGACAATAGACAATATGTATGTATGAGCTACTAGCCTACTATGTATTGTTGGTTTATTTGCAATTGTGTACAAAGAGAGATTGGAAAGGGATAAAGAGTCATCATAAGAACAACAAATATTTCAAACTTTTCATATTCTGTGAATCATCTAAAAGAACAGATACAACACCTTGCTAGAAGAAGATTTGGTAAAGAAATACAAACTACAAAGAATGATCATCATACAGAATCTAGAGTACATCAATACAAATATTTACAAGCCAGCCGAGACCAATCAGTGCAATGTAACAATACTGTTGGGTCATGATATTTTCTCTCATTGGGCCGGATAGATTGGGCTTACTCCTTTAATTAATCTATTGGGCCTTTATTATTGAACCATGAAAGTTTTTGAGCCTAGTTATCCTATTATTTCCATTTTGACTTATAAGACAAGATTCGGTCCGATTGGGTCGATCCTTTGGACATTTTAATATCTCATTATTTTGACTTACTGATGATGAAAAAGCATGACGGTTGACTAGAGAACCTGCCATGCATTAATGTGGATGGGATTATAACCGGCCGGCGGTAGAAACAGTGACAAAAAGCAGTGGATAAACTACATACAGTCGGTAGAACCCATCAGATCAAGGGGGTGTGTCAGGTAGTAGTGGGTGGCACAGTAATCCAGGCAAAGAGTGTATAACTTAGCAAGGAAGTCTTCACAAAGAGGTACGTTCTTATACACTTCTTCATTCATAATCAGATATACACTCAAGAATTATTATTTTTCTCTCTCAATACACTAGGCATTATATCCTCCATTTTGTTAACTTTGTGAACACGCCATCGACTCTCACGCTTTGAAGCTATCCCCGACATGAACCGTAGTCGAAGCTTGTGGTGTTTATCGTGTTTACTGTGCAGGATCAGGGCGTCTTACGTGATTGGGACGTGGCAGAAGATCTTGGCGTTAACATTGGCGCTAGAAGGAGGGCTTTGTTCTAGTGTCATTTAAATTTTCAATCACAATTGTTTAACTTATTTCGGAAGATGATGAGGAGTAGAGATGGTACACCAGAAGGGCAGGCGATGGCTGTTAGTTCATCACTGCCTCGTATTTCAGTAAAGGACCGTCTGGGTCCTTCTAAAAGTGCTCACGAAAGCACGGCCTCTAAACACAACTCAGGAGAACTTCGTCCGAAGATCCACGGTGGAGTTAGACGAAAGTTGGTTTTCAACGCTGATAAGGAGCATGATCCTGATCGAGGGACGGGTAGAAGGCTCACAGACCGGGACTCATCGCCAGAAGTGGTCGAAAGAAGATGAGGCGCCAAGTTGGCGAGGATGGCGAGATGAAGCGAGATAAGGCTTTGGAGGTTCTGTTAAAACAAAGGGAAGATATAATAGAAACAGATGCTTTGGTGGGTGAGTTAAGGGACGAAGCATCTAGCCGTATTCATTCGGAAAGGCGGAGTAGGCATAAGGAGATACCCGTGGAAGGGTAAAGGAGCGGAACATTCTATGCATGTGTGTCAGGGATCGTTCTCGCAGATGGGAGGAGATCGAAGAAGCGAGAACACCCTTGGGCCGAAGAAGAAGGCGATGATAGTCGTTGGTTCATTGCATCGCGACGATGATGAGCGAAGAAGCGGTCGAGAGAAATCGTGCTGTAAACCTTAGAAGAGGAGAGTACAAAGACAACCGTTCTCATCGTGAGGATGAAATTATACATCTAGTAGATCAAGAAGTCCCATGAGGCGGTGGGATCGGCAGGAAGAGGTCGATCCATTCAAAGGCGAAACGTCGCTCGGGAGAAGGAGATCTCATCATGACGAAGGTGTTGATTTTACAGTAAAGGAGTTGAAAGAACTCAAAAGCAGTTATGGTGAGGTCCAACGGTGAAAGACACTCTTGGAAAGAAGGCGTCCCCTTTTTCCTCCGATATTCTCAAGGAGAAGGCGGATATCACCAAAAAGTTGCCTCGTATGGAGAAGCTATGATGGGTCAGGAGATCCTTATGACCATAGTCGAGCGTTCGGCCGGTGATGGATTATTATGATTTCACCGATCTTTGCCAAAGTGTCACACTTTTGTCACGATATTTGAGAAAGACGCAAGAGCGGTGGATGGGGACTTTATCATCGATTTGATTTCCTCGTGGACCGAGCTTTGTGATAAGTTCCATGACGTTTTGGAAGCAAGCAAAGAAGAAGGGAAAGCTTCTGAGCTCTTTAGCACAGATCCGTGATTCACCAATGAATCTTTAGGCCGATATGTAAGAGGTTTAGGAAGCGGTTGGTCGGTATCAGACCTTAATGATCTCAGTTGTTGGTTTGTTCGAGAATGGGCTAGATCTGGTTAAGTCGGAGAAATTGGTGAATAAGTTGATGTTTCACCATCAGAAAAGCTGGCGAAGCCTTTGACAAAGCGAAGGCTATATTGTTGTAGAAGAGGCTATGAATAGTCCGAAAAATCCTTCTCTGGGCCAATTAAAGGAGATAGAGGTTCCCAAGGTGAAGTTGATCGAGGAGAAGAGTGGGGGGTACAACCAAGGTCGGGAAGGTAGTTCGAAGAATCTGATAACTTCGTAATGCGCGCAAAGGCGTGATCGTGCACTGTTTACGCCGAAGGTTAATAAGGTCTACACCCAATTGAACACGGAGAGGTCGGTAATTTTGGATCGGATCGAAACCGGCCTTTCTTTGAGCCACCTCGTGATAATTACGAGGGACGGGACATGGCAACCCTCGTAAATATTGTGGTTATCATCAAAGGCTGGTCATGACACTAATGAGTGTTGCAATTTAAAGGATTTCGTGGAGAAGAAAATTAAAAGCGACTGGCGATTCGAGTATGTGGTGAGAAGGACCGCGGGATCGTGATTATCAATCGCACGTGCATTCGAGACGGTTCAAGCACCACCATTCAAAATGCTCAAATTACCACCTTGAAGGCAAGTCGTTGATGTAATAAGCGGGTGGGTGCAGTAGGGAAGTTAGTAGGGAAGAGAGAAGGGCTTATCTTGATTCGGTCATGTCGGTGATGAGATGCTTTACCCCGAAGATTGATGAGACCTTTTCCGAGGCCGTCATATCATTTACGGATGCGGATTATCCTTGAGCCCATCGAACCGCATGAAGGGGCATTGGTGATCACAGCACAAGTGGGCTCGGTGGATGTGAAACGCATGATGATAGATAACGGATCTTCGGTGGACATTCTTTATGCCCATGCTTATCAGAGGATGCATCTTGATGGGCACAAAATGGAGGTCGGACAGGAGGCTCCTCTATACGGTTTAATGAACGACGACCGATCGAGGGTTGCAAGCACTATTGAACTCCGGTTATCTTGGCGTACGACCCCTCGGTGAGTAGAGATAACGTGCAAATTCTATGTTGTGCATGTGGATTTGGCTTACAACGCCATCTTTGGGAAGACTACGTTGTGACTCTCAAGTTGTGACCTCCATCCCACATTTCAAAATCAAATTCCCACTGACGCATGGAGTAGGAGAGGTGGTGGGTGACTTAGACTGGCAGAAGATGTTATCGGAATCTTTGTTATTTCATCCGGAATGGAATTGAAAGCGAGAAAAAGACGATGGCAATTGAGATCGAACCCTTCACCAAGAGCAGCTCAGAACCGTTGGTGATCCCTGCTCGAGGGACGGAGGAGATTGAGTTGGTTATCGAAAAGCCGGACAAGACGGTGAGGATTGGTTTGGTCTACGAGAACCTCTTGAGACGAACCTTATGGAACTCTTCTGTTCTGCTATGCGGATATTTTGCTTGGGAGCCACAACACATGCCGGGAGTTAGCCGAAAGGTTGTTGAGCATAAATTGAAGATAGATCCTTGAAGAAGCGGTTAAATCGGAAGAGGCGGATATTTGCTCGAGCGGCGAAGATCATCGATGAAGAGTTCTTAAATCGCTAGGCTGGCGACTTCATCTCTACGAAATTGATTACCAGAATGGATAGCAAATGTGGTGTCAGTGCGAAGCGAGAATGGAAAATGGCGGGTTTGCATCGACTACACCGATCTCAATAAAGCTTGTCCAGAAGGACTTTATCCCTCTGCCCATATCGATCGACTCATCGATGCCACTTGGGGTATGCATTACTAAGTTTTATGGATGCTTTTCAAGGTTATCATCAAATATCCATGTGCAAAGAAGACATTCCAAAGGCGGCGTTCATTACACACCGATTCGGTGTATGCTACAAAAAATGACTTTTGGCCTCATAAATCTTTGGAGCTACCTACCAAAGAATGATGAACTTCATCTTTGATAGGCATTTGGGGAGAACAATGGAGGTTTATGTAGATGATATGATCGTGAAGAGTATGCAGATTCGAAGCATTTGGACGACACGGAGGAATGCTTTTCGGCTATTAGATTATCGTCAATTGAGACTCAATCCGGCCCAAATGTACTTTTCGGCCTCGGTGCGAGAAAGTTTCAGGTTATCTGGTCGATCGAGGAGGGGCATCGAGGCCAATCCGGAGAAGATCCGGCCATTCTTGACATGAAGACTCCTCGGTCGTTCAAGGGCGTCCGGTGTCATTTGGTAGGATTGCGGCTTTGAGGAGGTTAAATCGCGCATGAATCTGCGGAGAGATGCCTTCCTTTCTTTGACACATTGAAGGGATCGAAGAATGCGAAGGCGTTCCAGTGGACTTTGGTGTGAAGACGCTTTCAAGGCATAAAGACATATCATCTTACGCTCCTTTATTGGTAAAAAGCTGCCAGAGAGACCTTATATTTGTACCTTGCAGCAAGTTCATTGGTAGTTGGGCGGTGTTGGTTCGGGAGATCGGTGGGAAGCGACATCCGGTCTATTATATCGACCACGCGTCCTACGAGATCTTTGGCTTCGGTATCCGAATATTGAGAAATTTGCCTTTGCTTTAATAATTGCCGGTAGAAAGCGGCAATGATATTTTTCAAAGTCGACTCTGGTAAATACTACGGATCGACCATTGAAGAAGGTGATGGGCAAACCCGAGAGGTCTCGAGCGGACTAGCGGCGTGGACTATGGAGTTATCCCAATTTTTATCGAGTATCATCCCCGAAGCGCCATCAAAGGCCAAGCCTGGCGATTTTATGGTGGAATGTTCATTCACCAAAGCGGATCTTGGAGTTGCGGAAAAGGTGAATAAATCGATCGAGGCGGTTGCCAATCTTGGCGAGGTCGAGGAAGGCTTGGATATTTGTATGCGAGATGGATCTCTACGATGGTATTAGTGGAGCAGAATTATTTTAATAAGTCCGGAAGGATTCAAGTCCAACGAGCCATCGAGTTGGTTTAAAGCAACAAACAATGAAGAAATTTGAAATGCAAGCGGTATTAGCGGTGTCGATTAGCAAAAGTCTCGAGGTCCAACAGTTGATTATTTATAGTGATTCTCGATTGGTCGTTAAGCGATTTGTCGGGGAGATTATGAAGCTCGTGGGACCGGATGATCAAATATCTGGCGGAATTAAAAGACCAACTTCAATATTTAAGCCGTATGAGTTTGAGCATAAGCGTAATGACAATTTTATTGCCCGATGCATTATCGAAGGCGGCCACTACAGATCTGAGATGTTTTTCACGGATCGGTATATTTGGAAGTTTTGCGGTGACCAAGTGTTCAACACGAAGCGGTGATTTGTATCGAGCGATCTTTGTTGGATGACCCCTACATCGAGTATTTGGCGGATGGCGTCCTTCCTTCCGGATCGAGATCTTTGGCAAAGAAGATTAAGTACAAAAGTGCAATTTTAGTCTTATTGATGGGGATCTCTATCGATTGGCATTTTCCTCACCATTGTTGAAATGTTTGGTTCCATCCAGAAGTAGAGTATGCTCTTCGGGAGGTTCACGAAGGTATTTGCGGTGATCATATGGTACGCCAAGTCTTTGGCTCATAAAGTACTTGACAAGGATACTATTGGCCTACAATTTTCAAAGAAGCTACGAGAATACGTCAAGAAATGTGAAAATGTCAAGACGATAGTCCGATCCCATCATCGACCATAGGAAGAGCTATACTCGATTTTATCTCTCTATACCCCTTCATTTTGCAGGGGTGGATATATTGGGGCCAGTTACCTAAAGCTAAAAGGTCGGTCGACTTTATCATAGTTCTTTATTGATTATATGACTAAGTGGGTGGAAGCAAAACCACTTGATCGATAGCGAACAGAGTGCCTAAAGTTTATAAAAAGAGTGCGTGGTGTTTAACCCGGGATCCCTAAGGTGTTGATATCGGACAACGGGACGCCGATTAAATGGGTTCAAAATTTGAAGGATTTTTAAATGATTTGGGGATTCAACACAAGAAGACTTACGTGGCTCATCCACGGTCGAATGGGCAAGTCGAGGTGACCAACGGGATGATTTGTTGAAGCGGAATCAAGCTTGAGACTAGATGAAGCTAAAGGAGATGGCGGAAGAATTCTTTGGCGTCTTTGTGGGCATACCGAACTACACCGAGGACTACCACGGGATTCACCCTTTCGATTGGCCTATAGTGCGATGCTTAGTTAGTCGAAATCGGATCTCAAGTCTTGGGTAAGTCGATTCAAAGAAATCTCTACAATGATGAAGGGTGAAAGCTAACTTGGACTGCTAGAAGAGGTCGGAGAGGAAGCTTTGCTTAAATTGGGCGCTTATCGTGAAGGGTGGCTAAACATTACAACAAAATTGTCAAACCCGTAGATTGAAGTAGGAGACTTAGATCTTAGAGAAGCCGAAGCCTCTACGCCTCAAAACACAGGAAAGCTAATCTTAGAAGCTGGGAAGGCCAGTATGAAGTAATCAAGTACCAAAGCCCGGTACTTATCGATTAAAAGCACTAGATGGTTAGAGATCAAGAATACTTGGCATCTTTGGCGGGCTTGAAATATTTTCAATAAAGATTAAGTCGGTTCTAAGAAATGCATACCCGATTGTTCATTATTAATAAGAAGTCACTTTTTCATAATTGATCCACGGTCTGTTGTCTAAGGTCACTATGGTGTAAGGAGGTATGGTAGGACTTCTTTGGCCATTCGATGGTAGCCCAAGGTCCTTATGATCTATATTGATCTTATCGGGGTGGTAAGTCGATGGTCACTATTGATCCTGGTCCTATTTGTCCTAAGGTCACTATGGTGTAAGGAGGTATGGTAGGACTTCTTTGGCCATTCGATGGTAGCCCAAGGTCCTTATGATCTATATTGATCTTATCGGGTGGTAAGTCGATGGTCACTATTGATCCCGGTCCTATTTGTCCTAAGGTCACTATGGTGTAAGGAGGTATGGTAGGACTTGTTGGCCATTCGATGGTGGTAACCCAATGTCCTTATGATCTATATTGATCTTTATCGTGGTGGTAAGTCGATGGTCACTATTGATCCGTATATCTTGATCCTGTATCTTGGCCCTTATATATTTGTTCTACCCCGAGAGGTAAGCAAGATTTCGATGGTGCAAGGAGGATCGACTAAGTTCACCTCACACATGACTGATCTTATACTTCGGTATCGATGAGCATATATTACTTTATTTTGTTTAAATGTTGAGTTCAGTTCATTTAATTCAGTTAAGTTGAATCCTGTCCGAAAAATTCACTTTACTTTATTTCATAAATTAACTGTTATGTGCCATATCTGATTCACTAGTCGGGATTAGTTTATTAATACTAAATTATTGACAAGAAATTAATCGAAATAGAAGTCATGATCAAGACAGTTAAAGATTCATTCATTCATATTAATAATAAACCAGTCCCATAATTACAGAAACTTTAAAGTAGTTAAATTTTTTACATAAAATAAAAACAGGACGAACATTCAGGCCCCACCTTCATCATCGGAGTTGAGCAATGCTGGGTCCAAACGAGCAGCTGATAGCTTCTCTTTTCCTCGCTCCCGGCAATCTTCGTACCCCTCCGAGTATACCTTTAAGATTTCGGCATTAAGTTCGTCCGAATTCCTGTAGTCTGCCTGAATTTGCTCCCGGATCTCGTCAGTCAGGAGAGGGCCCCGTCCTTCAAGATCCTTTATTTTGTGGCGAAGCTTGTGACGTTTGGCCTTATGCCTTCGTGCTTCGTCTTGAGCCTTCGTCTCAGCCTCACCAAGTTGTATAACCAAGCTTGATTTGGTGAAGAAAACTCCTCATTTTTACCTTGAGGAGTAGGTTTTCTTGACCAAACCGGCATTCATGTCGATCGAAAGCTTGTTGGGCGGCCGGATATGACTGACCCATCCCTCGTGGCCCTTAACTCGTCATCAGATGTCTTCAAATCCATCCTAGCCCGATCTAATTCTGTTTGAAGACCGTTGATGGTATGAAAAGCATCTTCACGACCGGCTCTCTCTCGATCCAAGGTTGATTTCAACATGTTTATCTCTTGTCTCATGAAATCTTCCTCGGCCTCTTCATTTATGTGTCTCGGGACTTGATCGTCAGAAAACGAGATTAGCTAACTGCATATTTTCAAAATATTCAAGTCAAACGTCCAAATATTCAAAGGAGAGCGAGATATAGAGGAAAAAGATTGTTATTTACCTCGGCCAAATTGCTCATCCCTCATCGAGCGATTTTAAATGTCGTGTGTGATGATCCTTTGAGCCGGTGGTCGTCGGTGTTAGAGACGAAAGCTCGAAGAGGTCGAAGGGAAATTAGCATTGAACACAGGCCACAAGGTTGGAGATCCCTGACCTCGGCATGGTAACCACGACACGAGGGGCCAAGGTCGATCGGGGAAAATCTTGGCCTTTCGGGAGAGAGAGTTTGGTATTCGGGAGGGATAGGGTCCGCGTGTATGTTTTCAATTGTAGGAGATTTATTTGGGGTGGGTCACTTTTTAGGTGTTGAAGGCGAAGCGAGAACTCGGATGGCTATCTCGAGTCGTTTCCTCTTCTGGATAGCGTTGGAATCCTTAAATCACAGTCACCGTCTTCGTCAATCTGTATTTTCTGAGGGGGGCACGAAGGGTGGGATGACCGAAGACTGAGGCACCCTGAGTTCTTCGGCAGTTAGAGGGGTTATTTTTGTTTTTAATTTTTTGGTCCGAAGTACATTTCTTCGATCAGGACGATCAAGTAAACCGCCTTGTCGAGGAATAGGTGGGGGTTGGCTCTATTTCTGGTGTCGATTCGGAAGGGGTGACAAGAGGGGTGACACTGGTTTCTGGTGGTGGCTCTCTCTCTTGGCGAGGATGAAGGGTCTCTTACGGTACAAGAACCTCTTGACCTCTGCTGCTTCTTACATTCGAAATTCATCCAGTATGAATTTAAAAGTGGATTGACCGGGAATAACTTACATTGGTATATTCTCAGCGACTTAGAAGACTTCAGGACAAAAATCTTGAACTCCTTTATTTCTAAGGAGCTCGATGCGATCGGAGATCTTTACATAAATCAAGCGATCTATGTTAAATTATTACATCATAAAATATTTCAAAAAAATTTATATATATGAAATAAACTAGTACTTACACTTATGGTCGGTCGAAACCATACTTCTTCGAGAGAGTCCATATTTCCACTCTTCCTTAGGGAAGTTGTCGAAAAGTTCCATCATTTCCACTTCCGTTCTTGAAATGTCTCCGAAGTCGCAGAGATCTTTTCGTCGATTGCTTGATTCAGTAAAGAAGAAATCTCGGGACCTTTGGCGTAGAACCACTTCTCATGCCATCCCCTATTGCTCGAAGGAGTGTTCACGATGAGCGTCTCTCGAACTTTTCTCCGGACTTGAGGAGAATGCTTGCTTTAGGGCCTTGAACCCCTTCTCCTGGATTGTACTATTTTATAGGCGGTGAAGAAGAAGTCGAGGAGGGCTCGGCTTGACTTCGTGGCGAAGGCCCACAAGGCGAGAATGTGAATGTAAGAGTTTGGCTGTTGTGAGAACCCCACACCCAGGAATCCCGGTGAGGGTCACTATAAAAATGTGTAGGGAAAAGCGAACCTCCTTCTCCAAGAAAAGGTCGCGAGGACGGTAGTCAACCTTTAGGTAGTTGGTACATCTTTTCACCGGACACAGGTACCACGATCGCGTGGGTATCGGAATATGGGCAGAGATTGAACCCTCTTTAGTTGACCTCGATCCACGATAGAAGGAGTGTTGGCGTGAGAAGCGATCCGTACTCTGTAGTATTCGAGAGGGGTTTTTGGAGTTTTCGGTTTGGGGTTCACGCTTGTGGTTCCTTCGTGAGGTTGGGGTTTGGTGGAACCACTTGTGATCGGTGTTACCGGTGATTGGGAACTTTGTTTGAGTTGTGGGAAGCCATTTGTGACGATTTGCAGAGAAAGATCAGAAAGTTTGGAAGGCGCTCGAATTTCAAATGAACAGGTAAAACTGTCAAATTTGATAAAGTTATCCTTTTTATCTTGTGGTTTTACGGTGTTTAAAATTTGGTACATTAAATGTTAGTAATAATTTGGAATTTGAATGGGAAGCGTCCGGTCTCTGGTCCAGATATTTAATAGATAAGGCCTTTCTGATTTGGGCCATTAATCTCCTCTCATCTCATTTTGTGATCAATAACCGGGTACATTTCAATTACTTCTTATTATGGATTTTCAGTAAAATATCATGGACTATTTATAGTTTTCTATTAAACATTACATTCACAAAAAACTAGAAGGGGCAATGTTGGGTCGTGATATTTTCTCTCATTTGGTTTGGATAGATTGGGCTTACTCCTTTAATTAATCTATTGGGCCTTTATTATTGAACCAATGAAAGTTTTTCAAGGCCAGTTATCCTATTATTTCCATTTTGACTTATAAGGCCAAGATTCGGTCAGGTGGGTCGATCCTTTGGACATTTTAATATCATTATTTTGAATTGATGATGATGAAAAAAGCATGACGGTTGACTAGAGAACGCCATGCATTAATGTGGATGGGATTATAACCGTACGGTAGAGGTGAAGCAGATGACAAAAGCGGTGGATAAACTACATACGATCGGTAGAGAACCCATCGGATCAAGGGGTGTGTCGGTAGTAGTGGGTGTACGATAATCAAGCAAAGAGAGTATAACTTAGCAAGAAAGTCTTCACAAAGAGGTACGTTCTTATACACTTCTTCATTCATAATCAGATATACACTCAAGAATTATTATTTTTCTCTCTCAATACCTAGGCATTATATCCTCCATTTTGTTAACTTTGTGAACACGTTTACTGACTCTCACGCCTGAGCTATCCCCCGACAGAACCGCCGTCAAGCTTGTGGTGTTTATCGTGTTTACTGTGCAGGATCAGGGCGTCTTACGTGATTGAGACGTGGCGGAAGATCTCGGCGTTAACAAATACCAATTAGGATGTTCTGGCTGATTGATGACAGGCAAAAACTGAACTGAAGATGGTGGAGACTCAATCTTCTGCATTGCCTCAACTGCCATGAAATCAAGGCTGATTGTCCTTGGGTTCCTAAAATTACAGAGAAGCTATAAATGTAAATTTGCATACCGACACAAAAGAAACCTATTTCCTATATGCAAAATTCTGGAAGCACTCAGGTTCTCCTCGTAAGAAGTTTCACAAGGCCTAACTTAACCTGTCCACATGACATATCCTATTTTCTAGGTCCTCCATATGAATGAGGAACTCCATGTGACAAAACAGAGTCAGTTCATCAACTGAACATAATAGAACAGTATATTTTGAAGGGCGCATGAGTCTAGTAGCCAATTGTTAAAGTGTAAAATAAACTTCAAATATAAAGTAAAACTACCGATAATTAGGTTACCAGAAACCAAGAACCACATTTAAGAATTCTACCAAGCATCACCATATAACACATTTACATTGTTAAAACATTGCAACTAAAGGTACTGCTCACTTTCCGACATCATATAAATCATAAAGTAGTTGGCGTGCCTCCTTATAAAAACAAGTTATTATACTCCCCATTTGCAAGCTTGCACAACTGGTTAAAGTTCAATATATCTGCCAAACAAAAAATTAGAAACACAGAAGAACATCAGAATTAAAGCCATGCACATTAAATTAACTATTCCAATTAAAGTTTCAAAAGATGAGCGCTAAATAGGAAAGGAAAAAAATTATAAACAACAAATCATACCTATCAACCCAAAAATTCCACTAAAACAGGAAATCAAGGACAACTTGATAAAAGGGACAAAGATCATATATACCAAACGTATCGCCAAAGTTGGTCCCTATTTCGAAACACCTAGTATACAGATCTCAGAGTGCAGAAATCTCAAATCAGATATGTACTAGTGTTACTGTGTAATTATAGTGTATATAATATATTGATGTGTACAGAAATCAGAAATCAGAAATCAGAAATCAGAAATCAGAAAGTATTATAGTGTATATGATGATTGATGTGTACGGATCTCACGACTTACCGTCGGCGCTAGTCGGAGACGTTGGTTGCATGTTGCGTGCTCGACGGCCGGCGCTAGCTTGGATTTGAGAGAGGGAAGGTCGGCACTCGGCAGGGTGAGCTTTAATGGAGGAGAAGCTTCAATGTAGGAAAAATTATTAGTGAAGAACGGGTAGAAGACTAAAGAAGAAGAAGGGAGAGTGAAGATTGAAGAGTAAAGTAGCTTTGTACTCTGTATAATTAAAAGAGAGACTGAGAGAGGAAGTGAGTACCTGAGAGTAAATAAAGTACGTAAGTATTAATTAGTAAATTTTGGTTTTTCGGTTTTTACCGAATTCAAAATTTTCATTACTGCTACCGGTACCGAAAAATATAAAAAAACTAAAAAATCGATATCGAAGAAATCGAAACCGAAAAAAACCAGTACCGCCGGTATAGGTTTCAACCGGTTCAGTAAAAAAACTGAATTTTTTGAGCACCCCTAGTATATGTATCCAAATTACACTAAAATCACTAGATTCTGTAAAAATTTGAGTTAAAATTGTAGACACTCGAAATTTTTACTTTCCTTAGATTAACCATGTAGGAGGGCAAAAACGTCTTTTTACACCCTGAAGATAGCCTGAGAAACTATCACAACAATCAAACCTTGGAGACATCCCTGAGGGACATCAAATCAGTCATCTGAGATAACCCTGAGTAAAGACATAATCAACATCACTCAAACCTAGGAGATAATCCTGAGGGACAGTCAAAAGCTACATCAACCCCGAAGACAACCCCAGGTGGGCAAAGATAGAATGTTGGAAACACAACATAAAAAACAGTCATCCAGCTGCAGATAAGGTCACAAAGAGCCATCACAACAATTCCAAGTGCAAACTATGCAAGACAGCTTCACAGACTACCTTCAGGATACTTGAAGATGTTGTTCTGGTCATTGACCCATCTTCTTGGATTCGGAAAAAGGAAAGCCCTATGTCATTGCATAGCTATCGATAAGAGCTTTCCAAAATGGTATGACACATCTCCCAACTATTCCCAGATTAAAAGGAGCAAGCTTCCCAGCGCATAACAAGGTGAATGGCTAGCTCACATCTACCTAGGGATGTTTCCCCCCTTTTTATATGTCTTCCTGAACTCAGAATTTGGTGAATAATATACCATTTTGAAGCTATCGAAAAGAGCTTTCCGTATTGATATTGTACGTCTCCTAAATCCTCCCAGATTGAGAATTATGGTTGTTTCAGCAGACAACACAAAAATTAACTTCGCGACACAAAAATCGAGCAAATGGGGCCCACTTTAGACATCAGCAGGTAGACATGCAGCTCCCCCTAAATATTTTATAAAGTCTGGATTAACAGGTCATTTGAAGAAGTTTTCAGTTGACAGCTTTCTCGAGAGAGAAATTTGAGGGTTTCAGAGAGAAAGGGAGAGTTTCTTCATCTTAACCTTAGTAAATCTCAATTGTAAACACTCATATACATATAAACTCATATATATCAAGTTTCTACCGGTTGAAATTGAGTTTAAAGGTGCCAAAAGCCGTTTGTTAGCAAATCATGTGCTAGCTAATAAGATCTCTTCAGATCTATGTTTATTTCTTGCTTTACTATATATACAAGTGCTATATATATATCTTAGTTAATATTGCATAAATCTAGATTTTTAACAGTTCATTTTTTGTAAATAGTTAGTATTTAAAGTGTATTGACTAGATCTAGCCAGATCTATCTTTTAACCGGTTGAAAAGTTGTAAAAACTTGAACCGTTGAGCTAAAATGGCTAAGATCTAAATAGATCTAGTTTAATTTCTAGTTTTGTAAATATTAAGCAACCACATGACCCTAGATCTGTATCTAGAGGAAATGGGAAGCTCATTCACTCGTGTACAAAGATTTGATCAATAAATCCTTTGTTTAGCAAAGTTTTAAGTTAAATGTATGTAGTATGTTTAAATATATCCAGTTTGCAAGCTTTAAATCATGTCTTGTGAGCCTAGGAACCACAGGGTTGATGATTCAATCAATGAATCTAGATCCGGTTCCCGTGATGAACTTGTTTAAGTTGTACAACCAGCTTGCAACCCATTTTACAAGTAACCATAGGGCCTTAAAACGAAGATACGGATTTAAGGCCCTAATATAGTAAAATCGTGGTTTGTAGTGTTCGGGTTTACTTCGATGGCTTCCATGCCCATGAGAAACCTGATACTTGTATATAATATTTTATATACTGTCAAAGATGTTTCGCATCTTAAATAAAATCAAATCAAGTCGAATACAGAATAAAATTGGAAGTATCAAAAGTCGCAATTCCTATGTGAGAGAAAGGGTTTGAAAACAACTTTTCAAAACATCACTTTCATATGCCTGTTAAAAATGAACTTTTCAATAAGTCAAACCCCTTTCGTATATAGGTCCAAAAAGGCACAACACTACTTTCAAATAAAGCACTTCTAGCACATTTATTTTCATCACACACACACACACACACACACTTCACATGCTTAGGGAATGAAAAAGTCGCGATAGCCGTGTTTCACGGAAGTCGGGGGTGCCTAACACCTTCATCTCACTTAAGCAATCCCCCAAACTCTATGAATCTTGATTTTAAGACCAATTAAACGGAGTCACATATTGGGCCATATTGCAAAAACCTTTCAAAACTTGGTTGAGTTGGTACAACCATTTAAACTCATACCAACTGGTTGCTCTGTCTAATTCGGCCCAATCATTAAAATCAATCTTTTCAAATCGTCGACAATTATGTCGGTCTTTTCTAAAATCTCACCTTTAAGAAAGATAAAACCAAACATAGCAAAATCTAAAGGGTATAGAACACGATTGGAAAATATCTCGGCGTCGACAGGTAGCGACTCTGCTGGGGATAGTATAGGGCTTAAGTCGCATTTCAATCTTTTCAATTCTCTTTTATCTGTATGTGTTTGAATGTTGTCTTTACATTAAATGGATGTGAATAAATGCTTTATTTACATATGATTTATATTAGTGCTTCGCACAATGTCATCATATTGCATACGGTGAGACGTGATTAATGTATGTTGTATGATTCCTCCACCAGAAGGCGAACCCGTCGGTGGCTGATTACTGGACTCAAGAGGAGCATAATCTTGCGAGGCTCAGGAAAGGCGCCACTCAGATCCGCTCCAATTAAAAGATCGGATTAACTTCCTATCTAGTAGATTGCGATGATCTGGGAACCTTTATGCCGAAAAGCCCATAAGAGTAACTTAAGATAGGTCGCCTCTGATAAACCAAACGCGAAGGGAAGTCTTTTCATGCCTTTCCCATTCAACTCCATGTCAAATATTAAATGTTAATTCTTGTCAAGTATTAAAATTCTATGTCAAATATAAAATCATGTCATGCTATCCTGTCATCAAAACAACTAACAATTGTTTTGCAGGAAAACATTAAAAAACCCTTAAAAACTAACACATTATATATCATGCATATTGTTAGTGTTTGTTAGAACTAAAATACATATTCTTTTTGTAGGCAAGATTGGTCTTACCATCAGATCAAAGTCTAAAAAGGCACAAAGCCTATTTTCAGACATGGCTATAAGTGCCCCACCTTAATCTATCCATGTATCTCGAGAAGAGTTCGAGGGACTCAGAAATCAGATAGTAGAGTTGGCTATCCTACTGAAAGAACAAGGCAAAAATACTCAGGGTCAATAGATACCCACTCAACTAGAGTCCTCTGCACAAGGAGGAAGTTAGGGTACTGACAGAAAGGTGGAAATATATATATACACCTGAATTTCAGTCCAATGAAAAAACCAACAAAACCCCATAAATCATCCATCTCAAAGATGACCAAGAAACATGTGACATTAGAAAGAAATTCCAACAAATGGAAGAAACTATACGGTCAATCAAAGGGGACTGGAACATATGGGAGTGTTAATTACTCAGATCTTTGCATCTTTCTAGGGGCTCGTTATCCAGATAAATTCCAAGTTCCATATTTTGAAAAGAACAACGGGTTAGGAGATCCGTATACCCATCTGAAAGTATATATTGGAGAACTCGAATCCTATGTAGAGGACAAAAAGCTGAGAATGCAGTTGTTCCAAAAAAGTCTAACTGGAGAAGCCAGGGCATGGTACGCTCGACTTGACAATGCCAAAATCTACAATTGGGAAGAGTTGGCTCATGCCTTCCTAAATCAATATAGTTTCCAATCACAAATGGCACTGGATCGATATCAGGTGACTAATGTCAAGAAGCAGAACAATGAGTCATTCCGTGAGTATGCACAAAGATGGAGGAAAATAACATCTAAAGTAAACCCGCCTATGAGCGAAAATAAGACGATGATGACTTTCATAGACATTCAAGAGGCACCTAACTATGAGAGGATCCTAGCAGGAATAGGCAAGCCATTCTCAGAGATGATCAAACATGGTGAAATGGAAGAGATGGGCCTAAAAGTGGGCAAGATTAAAGACCTCACGGCCTTGGAAGCAATCGCCGAGCATATACAGTCTGTAAACTATGCGAGCACTCCCAAGAGGGTACCCAAGAAAGGCGATGAAAATGTATCCCTCGTTTTATAGGGGCAAGCTAGGAGACCCAACCATAGTCCCCTCATTTGGAAGAAGGAAGGCAATCTGTCATTACGACAACATGTTATATTCAACCAATGCCAGGACAGAAAGAGAAAATTTGAAAGAACAGAAAATCAAATGTTCATTCCACTAGGCGATTCCCTTGAAAACATATTAGCATTATTAATTAACCAGAAGAGAATTACTGAATTGGCTCCACCTCTTGATCTAAAAAGTAAAAGATACAATCTAAGCCAGAGATGTGCTTGCCATTCAGGGTATCCGGAACACGATACATAAGATTGTTTGTCCATTAAACATAAAATAAAAAATCTGATCGAAAGTGGCGATGTTGTGGTCCAATGACCTGACCAGCCAAATGTCAACACCAACCTTCTACTGCAGTATGAGACGGAGGGAGTGAACATGATCGGGTAGGGAAGCACTGAAATACATCCAAATCGTAAGTACGTGCGAAGGATGGAGGAATACCCCCAAAGGAGCAGAAAAAATGTCATAGAGTGGGAAAATTCAGAGGAATGTATGATGGTAAGTTAAAAATTAGAGACGATCCAGCATCAACTAACTCTGGTGGCTAATCTGATAGTGCGCCAACATCAGGTTACAAGATAAATTTTCACTCAACTATTAGAAAGCCAAGAGAAAAAAGCGGTTAGCCAGAATGTAAGCATATCTCCCTCTAAAATAATCTAGCTAACTAAAGAAGATCAAAGTAGGTTGAAAAGACAAGAAATTTGGAATGATAAAATTACTAGAAGATCTCGCTAGCGGAAAAATAACCCGGAGGAATGCGAATTCCTAAAGAGGAAATGTCAAACAACATTCTAAACACTGGCCCCCGAAATCCTACGACACTGAGAGTCGGGGAGAGTAGGAGGAGAAGGGTATTCACGCATTTGGGGGACTCGTTAGAAAATGTGTTAGCACTGTTGGTTGCGTAGAAAAAGATCATTGAGCTTGCTCCACCTCTTAATCTCAAAGGAAGACATTGTGATCTCAACTAGGGGTGTGCTTATCATTCTGGAGCACTGAGACATGCGATCGAGGAATGTTGTTGACATCTGCAACACAAAATCCAGAATCTCATTAAAAATGGAGAACTGAAGATAGAAATCCCCATAACCAGAAAAGGTGAAAAGGAAATGAAGAGCTTAAGATTTCCACTTGAAACAGACAGTTCAAAGGAAATGATAGCTATGAGCACCAATCCTGGCAGAACACAGGGTGAACCCATCATAATGAGGGGAGTGACAGAGGAAAATAGACAGTCCCCAAAGGAGATTCCTCCACAACTGTCAAACATTTTGTTGCCAAAAGTAAGCAACCACATTCCTGATTTTACCCTCCTGGATGATGAGAAGGAAATATTGATCCTTCCCAGTGTAGAAAAAGCCAAAAATGAAAGTTCCTTGGGAGAAATATAACAACAGTTCGTGAGAATCTTCATAGTTAAATCCTCTTAAGCCTATAAAAAAGATGAAGGAACAAATGAAGAAAAGGGTGGTGAAGTTGCCGGGGAAGACAACCCATCAAGGAATCAAGAGTTCATCCCTTTTTACGATGGGTTCAGTTTGAGCATCCTTGAGGGATGTGCTAAATCAGAAAGCAATCAAGTTATTTCAGTGATTGAAGATATTCATGACTAGGAGTTAACTTCTATCGCGAGCCTCAAAGGCAACATAACCACAGACAACTGGACTATCAGGCCTCAGCTAGCCAGGAAGACGTAGATCCAGAGGATAAAGTTATGAGTTCCAGGAGATGTGGGGAAGGTATCACTTTCTTAGCGTTATGTATTTTACTTTCCATACACATGAAAAAAAATCAGTCTCTTAATATCCAAGCGTGAACTACATAAACCTCATCTCCTCGAATAGGAGTACATAGGCAGCCATCTATGGTGCGGTTTAATCCCTAAAAAATCACAAAACCCTGTCAATGGTTCAGCGATTACTAGATACAACTTTTCAAAAACTCACCAAGTGTGAACTACGTAGACTTGATCTCCTCGCATGGGAGTACGTAGGCAACCATCTATGGTGCGATCTAGCCCTCAAAAGAAACATCTAAACCCAAAATCAAACCCAAATACAAGTCTTAAGACACCAAATCAAACTTGAAAAGCTTACACCCAAGAAAAACCCTTAAGGTCGATGACCATGGTTGAGAAGATACAATGACACTTCAATGTCGTGCCATCAAATCCGGAACAAGTCTCGAAAGGAAGAGGCAACGATACATTAAGACAACCAGTCACAAAAGTGAAATAATATTCATCCTAAGATACAAACCTCACAACTCATCACTCCTGAAGTACGAGAAGACTTGATCTCCTTTAACCTACATAAGTATAGGGGCTACCGTCATGGAAAAGTCTATCTAAAACTTGATGACCTGTTCCTTGAGAAAAAAGTTTACAAATCAAACCTTGTAGATCAAATCAAACTGTGACTCCCCCAAAATAGGTATACATCACCCATTATGAGTCGCCAAATACATGGTACAAAATTCAAATATAACTTAATTATACAACTGTCGTGTAAAATACGATAAAACATAAGCTGAGAGTTTTAATATGAATATTGTCTTCTAGATAGTATTCAAACTCAAATGGAGTCTTCATTACATTTATTATCACACTATTTCACTGAATAGCGAGGACTACTAATGCAAACATTAGGACCGTCACTTCGTTCCCCGACTAGTCTCAGCTATATTCTCATTTTCTGAAGAGAACAATGAAAGCAAAGGGTGAGATCAACTAGCCCAGTAAGAAATATTATGACTAAGATAATGCATAATAATTTATCGTTAGCCTTCAACAGTGCTAAACTGATAAAATATAATAAACATCAAGTTTAACTGCAGCGGAACAAGCAATCCATTAGAAAAGTCAAGTAGAGCATGATATCTACTATCTTCTAAGATTTAATAAGTTTATCATCAATTTTATCGCTGAGACTCAGCTTAATAAATAATCCACATCATCGAATCATCCCTACACTACAGGTCAAGGATATTCATTAGTATCACGACCACGAATTATCCAAGCACTACGGGCCAAGGATATTCGTGTTTTCACCAATGGTCATGATCATGCCAACCACTGTCCATCAATGCACTACAGGCCAATGATGACTTTTACCACATCATGTGTAACATTACAGGTCATGATTACACCGAATGATCCCTAGTCATAATCATACCGATCAATATTCCATCTATGCACTACGGGCCAAAGATGACTTTCATCACAATATAAACATGAGGATGATGGGAATGATATAATAATTCAATTAAAAGAAAGTAGAGAATACATTTTTAAAGATTTATAATTTAATTTATCAAGAATTCAAAAACGTCCAAATTCTCAACATGATACTGCTTTGTGGAGTAAAATTCAAGAATAATATTGTATCAAAAATGATTTTGACCGAAAAGAAATCATTTTTGTCATGAATAGTACCCCGGGTGAATAGTAACCGAGTGAATAGTACCCCGTGAATAGTACTTCGACATGAAAAAGTTAAAACTTATCAAGAATACTCAGAATAATATTTTTATGAAAAGATACTGAATGAAGCGCAAATTTCAAGGATATTCTACAAATTTCATAGAGTATAGAAGCCAAAACTTTAACAAAATGAGTATAGAATTCGAAATCTGAAACGAAATAATATTACTTACATACTATAGAGTATGGAAGATAATATTATTTCTTACGAGTATTGAACACAAATAATATCCCTTACCTTAAAAAGAAGAGTATTCCAACTGGTATAGCGAGGATATTCTTGAAGAAAACTTTCACTGTTTTCTACGCTCAAAACTTCCTTAAACTCTAAAGAAATATGCTCAATATTATAGAAGAAGAATTTTCTGATTCTGGTGTGACTTTCAATTCTAGCTAAGCATCCTATTTTTAGGAGAATGGAAGGATAATATTTAGAAATGTATCAAGACATTAACTTTTAAGCGAAAATTCATTCAGTATAACTTTACGATTCACAAGATTTACTGTGCATTGCATAGTAAAATACTATGCAAATAAAATATAATATATTCTATTTATAATCAAATAAAACAAAACTTATAATATATATATATATATATATATATATATATCTGAATCATCTTTTATCGATTATTTTGAAAAATGGGTAAACGAGGGTCCATAAAATAAGCAAGAATTACCACAAATACTTCATAAAAATCCTATCAATATTTTTAACAACATTTATCATCATTATTATAATTCGTAATATTAACAACCAGATCGTTCTCAGAAAAGAGGGGGCTTTTCGATAAGGATTTCTCCCTATTGGCGCGCAATTAGGTGACAAAACCTCTCTTCGACAGAACTTTCTAGACATCATCAATATTGCAAATAATAATATAAATAAATTTGTCGTCTCAATTATTGATTTAATAATATAAAATATAATGCAATTGA
Organism: Panax quinquefolius; assembly: GCA_020205615.1. Classification (NCBI taxonomy): domain Eukaryota; kingdom Viridiplantae; phylum Streptophyta; class Magnoliopsida; order Apiales; family Araliaceae; genus Panax; species Panax quinquefolius. The sequence continues at coordinate 36,923,946 of CM035151.1, forward strand.
TACTGTGACAATAATTGAATCAATAATATGAGAGATATTATGCAGCAATTACTGTAGCAATAATTGAGTATAACTGAGTGACTTCTCACGTAAGCATCAATAATCAATATCGTGTGCTACTATGCAACCACGCGTATCACTGTTCTTTTACCAACGCGTATTTCAACAGTTTAACTGTAAAACTTTCGCCATTATTTTTATAAAAAGATAATTCTGTCATTTTCTAACTACGACAATACTTCCGTTATGGGGTCCACCAATGATTGTGCCGTCGTACAAATATTCCCTGTTAAAACAAATATTCCCCGACCAATCAAATATTTTGTAACCACTTGCTTACTTTGAAAAATTTATAAATATTACCCACAACTATAACATTATATCAAATCCACACCATAATATTCAAAAATGATATTTAAAGAAAAATTTATCTTTATTCATGAAAGTTGGGATCTTACAACCTCTCCTTCTTATGAAATTTCGTCCTCAAAATTAGGGTAAGTACCTGGTATGTCGAAGAGTTAAGGATACCTTGATTTCATTTCAGATTCTAACTCCCAGGTCATTTCCTCAACATCGTGGTTTCTCCACAAAACTTTGACTTGAAGTATAACCTTGGAGCGTAGAATATGTTCATTCTTATCCAAGATTTTAATAGGTACCTCTTCATACGTTAAATCTTCCGCTATTTCGTCCGGTTCTAGCTCAATAATATAGTTCGGGTCTTCCATATATTTACCTAACATGGATATGTGAAAAACGTTATGAACACGAGACATACTTGGCGGTAAAGCGAGTTTATAGGCCACAATTCCTACTCGGTTAAGGATTTCAAATGGGCCAATGAATCGAGGATTGAGCTTTCCTCTCTTTCTAAATCTTGTAACTCTTTTCCATGGAGTAACACGTAATAACACATGCTCTCTAACATTGAATCCCACGTTCTTTTGATGAAGATCAGCATAACTCTTTTGTCGATCTTGTGAGGTTTTTATACGTTGTCGGATCATTTGAATCTTTTTCGTAGTCAAACGTACCAACTTGGGTCCCAACAATGTTGTTTCACCCACCTCGTCCCAGCATACCGGAGAACGGTACTTTCTTTCGTACAACGCCTCGAATGGAGCCATGCCTATACTTGCTTGATAACTGTTATTGTAGGAAAATTCCACCAATGGTAAGAACTTGTCCCATCTTCCTTTGAAATCAAGGACACAGAGTCTTAATAGATCTTTAAGGATTTGAATAGTCCTCTCTGATTGTCCGTCTGTTTGAGGATGATATGCCGAACTAAATCATAAATTCGTGCCCATAGCATTTTGCAAACTAACCCAAAATCGTGAAGTGAATCTTGGGTCTCGATCAGAAATTATGGATACTGGTATACCATGCAGTCTTATAATCTCATTTATGTAAATACGAGAAAGACGTTCAAGTGAATAAGTTTCTCGTATAGGTAAAAAATGAGCAGACTTGGTCAATCTATCAACAATGACCCAAATCACATATATGCCTTGAGAAACCTTGGGAAGACCAGTAACGAAATCTATGGTACTGTGCTCCACTTCCATTCTGGAATTTCAAGTGGTTTCAATTGACCTTTTGGCACTTGATGCTCCGCCTTGACACGTTGACAAGTTAAACACCTTGATATAAACTCCGCGATCTCTTTTTTCATATTGCTCCACCAAAATGTATGTAGAAGATCACGAAACATCTTGGTACTTCTGGGATGGATTGCAAATGGCGTGTTGTGTGCCTCCATCATGATTTTATAATTCAAGCCAGAATCGTTAGGAACACAAAGTCTGGAGTTGAATCGAAGTATTCCTTCTTCATCGTTCTTGCTTCCGGAATAGCACCTTCTTGCACTTTCTTTTTCATACGCATCAGCTCCAGGTCTGTAGCTTGAGCAACTTTAACTCTATCGATTAAATTCGATTCTACTCGTATATTTGCCATCATCACGTGGGTCTTTGGAGTCTTTATCTCTATCTCCATCTCCATCATTTGTAAGTCATACCAAATGGACCTTTGCGTTGACAATATCGCACTCGTACCCGCATATGATCTTCTACTCAATGTGTCAGCTACCACGTTCGCTTTTCCAAGATGGTATTGAATGGTATGATCATAATCTTTCAACAGCTCGAGTCAACGTCGTTGCTGCATGTTGAGTTCTTTTTGGTTGAAGAAATATTTGAGGCTTTTATGATCTGTATAGATCTCCACTTTCTCCCCATATAGGTAGTGTCTCCAGATCTTCAACGCGAAAATGACTACTGCCAACTCCAGATCATGAGTAAGATAATTCCTCTAATATTCTTTGAGTTGTCGCGAGGCATAGGCTATGACTTTCCCATGTTGCATGAGAACACATCCTAACCCTCTGCCTGAAGCATCGCTGTAGATGACAAATCCCTCCAAACCAGATGGTATTGTCAGAACAGGTGCTGAAATGAGTCTCCTCTTGAGTTCTTGAAAACTCTTCTCACATTCCTCGCTCCAATCGAATTTTGTATCTTTTCGAGTCAGCTGAGTTAATGGAGTAGTGATTCGAGAAAATCCTTCCACGAATATCCAATAATAACCAGATAAGCCGACAAACCTACGTACTTCGGTCACTGACTTAGGTTGCTCCCAGCTCAATCTTCGCTGGGTCAATAAATATTTCATGATTTGATATCACGTGCCCAATGAATGCTACTTCCTCAAGCCAGAAGTCACATTTTTTTAACTTGGCGTACAACGTGTTTTCACGAAGCTTTTGGAGTATCAGCCTTAAGTGTTGCTCATGATCTTCACGGGTTTTGGAGTATATGAGGATGTCATCAATAATGACAACAACAAAATGATCCAAATATTCCTTGAATACTCGGTTCATCATATCCATGAAGGCAGTATGAGCATTAGTCAATCCATAAGACATGACTAGGAATTCATAATGCCCGTACTGAGTTCTAAAAGCAGTCTTTGGAATGTCATCAGTTTTAATCTTTAACTGATGATATCTGAAACAAAGATCGATCTTTGAAAAGAATTGGCACCTTGCAACTGGTCAAAAAAGTCATCAATGCGAGGCAACGGGTACCTATTTTTGATGGTGACATGATTCAACTCCTGATAGTTAATAAAAAGTCGCATACTTCCATCTTTCTTCTTTAGGAAGAGAACAGGAGCACCCCAAGGAGACGTACTGGGACGAATGAAACAGATGTTTAACAATTCATGCAGTTGGGTCTTTAACTCCTGAAGTTCAATAGGAGCCATTCGATATGGGGCTTTGGAAATGGGTTTTGTACCGGGTTCAAGGTCGATACCAAACTCGATTTCACGCTTCGGGGGTAGGCCAGGAAGTTCTTCGGGGAATACGTCAGGAAATTTTTTAACAATAGAAATATCATTCAAATTTGACGTATTTTTTTTAAATCTGTGACATGGGCTAAGAAATCTTGACATCCGTTTTTCAATAAACGAATAACTCTAATATGGCTTGATATGACAGTGATTGACTTTAGTGGTTTGGTTGTTTGAATTCGCATAATAGGTTGGTTAGGAATATAAAAGCTAACAACCTTATGAAAATAATCAATTTTAGCATGATGCGAGGTTAACCAATCAATCCCTAAAATCACATTAAATGCAAGTATTTTCAAAGAAATAAGATCGACAAGTAACGTGCGGTCGCCAATTTGAATCAAACAAGATTTATAAACAGTGGATGTAATGAAAGATTCTCCCAATAGAGTTTCAACAGATAAGTCAAAGTCTAATATCTCTGGAGTCAAATTTAAACATTGAGCGCAAGTAGGAGAAATAAAAGAATGGGTAGAAGCTGTATCAAATAAGGTATAGACTTCGCTAGAGTTTATGATTAGCATACCCGTGATGACTTTGTTCGGGTTCCTCACTTTTTGGGAGGTCACGACAAACTCTCTCCCTTTAACTACCGGCTTTGACTTCTCTGGGACAGCCTTTGGTGCCTCCATCCAGCTGCACTTGGCTTTACTGCAGGACAAAATCGAGCTAGGTGACCTTCTCTTCCATAATTGTAACATGTTTTGGACTGCTGCGTACAGTTTGGACTGATGTGTCCCTCCCCTCCGCATTTGTACCATACGATCGGTGATAGTTCTCCTTCTTTAACAACGGGTGCTGGTGATGATGTCTTTCCATCATTATTGAATCTCATCTTCTTGAAATTTCCACTTTTATTGCCTTGACCATGATTACCACCGAAGTGGTTACCATTTTTGGCATGTTGACTTCCTCCACGTTTGTTGTCACTGTTTTGATGACTGCTACCACCGGTATTATCATTTTTCTAGTTGCTCTCTCTTGGTTGGGTTGACTCATTATCACGCTCCAATAACTGAGCCCTATTTACAACATCTGAATACAAACATAGTTTGTGAGAAATTAGGTATTGACGTATCTCGGGTTTCAAACCTCTTAGAAACATCTGCGTCATTCTCTCCTCATTATCAAGCAAGTGGGGCGCAAACCGGGACAACTCGACAAACTTAGCTTCGTACTATGACACGGTCATATTATTTTGCTCTAGCTTGATGAACTCCACCTCTTTCATGTGACGAATACTTTCGGGAAAGTACTTGTCGTTAAACAGTTCTTGGAACTTTTCCTAAGACATCTTTAATGCGGCAGGCTGAGTACACTTTACAGATTCCCACCAGTAATCTGACTCTCCTCGCAACATGAAGGTGGCAAAGGGAACCTTTTGCTCCTCCGAGCATCCCAAGACATCAAATATCTTGGTGATCTGCTTTATCCACGTCTCTGCCTTAAGTGGTTTTGGCTCTCCCAAAAACTCCGATGGTCCCAATTCCTTGAACAGCTTAGCGGTGACCATCCGTGAGTTGCCTGTGTTTCCACCTGTATTTTGGACATAAGTCACTCTCGTCTTATGTTGCATGAATTGCAGAAAGCCTCTAAACATTCTGTCGTTCATAATTTGGTCGGTGCTGTTGTTTACCTGAGGATTATTGCCTTCCCGATGCACATTATCCTGGGTATTAATCTGTGGTGACTCAATGGTCTCCTGTGCTCCATTGCTATTCTCAACATTCTCGAATGTCATTTTCAAACACTGCCATAAAATAAGGGTTAATTGACATGCCACATATTATCCGTATATTCTGACCGACCAATTAAATAACAAGTAAACTTAGGTAGGTCATACTAGCGAAGGAATTACCCGTCTCTCCCCTCCTAGTTCTAGTCTCACATCTCAGCCAGGGATCATATCCCTAAGCTTTCATACCAACTGTGATGCCCCCAAAATAGGTATACATCAGCCATTCTGAGTCGCCAAATACATATTACAAAATTCAAATACAACTTAATTATACAGCTGTCGTGTAAAATACGACAAAACATAAGCTGAGAGTTTTAATACGAATATTATCTTCTAGACAGTATTCAAACTCAAATGGAGTCCTCATTACATTTATTATCACACTATTTCACTGAATAGTGAGGACTACTAATGCAAACATCGGATAAAATCACTCCGTTCCCCGACTAGTCCCAGCTATATTCTCATTTCCTGAAAAGAACAATGAAAACAAAGGGTGAGCTCAACTAGTCCAGTAAGAAATATTATGACTAAGATAATTCAGAATAATTTATCGTTAGCCTTCAACAGTGATAAACTGATAAAATATAATAAACATCAAGTTTAACTGCAGCAGAACAAGCAATCCATTAGAAAAGTCAAGTAGAGCATGATATCTACTATCTTCTAAGATTTAAAAGTTTATCATCAATTTTATCATTTGAGACTCGAATTTTAATAAATAATTCACATCATCGAATCATCCACGCACTACTGACTAAGGATATTCATTAGTATCACGACCACGAATTATCCATGCACTACGGGCCAAGGATATTCGTGTTTTCACCAATGGTCATGATCATGCCAACCACTGTCCATCAATGCACTACGGGCCAATGATGACTTTTACCATATCATTTGTAACATTACAGGTCATGATTACACCGAATGATCCCCGGTCATAATCATACCGATCAACAATCCATTTATGCACTACGGGCCAAAGATGACTTTTATCACAATATAAACATGAGGATGATGACAATGATATAAGAATTCAATTAAAAGAAAACAGATGATAAATTTTTGAAGATTTATAATTTAATTTATCCAGAATTCAAAAACGTCCAAATTGTCAACATGATACTGCTTTGTGGAGTAAAATTCAAGAATAATATTGTATCAAAAATGATTTGGACCGAAAAGAAATCAATTTTTGTCATAAATAGTACCCCGGGTGAATAGTAACTGAGTGAATAGTACCCTGTGAATAGTACTTCGGGAATAGTACCCCGTGAATAGTACTCCGGCATGAAAAAGTTAAAACTTATCAAAAATTCTTAGAATAATATTTTCATGAAAAGATACTGGATGAAACGCAAATTTCAAGGATATTCTACTAATTTCATGGAGTATAGAAGCCAAAACTTTAACAAAATGAGTATAGAATTCGAAATCTGAAACGAAATAATATTACTTACATACTATAGAGTATGGAAGAAAATATTATTTCTTACGAGTATTGAACAAAAATAATATCCCTTATCTTAAAAAGAAGAGTATTCCAACTGGTATAGCAGAGATATTCTTGAAGAAAACTTTCACTGTTTTCTACGCTCAAAGCTTCCTTAAACTCTAAAGAAATACGCTCAATATTATAGAAGAAGAATTCTCTGATTCTGGTGTGACTTTCAATTCTAACCAAGCATCCTATTTATAGGAGAATGGAAGGATACTATTTAGAAAGCGGATTTACAAATAACTTTTAAGCGAAAATTCATAAGTATAACTTTTTGATTCACAAGATTTATCATGTATTGTATAGTAAAATACTATGCAAATAAAATATAATATATTCTATTTATAATCAAATAAAACAAAACTTATATATATATGTTAACAAAAGTCATCAGCCACCTTCCCCCCCCCTTCCGTGACATCAAAATTTTCCTCCCCCCATTTCAGTTTTCTTTTATACGTGGGCCCCATATGTGGAGCCCCACCTTTTATTATATATATATATATATATTGAATCATCTTCTACCGATTATTTTGAAAAATAGGTAAATGGGGATCCATAAATTAAGCCAAAATTACCACAAATACTTCATAAAAATGCCCTCAATATTTTTTACAATATTTATTATCATTATTATAATTCACAATATTTAACAACCAGATCGTACCCAGGAAAGAGGGGGCTTTTCGATAAGGATTTCTCCCTATTGGCGCGCAATTAGGTGACCAAAACTCTCCTCGACAGAACTTTCGAGACATCATCAATATTGCGAATAATAATATGAATAATTTTGTCGTCTCAATTATTGATTTAATAATATAAAATATAAAGTAGATGATACTGTGATAATAATTGAATCAATAATATGAGAGATATTATGCAGCAATTACTGTAGCTATAATTGAGTATAACTGAGTGACTTCTCACGTAAGCATCAATAATCAATACCGTGTGCTACTATGCAACCACGCATATTACTGTTGTTTTACCACCGGGTATTTCAACAGTTTAACGGTAAAACTTTCGCCGTTATTTTTATAAAAAGATAATTTTGTCATTTTCTAACTACGATAATACTTCCGTTGTGGGGTCCACCAATGATTGTGCCTGCAAGTATTATGCATACAAGCCAATCATGTATGATGATAAAGCATATACTGTGTAATCAATCTTATTTATTTATTAATAAAAGAATTATTTATTAAAAGGCATTTATTCTCTACATGGTGCTGTTTTAATAATATGTGATAAACCCATAGTTTTAAGCAATGCTTTTAGAATCATAATGAGATCATGCTAATGAGATCTAAATTCTTAGATAGCTTAAAACTAAAATGTTCCCAATCAATGGATTACTAAAAGGGATTAATGAATGGGATAGATTGGTACGCGTCGTTGTTTGCTTTCGTTGGATGAGGATGATTGATCTCATGATCATTTGTGTGGAGACACTAAAGCAAGTATGTAGGTGCTTATTAGAGAATAAGTTCATCGAAGCGTGACTCGCTAAGGAATACCTAATGGAGTTTTACTTTATTGTCAATAGGAATTCTGTAGTGATAGTAGTACAAATGATCCTTAGACTTGAGATCATCATAGTATCTTATATATAATGAATTACACTTTGACTTATTCCTTAAGACTCTTAGAGTATATCAAAGGGTATGCTTGGGTGTAATAAGTTATATATGAAGATAATGAATGATCAATAAAGAATCTACCACTTCTAGTAAAAAGGAGAAATGTCTTATGTGATTCGATAAATGACAACCCAGGAAGCCTATGCCAAGGTGGAATGAAATTAGAAAGTAGTTTCTAATTTGCATTCATTAGGAGTTGTGCATTTAGGAATCGAAATACATATAATTAAATAAAATAAGACTTGACAGTAATTCCATGTCTTATATTTAATTGGGACATTGTATGGTGGAAGGATTGAATTGTACGGTAACTATTTACTCAAAGGTTCTTTTATGATTAATGTTGAAATCTATATTATCTGGAAAGTCGTTGATCGCTAGGGAGGCTTATCCCTATTGTAGAATAAATATTATTTATTTAAATTAATTATTTGTTTAATTTATTTATTTAAATGAGATTAGAATTGTTTCTAATTGATTTATTCACAATAGGTTTAATATGGAGAACCTAAAGGGTCACACCATAAAAGGAAGAATAATTATTTAAGAAGTTAATGGCATAATTGTAATAATATGTTAAGTATATTTAATTTAATCTATGGTGATAGAATAAATTACATAGCTTAATATTTATTATTTAATATTTTAGAAATATTAAATATAAATTAATAAGAGGAGTCTTATTAATATTATTACAATTATTATTATTTTAATTTCTAAAAAGGTTTAGAAATTAATTTAATATAAGTACTCTCATTTATTCCTAATTGGATTAGGAAGGATAATTAGTTAAAGGAGTTTAATTAATTACCCTTAATAGGATTAGGGAGCCCATTTAATTAAAAAAGTTTAATTAAATAAATAATACCTTATTTTAATTAAAATAGGGTTACATGATATCTTTATAAGAGGAGTCTTATATCAGATATCTAACATATACGTAATTCAGAGAGTTGAAGAGTACGCCTCCTTTTTCTATACAGATAGGAAAAACTAGGGTTTGAGCAAATGTCCCTTCTTCTTGAAAATTCTTCTTCTTTGGTGGATCACCTCTAGAGGCCATACACTTGGGTGGCTTACATTGATCAAAGGAAGAAATCTACCACGAGATTCAAGGAGATCGGCGGAGAAGTAGGAGGTGAACTTCACTGAGAGGAAGCTCGTCGTTCTAGAGGTATGATTTCATAATTTCTTATTCTTCGTTTAATTAATAATATGCATAAAGGATGATCAAGGTAATTGGTTTGTGAAAAATTTTAAAATCTGATTTTATTTCGCTTCCGCTTAATTTTTCAATTTGATTTTTACTTTGATTTTCACAAAACCTAACGGTGGTATCATGAGCCAAACTTTATGCGAATTATTAATTATTTTGATTCCATATATGTATGGGTATGTATTTTGAATAATTTATTGGGCATAATTTATTGTATAAAATTATTATTTTATTGAAGAAAAAAAAATATAATTTTTTGCCGAAAAGCGCTTTCGGAAAAAGCATTTTTTTTTATGCGATCAAGTGGTGATTTTTTTCTTCAAAAGTTGAGTCCGTGCAATGTTGCTATTTTTTCTTTCTCGCTGGACGGTTTATATATATATATATTATTTTATATTATGCGGCGAAATCCGTGTGGTTTTTTTTTTCCCGCGTGGCTGTTATATATATATATATATATAATATTGTTAGCAAAGCAAGGTGAATCTTTTGTTTTCAAATGCTATTCCATGTGGTAGTATTTATATATTATGTCCAGGATATGTAATCAAGGTCCTGCTGTTTTGCATGGAGTAGGACTTTTATTATATATATATATATATATATATATAATTGTTATATATATATATATATTAATATTAATAATTTTATAATTAAAATAAAAGAGTTTATTTTAATCTTGAAATTGGATTTCATGCAACATAAAATTGCCCATTAAATGATACTCATATATATATGGAATGATTTTATTTATTGATACATATGATGATATGTATGATAATAAATGGGATTGATTATGGACAATTGACCAATGTGATTGGATTTATTTTAGTTGGATGTTTGAATGAATGAGTTTTATTAAACGGGGTCTGCGTACCTCGTCTTTTTTGGTTTTCTTCTTGATGTAAATTCTATCTCTCTCCTATGTACTTCCCCTCGATCAGCGATCAAGGTTTCTATTTAAATTAAATAGTTTATGTAATAGGACTAGTTAGAATTTTTCAAGAACCTTAGAAGATCAAGGAGCAAGGGCGCTTAAAAGACCCGTTTGTAATGGAGCCCGGGTTTAAATGTAATAGTTATATTTAAATGTTTATTCTTTGCACCCTAGGGTTTGACCTTTTGGTTCACTTGGTGGCTCTAGTGAACCAAACTAGAATAAAAGTCCATAATCAATCGGGTAGAATATAGTATTCTATATGTGCATGCTAGTATTATATATATTATATATTATGCAAACATGCTTCGCATGTTTAATAATATGACGCGTATTTTATATATATATTTTAAATGTACGCGCTAAACAAGATGAGACAAATAATAACAAATCCCTCAAAGTTTTTTTTTATATTAAGTCTTAAGCGTTCAAAGATATTTAGAATATCGAGCGTCGCTTCTAGCATGATAAAATTAATAGAGTATTAAATATTTAATATGAGTTTGTTGTGTTATCACAAGGCAAGTATTAAGTATTTAAGATGTTAATTTATCACATTTGATGCTTATAAAGAAAATTGAACAATATTGTTTTATTGTGTCACCACAAAGGCGATATTTTTCTTTTTGAATATATGGAAGTGCTAGGTTGGACTTAACTTAGATAATTTTGATTCGGATGTGCCACCACTTGATCAAAATAATCTAAGAGGCAAAACATAAGGAGTTACATGTTGATGTAATTGACAAGGAGTTGTCTACCTATTTATTTATATATAGTTTGTTGTGTCACCGTAAAGGCTATATATATTTGAAATGGGATCCTTATTCTTACTAGCAAAAACTTTAATTAGATTTTCTTAGAACTATATAAATGAGGGTAATATAGTTTGAAGAAAATAGTGGGAGATACCAATATAAAATAAGACCTAATTTATTTTGGTAATTAATTAAATGAATGTTTGCTAAAATATTATCTTTTTACATGCGAAATTTTGAAAATGTCACATTCACTAATTTCAATGCGTAGCATACTTGATGCTTAACAAAGTGGTGACCGAACTACTACTGGATTTGGTTAAGGAATCGAGAATTGTTCTCACTCTTGAAAAGATTTCTTATGTCCTAAATTCGCCATGCACTGCAAAAGTTGCGAGATGACCTACGAGGAAGAGATTGCTACTTTTAAAAGCGTGGCAAGATGATGCATCTGTGGCTCAATGCATCATGCTCGCATCCATGAGTAATGAGCTTCAGCGTCAGCATGAAAACATGGATGCTCCTACTATGCTACTGCACCTTCGAGAGTTGTATGGTGAGCAAAGTAGGACTGCTAGATATGAAATATCTAAGGAGCTCTTCCGATCTTGGATGACCGAGGACACTACCGTTGAGACTCATGTCCTAAAGATGATCAATTTGATTGAACGTCTTGGACAGCTTGGGTTCGTCATGGATGGGGAATTGAGTTAAGATTTAGTCTTGCAGTCACTCCCAGACACCTTCTCACAATTTGTTGTGAATTTTCACATGAATAAGTTGGATGTCAGCTTGCCTGAATTACTTAACATGTTGAAAACTGCTGAAGGTCACTTCCCATCCAAGAAGAACCATATCTTACTGGTGGATGATTCTTCCAAGAAAAGGAAGAGGCCCAAGGTATCTTCTGAGAAGAAGAAATCCAAGAAGGCTAAGGGAAAGGCGAAAGTGAAGGATCAAAAGAAACGATCCATTAGCAAAGGAATTTGCTTCCATTGCAATAAGTAGGGTCCTTTGGAAGAGGAGGCTGCAAGGATTATCTTGCGAACAAAAGCGAAGAAGCTTGGAGAAGCTTGAATCCTAATCAAGGTTTGTTTATGATTGAAATTAATTTTTACGAAAGTCGATCTTCTACTTGGGTATTGGATACTGGGATGTGGTTCTCACATATGTAATAATATCGCAGGACCGGTCGAAGTAGAAAATTCGAGCAAGGATGAGGTCGATCCCTACGAATGGGAAATGAAGCAAAGGTTGTTGCATTAGTTGTAGGGACTTATTGTTTAGCAACGCCTACTGGCAAGTTCATTAATTTAAATAATTGTTATTTTGTTCCAAATATCATTAGAAACATTATTTCTATCTCTCGTATTGGATATGGATGGTTTTAATATTATAATAAAGAACAACAGTTGTTCTATTTATAATGATAATGTTTTATATGGTGTTGGTAATTTCTGAAATGGACTTTATATACTTGACTTGCATGAAAATATATTTCAAATTGAACAAACTAAGAAAAGGAAAAGAGATGATGTTAATTATACCTTCATGTGGCAATCTTTGTAGACTCGGTCGTATTAATGAAACAAGATTATCCAAGTTGCATAAAGATGGGCTCTAGAGCTATCGATTATGAATCATATCCAACTGTGAATCTTGTCTCATGGGTAAAATGACTAAATCTCCTTTTAGTGGAAAAGGAGAAAGATTCTGAGTTGTTAGCGTTGGTACACACGGATGTATGTGGACCTATGACAACGATCGCACGAGAGAGGGTATTCTTATTTTATTACATTCATTGGCGACCACTCAAGATTTGGATATGTGTATTTAATGAAATACAAATCGAATCATTTGAAAAGTTCAAAGAGTTTAGAAGTGAAGTTGAGAAGCAAAGTGGTAAAGAGTATTAAGATTCTTGATCGATCGGGGAGGAGAATACTTAAGTGGTGAGTTTCTCAATTGTCTCAAAGAAAATGGTATAATCTCACAATGGACTCCACCGGGGACGCCCACAGATGAATGGTGTATCTACGAAGGAGAAATCGAACATTGTTGGACATGGTTCGATCTATGATGAGCTTTTACTGAGCCTTCCGGTTTCCTTACGGGGATATGCCTAGAATCAATACGATACGTACTTAACAAGGTACCTACAAAATCCGTCCCCAAGACCCCGTATATGAGTTATGGATGGGCGAGGGAAACCAAATCTTAAGCATGTTAAGACTTGGGGTTGTCCGACTTATGTCAAAAAGTTTGAAAGCGATAAGCTTGCAGACTAGATCGACAAATGTAGATTTGTGGGATATCCTAAAGAAACATTGGGGTATTATTTCTATCATCCAAGTGATCAAAAGGTGTTTGTTGCGAAACATCTTTGCCTTCTTGAAAAGGAGTTTATCCTTGAAGGGGTCGATGGGAGTAAGATATATCTTGAAGAGGTTCAAGAACCACAAAATACTGAGATCAAAGTGAGGTACCTAACCAAGTAGAGATTCCTTACATACCACACCCTATTCGTAAAATTTGGAAGAGTACCAAAGATACCAAGCGGTATGGACTTGTCATAGAAGATGACAATGAGGTACGATCATAGATGATGATGATCCATTGAATTACTGAATAGGCTATGAGTAGTAAAGACTCGGAGAAGTGGCAAGAAGCCATGAAATCGAGATGGACTCCATGTATGAGAACCAAGTATGGACTTTGGTCTCACCACCGAAGGCATTAAGCCTATTGGGTGTAAATGGGTCTTTAAAAAGAAAGAACTGGAGCAGGCAGCAAAGGTAGAGACCTATAAAGTCCGATCTGGTTGCAAAAGGTTTCAAACAAAGACAAGGAGTTGACTATGATGAAACCTTCTCACCGAGAGCAATGCTCAAGTCCATTCGGATTTTGCTTGCGATTGCGACTTACCATGACTACGAAATCTGGCAGATGGACGTGAAAGCGGCCTTCCTCAATGGGAAACTTGAGGAGGATGTGTATATGACACAAACGGAGGGATTTGTTTCAAAGGATGGAACAAATCAAGTACAGAAGCTATAACGATCCATTTATGGATTAAAGCAAGCTTCTCGTAGGTGGAACATCCGTTTTCATGAGACAATCAAAGAGTTTGATTTTATCAAAAATGAGGATGAACCATGTGTGTACAAGAAGGTTAGTGGGGAACACTGTTTCATTCCTTGTATTATATGTTGATGATATATTCGATAGGGAATGATATTCTATCTTGCAATCAATTAAAATCGGTTATCTAAACACTTCTCCATGAAGGACTTGGGAGAAGCATCCTATATTTTGGGGATAAAGATCTATAGAGATAGATCTAAAAGGATGCTTGGCTTGTCCCAAAGGAATACATTGACTTGATGCTAAAGAGGTTTAGCATGGAAGATTCCAAAAGAGGTCTCATGCCGATGAGCCATGGAATACATCTCTCCAAGAAACAAGCCCCAAAGACACCGGGGGAGAGAAACCGTATGAGTAAGATTCCTTATGCTTCAGCAATAAGATCTATCATGTGCGGTATGATATGTACTAGACCAGATGTCGCTCATGCACTTAGTGTAACAAAGAGATATTAGTCGAATCCGGAGAAGAACACCGAAGGAAGGCGGTGAAAATATCCTAAAGTACTTAAGAAGAACTAAGGATGTATTTCTTTATACGGGTGGTCCGAATTAAAACTAGAGGGCTTCACAGACTCAAGTTTTCAAACAGACCAAGATGACAGTAAATCCGTTTCTGGGTATGTGTTTACCTTAAATGGTGGCACAGTGAGTTGGAAGTGTTCCAAGCAACAACGATTCTTGATTACGTGATGAGGCGAGAGTACATAGGCTACCGCAAGTGAAGGCAAGAAAGGAAGTTGTTTGGATGAAGAAGTTCATTACCAAACTTGGTGTGGTTTATAGCATTAAAGGACCAATTGCCTTTATTCTGTGACAACACTTTGGAGGCATTTGCAAGCTAAGGAACCAGGTCTCATCGTAAATCCAAACACGTGTTGCGGACGATTTCATTTGATCGAGAGAGATCATTGAAAGAGGAGTCGCCACCTGGAGCGTGTGGACTCTCAAGACAATATTGCAGATCCATTTACTAAAGCGTTAACACAACAACGGTTTGATCGTCACTTAGAGAAGATGGGTATGAGATACCGTGGCGATTGGATTTAGTGCAAGTGGGAGATTGAAAGTATTATGCATCAAGCCAATCATGTATGATGATAAAGCATATCTTGTGTAATCAATCTTATTTATTTATTAATAAAAGAATTATTTATTAAAGGCATTTATTATCTACATGGTGCTGTTTTAATAATATGTGATAAACCCATAGTTTTAAGCAATGCTTTTAGAATCATGATGAGATCATGCTAATGAGATCTAAATTCTTAGATAGCTTAAAACTAAAATGTTCCCAATCAATGGATTACTAAAAAGGGGATTAATGAATCCGGATAGATTGATACGTACGTTGTTTGCTCATTGGATGAGGATGATTGATCTCATGATCATTTGTGTGGAGACACTAAAGCAAGTATGTAGGTGCTTATTAGAGAATAAGTTCACTTTGAGCGTGACTCGCTAAGGAATACCTAATGGAGTTTTACTTTACCGTCGATAGAATTCTGTAGTGATAGTAGACAAATGATCCTTAGACTTGAGATCATCATAGTATCTTATATATAATGAATTACACTTTGACTTATTCCTTAAGACTCTTAGAGTATATCAAAGGGTATGCTTGGGTGTAATAAGTTATATATGAAGATAATGAATGATCAATAAAGAATCTACCACTTCTAGTAAAAAGGAGAAATGTCCTATGTGATTCGATAAATGACCTCCTTGGCCAAGGTGGAATGAAATTAAAAAGTAGTTTCTAATTTGCATTCATTAGGAGTTGTGCATTTAGGAATTGAAATACATATAATTAAATAAAATAAGACTTGACAGTAATTCCATGTCTTATATTTAATTGGGACATTGTATGGTGGAAGGATTGAATTGTATTGTAAGTAACTATTTACTCAAAGGTTCTTTTATGATTAATGTTGAAATCTATATTATCCGGAAAGTCGTTGATCGCTAGGGAGGCTTATCCCTATTGTAGAATAAATATTATTTATTTAAATAAATTATTTGTTTAATTTATTTATTTAAATGAGATTAGAATTATTCTAATTGATTTATTCACAATAGGTTTAATATGGAGAACCTAAAAGGGTCACACCATAAAAGGAAGAATAATTATTTAAGAAGTTAATGGCATAATTGTAATAATATGTTAAGTATATTTAATTTAATCTATGGTGATAGAATAAATTAAATAGCTTAATATTTATTATTTAATATTTTAGAAATATTAAATATAAATTAATAAGAGAGTCTTATTAATATTATTACAATTATTATTATTTTAATTTCTAAAAGGTTTAGGAATTAATTTAATATAAGTACTCTCATTTATTCCTAATTGGATTAGGAAGGATAATTAGTTAAAGGAGTTTAATTAATTACCCTAATAGGATTAGGGAGCCCATTTAATTAAAAGAGTTTAATTAAATAAATAATACCTTATTTTAATTAAAATAGGTTACATGATATCTTTATAAGAGAGTCTTATATCAGATATCTAACATATACGTAATTCAGAGAGTTGAAGAGTACGCCTCTTTTTTCTATACAGATAGGAAAAACTAGGGTTTGAGCCAATATCCCTTCTTCTTGAAAATTCTTCTTCTTTGGTGGATCACCTCTAGAGGCCATACACTTGGGTGGCTTACATTGATCAAAGGAAGAAATCTACTCGGAGATTGAGGAGATCGCGGAGAAGTAGGAGGTGAACTTCATTACGAGGAAGCTCGTTTCTACAAGGGTATGATTTCATAATTTCTTATTCTTCGTTTAATTAATAATATGCATAAAGGATGATCAAGGGTAATTGGTTTGTGAAAAATTTTAAAATCGATTTTATTTCGCTTTCCATTAATTTTTCAATTTGATTCTACTTTGATTTTCACAAAACCTAACGGTCTTAGTCATACGAATATTCCCTGTTAAAACAAATATTCCCCAACCAATCGAATATTTTTTAACCACTTGCTTACTTTGCAAAATTTATAAATATTACTCATAACTATAACATTATATCAAATCCACACCATAATATTTAAAAATGACATTTAAAGAAAAATTCATCTTTATTCATGAAAGTTGGAGTCTTACACAAACCCTGCTGAAGCCATCACATCACAAACCAATTATTTGAGTTTTTCCAATCATAATTTTCTTAGAATACAACAATCCATGAGGTACGACTCTTTCATGTCTTTATTTGTTAAGTATAGATAAATCTTACATTAAAATCTTAGAAAAAGATTTTAAAAGAGAAAATTTTGTATAAACTTCTTATGAATTTGATTAATTCCAATAAGTATCCGTGGAGCAAGAATCACGAGAATGATTAGAGAACTAAAACCATTCAAACTTTTGATTAGAGATGACATCTTAGTTCATAGAAAATAGTACAAGTTTTCTTTAAGAATATCCTCGTCATACCAGTCAGAAATACTCTCCTTTTAAGGTAAAGGATATTATTTTCGTTCGATATTCGTAAGGAATATTATTTTCGATCAATATTCTTAAGGAATATTATCTTCGTTCAATATTCGTAGGAATATTATTTTCGTTCAACAGTTGTAAGGGATATTATTTTTGTTCAATATTCGTAAGAAATAATATTTTCTTCCATACTCTGTAGTATGTAAGTAATATTATTTCGTTTCATATTCCCAATTCTACACTTATTTCGATAAGTATTGCTTATATATTCCTTGAAATTAGTAGAATATCCTTGAAATTTGTGCTTCATCTAGTATCGTACCACTGAAATATTTTTCTGAACATTCTTGTTAAATTTTAAGCTTTTCATGCCGGAGTACTATTCATACATACGACACTATTCATATATACGGTACTATTCATACATAAGGTACTATTTATGAAGTACTATTCACGGGATACTATTCACTCAGGTACTATTCACCCGGGGTACTATTCAGGACAAAAATTGATTTCTTTTCTGTCCAAATTATTTTTGATACATGAATATTATTTTTGAATTTTACTCCACAAAACAGTTATCATGTTGACAATTTGGACATTCTTGAACTCTGAATAAATTGAATTATAAACCTTTAAAATTTATCATTGACCTCACTTAATTGAATTCTTATATTATTGTCATCATCCTCATGCTTATATTGTGATGAAAGTCATCTTTGGCCTGTAGTGCATAGATGGACTGTTGATTGGTATGATTATGACAAGGAATTATGTATCGGTATAATCATGACCTATAATGTTACAAATGATATGGTAAAAGTCCTCATTGACCCGTAGTGCATTGATGGACAGTTGTTTGGCATGATCATGACCATTGGTGATAATAACGAATATCCTTGGCCCGTAGTGCATGGATAATTCGTGGATGTGATACTAACGAATATCCTTGGCCCGTAGTGCATGGATAATTCGATGATGTGGATTATTTATTGAGATGTGTTACAGAGATAAAATATTGATGATGAACTTTTAAATTATAGAAGATAGTAGACATCATGCTCTACTTGACTCTTCTAATGGATTGTTTGTTTCACTGCAGTTAAACTTGTTATTTATTGTATTCTATCAGTTTTACACTGTTGAAGGCTAAGGATAACTTATTATGCATTATCTTAGTCATAATATTCTTTACTGGGCTAGTTGAGCTCACCCGTTTCTTTAATTTTCTCTTCAGAAAATGAGAATATAGCTGGGACTATTTGGGGAATGGAGTGATGGTCCAAGATGGTGGCTATAGTAGTCCTCACTATTTTATAAGATAGTGTGATAATAATTGTAATGAGGACTCCATTTGAGTTTGGATATTGTCTACGAGATAATATTCGTGTTAAAAACTCTCAGTTTATGTTTTGTCGTATTTTGCATGACACTTAACAGTTGTATAAATTAAGTTTGTATTTGAATTATATACCATGTATTTGGTGACTCAGAATGGGTTGTGTATACCTATTTTGGGGGTGTCACAGGACTTGTGCGTCAACGTCATGAAGAAATATTGGCAGATCACAAAGACATGATTGAGAAGCCTAAAATGAAAATGCTTCATGAGTTTTTGGTGCATATGGTTGATATCTATACACATGAAATATTTTTTAAATTTCATGATGAGATGTGGGAGAGCTTGGCATTTAAATTTGAGCTTATAAATGAGGATGAAGATCATTGTGTGTACAATATTGCAAGAAAAAGTGGCAGTAATTATCCATTGTGACACATTCATTATGACAAGGTATTGGATTTTGCTTCATGTATTTGCAAAAAAATTGAGAGAATGGGAATCCCTTGTAGACACGTGTTGGGATATTTGCACAAAATGCATGATTATGAAAGATTGCCAATTTAATACATTTTGAGTAGATGGACAAAAACAGTCAAATCTGGGGTAGTCGTTGATGGTAGTGGCATTGAGATACTTGATAATAGGTCATATCTACTGAAGTGGAGTCAATTAATGCAACCAGGCTCGAATATGGTTGACAAGGCCCTTACTAGAAAAGAAGCAACTAAGGTCTATTGTGAGACCCCAAATTTTATGAATAAAGATTTAATTTTCTCGAAATAATTTTTTTTTATATTATGGTGTTGATTTGATGTAATGTTAAAGTTGTGGGTAATATTTACAAATTTTGCAAAGTAAGCAAGTGGTTATATAATATTCGATTGGTCGGAGAATATTCGTTTTAATAGGGAATATTAAATGCGACTGGCACAATCATTAGTGGATCCTAACGGAATTATTGTCGTAGTTAGAAAGCGACAAAAAATACTTTATGAAAATAACGGCGAAAGTTTTACCGTTAACTATTGAAACACCGGTGTTAAAAGTACGATGTCGTGTAGTTGCCGCACGATGCTTTACGTTATTGATTATTGATGCTTACGTGAGAAGTCACTCAGTTATACTCTACAGTAATTGCTGAATCATATCTCTCATATTATTGATTCAATTATTGTTACAGTATCATCTGCATAATATGATATATTATTAAATCAATGATTGAGACGGTAAAGTTATTCTTATTATTATTTGCAATATTGATGATGTCTAGAAGTTACATCGAGGAGAGGTTTGGTCACCTAATCATGGCATGATAAGGAGAAATCCTAGTCGGAAAGCCCCTCTTTCACAGGAGCGACCTAGTTGTTAAATATTGTGAATTATAATATTAATGATGAATAAGTTCGTGTTGATTAAAGATGAATTTTATAGTGTTGGAATTATTTGTGTTAGTGGGAATCGACATTTGTTTCGATAATAATTGATGTCTCGGAGGATATATTGTTCAATCGAAGTATTTGAGACACTTTTCATGTTTGAGTACTATTCACGAGTTACTATTCATGAGTTACTTATTCACGAGTTACTATTCACGAGTTACTATTCGGGAGTTCTTATTCACGAGTTCTATTCACAGATCTTATTCACCCATAAAATATATTTTCATTGGTCAAATTATTTTATGGTACAATATTATTCCATGAGGATATGTCTTTAATTTTTCGGACCATTGGTTGAAGATATAATAATAGTAATCAATATGGATCATTTGGTTTAAAGTTTTAATAATAAATCGGTATGGACCGTTGCTTTAAGTTTTAATAGTAAACCAACTGGATCGTCGTTTAAAGTAAATAAATCTGGACCGTTCATAAGTTAATTCTTATCGATCTATTCTTCTATAAATGAAGCTCATTCCTTCATTATTTCTTACGAATTCAATGAAACTACAGAGAGAAAAGTTATAAAGAAACTATAAAAAGTATTCGCTATTTCCTACTCTTATATTCAGGTTTCTTTTACGGTAAAGGGTATTATTTCTTTTGTATTCATGAAAAGAACTTACATTATTCCATTATTTATTATTACATTGGAATAATCAGTATCTGTGAAGTACCTATACTTGGTAAAATTCTTACATTATTTCATTATTTATTATTCATAGGGAATATCACACATGCAATGCGTTTACATGGGACTGGTTCCATTATTTATTATTACGCCGAATATCACATTTTTGTGCGTTCACATGGGACTGGTTCCATTCTTTATTATTACATTTGGAATATATCACATGCATGCATTTCTGTGGGACTGGTTCCGTTATTTATTATACATTGGAATAACTTTTGCTGTCTGCGATCTATCGCATGCATGGTGATTTGTTTTGTTATTCCATTCTTTATTATACTTAGTTGGTTAAAACTTTGACTTTATACTCCATGAAATTAGTGGAATATCCTTGATATTTCGCTTCATCCGATATCTTTTCATGGAAATATTCTTACGAGCATTTTTGAATTTTACTCTACAAAGCGATATCGTGTTGACAATTTGAATGTTATCGGTTCTGGATAAATTAATTCTTGAACTTGTTTTATTGAATTCTTATATCATTGTCATCATCCTCATGTTTATATTATGTTGAAAGTCATCGTGGCCTCTGTAGTGCATAGATGGACTTGGTATGATTATGACCGAGAGATTATTCGGTGATAATCATGCATAGTAATGTTACAAATGATGTGGAAAAAGTCCTCATTGGCCCGTAGTGCATTGATGGACAGTTTTTGGTATGATTATGGCTATGGATTCTCTTTGGCCGTAGTGCAAAGATGAATTGTTTTATGGCACGATCATGACCATTAATGAATACACGAATGTCCTTGGCCCATAGTGCATGGATAATTTGTGGTCGTGATACTAAAGAATATCCTTGGCCCTAGTGCAGGTGTGATTCGATGATGTAGATTATTTATTAAGCTGAGTCCCAGTGATAAAAGTGATGAAAAACCTTTTAAATCATAGAAGATAGTAGATTTTATTCCCTACTTGACTCTTCTAATGGATTGCTTGTTCCGCTGTAGTTAAACTTGATGGTTATTATATTTTATCAGTTTAATACTATTGAAGGCTAACGATAAATTAATCTGCATTATCTTAGTCATAATATTTCTTACTGGGCTAGTTGAGCTCACCCTTTCTTTCACTGTTCTCTTCAGGAAATGAGAACGTAGTTGGGACTAGTCGGGGAACAAAGTGATGGTCCTAGATGGTGCATTAGTAGTCCTCACTATTCTGTGAAATAGTGTGATAATAATTGTAATGAGGACTCCTTTTGAGTTTGTATACTCTCTAATAGACAATATTTGTATTCAAACTCACAGTTTATGTTTTGTCGTATTGTACACGAAAGTTGTATTATTAAGTTGTATTTGAATTATGTACCATGTATCTGGCGACTCAAGATGGGTGATGTATACCTAATTTTGGGGGCGTCACAGTTGGTATCAAAGCTTAGGGATATGATCCCTGGCTGAGATGTGAGAATAGAACTAGGAGGGAGAGATGGGGAATTCTTCGCTAGTATGACCTACCTAAGTTTATTTGGTATTTAATTGGTGGCTCACGAGAATATAGGGATAATATATTTACATGTCAATTAACCTTTGTTTTGTGGCGATGTCTGAAAATGACATCCGAGAATGTTGAGAATAGCAATGGAGCACGAGGCCGTTGATTCTTCACGAGATCAATAATTAGGACAATGTGCAACGGGATGGCGATAATCCTCTTGTAAACAACAACACCGATCAATTGACGAATGGCCAGATGCGTTTAGGAGCTTTTAGAATTCATGCAACATCGGTGTAAGGCGACTCTGCATTCATAATGCGGGAGGAAACAATGGCAACCTACGGTTGGTCACCGCTTAAGCAATTCAAGGAGTGGGACCACCAGGAGTTTTTAGGAAAGCGAGAACCACTTAACGTGGAGGCGTGGTTAAAGCGGATCACTAAGATATTTGATGTCTTGGGTTGCTCAGGAGCAAAGGTTCCCTTTTCCACCTTTATGTTGCGTGAAGAAGCGAGAACTTTGGTGAGAATCGTAAAATGTACCTGACTGGCCTTTTCAAGATGTCTTGGGAAAAGTTCAAGAGTCATTCAATGACAAGTACTTTCCCAAAGCATTAAATCACATGAAGGAGGTAGAATTTATCAAGTTGGGGCAAAATAACATGACCATGTTGCGAAGACGAAGCCAAGTTCTTAGAGTTGTCCCGATTCGTCCCACTTGGTTGATAATGAAGAGAATGACGCGGATGTTTTTAAGAGGTTTGAAGCGGGAATCGTCGATATGTTATTTCTCATAAAGCGTGTTTGTATTCAGGATGTTGTAAATAGGGCTCGATTAGTGGAGCACGATAACGAGTCAACTCAACCAAAAGAGAAGCGACCGGAAAAATGATAATCTGGGGTGATAACGATCATCAAAGCGATGATGATAAGCATGGAGGAATCAACATGCCGAAATGGTAACCACTTGGTGGTAATCATGGTCAAAACAATAAGAATGGACATTTCAAGAAGAGGAGATTCAACAATGATGGAAAGATGTCGACCAAAGACCCGTTGTTAAGGAAGGAGAATGACCACCTATCATATGCTTCAAATGCGGAGGGGAGGGACACATCAGTCCAAACTGCGCGATGCCTGTTAGGTTTGTAATATTCATGAACGCAATCAAATTGCATAAATAAGCGGAAACGTGTAAAAATCAGAGTTTAAAAATTTTACAAACCATATACTCGGATCACCCTTTATGCAAAATTATTAATTAAACGAAAAAGATAACGAATAAGAATCATACCCTTGAAGATCGAGCTTCCTCAGGTACAAGTTCACCTCCAATCCTTTTCGCGTTCAACTTGAATCACCGGGTTTGGTTCCTTCCTTTGATCAACGTTAGCCACCCAAGTGTTTGGCCTCTAGAGGTGATCCACCAAGGAATAATAAAGATTCAAGAAAATGGGTGGTTGGCTAAACCCTAGTTTTTCTATCTCTATAGAAAAAGAGAGTACTCTCCAATTCTTGGAATAACGTATATTTTTAATATCTGATTTAAGACTCCTCTTATAAAGATATCAAGTAACCCTATTAAAATAAGGTATTTATTTAATTAAACCCTTTTTAATTAAAGGGCTCCCTAATCTTATTAGGGATAATTAATTAAACTCCTTTAACTAATTTTCCTTCTAATCCAATTAGGAATAAATGAGAGTACTTATATTAAATTAATTCCTAAACTCTTTTAGAAATTAAAATAATAATAATAATTGTAATAATATTAATAAGACTCCTCTTATTAATTTATATTTAATATTTCTAAAATATTAAATAATTAATATTAAGCTATTTAATTTATTCTATCATCATAGATTAAATTAAATATACATAATATATTATTACGATTATGCCATTATCTTCTTAAATAATTATTCTTCCTTTTATGGTGTGACCCTTTAGGTTCTCCATATTAAACAGGTTGTGAATAAATCAATTAGAACAATTCTAATCTTATTTAAATAAATAAATTAAACAATTAATTTATTTAAATAAATAATATTTATTCTACAATAGGGATAAGCCTCCCTAGCGATCAACGACTTTTAGGATAATATAGATTTTAACATTAATCATAAAAGAACCTTTGAGTAAATAGTTCTTAAATACAATTCAATCCTTCCACCATACAATGTCCCAATTAAATATAAGACATGGAATTGTCACAAGTCTTATTTTATTTAATTATATGTATTTCGATTCCTAAATGCACAACTCCTAATGAATGCAAATTAGAAACTACTTTCTAATTTCATTCCACCTCGCCAAGGATTCACAGGTTGTCATTTATCGAATCACATAAGACATTTCTCTTCTTTTATTAGAAGTGGTAGATTCTTTATTGATCATATATTATCTCCATGTACAACTTGTTATACCCAAGCATACCCTTTGATATACCCTAAGGGTCTTAAGGAATAAGTCAAAGTATAACTCATCATACACAAGATACTATGATGATCTCAAGTCCAAGGATTACTTGTACTACTATCACTACAGAATTCCTATTGACGAGTGCAAGTAAAACTCCATTAGGTATTTCTTAGCGAGCCACGTTCAATTGAACTTATTTCTAATAAGCACCTACATACTTGCTTTAGTGTCTCCACACAAATGATCATGAGATCAATCATCCTCATCCAATGAGCAAGCAACGTATGTACCAATCTATCCGGATTCACTAATCCCCAATTTAGTAATCCAATGATTGGGAACTATTTTAGTTTTAAGCTTTCTAAGAATTTAGATCTCATTAGAATGATCATCATCATTATTCTAAAAGCATTGCTTAAAACTATGGGTTTATCACATATTATAAAACAGCAACATGTAGATAATTAAAAGCCTTTAATAAATTAATACTTTTTATTAATAAATGAATAAGATCGATTACAAAGTATATGCTTTATCATCAAACATGATTGGCTTGTGTGCATACTACTTTCAATGCCGTCCAAAGCATGCTATAATTGTGGAAGAGAAGGTCACTTAGCCCCATTTTGTCGTTCACTGAAGACAAGTTCAGCTAGGATGGAGGAACCAAAGGATGTCTCAGACAAGCCAAAGTTAGTAGTTTAAGAGAGAGCGTTTTTTTTTTCGTGACGAGGAACCTGAATAAAATTATCACGGGTATGTTAGTCATAAACTCTTTGAAGTCTATACAAGTGTTGATATGGGGTTCTACTCACTCTTTTATTGCACCTAGTTATGTTCAATGTTTGAAGTTAACTCCGGAGAAGTTAGACTTTGATATATCTGTTTAAACTCAGTTGAGAGAAACCTTCGTTACCTCCACTATTTATAAATCTTGTTCGAATCAACACTCCTATCGATCTTATCTCTTTGAAAATACTTGCCTTTGATGTGATTTTTGGAAACGATTGGTTAACTACTCATCATGCTTTTCGTAAGGTTGTTAGCTTTCATACTCCTAACCAACCTGTTATGCGAATTCAAAATAACCAAACCACTAAAGTCAATCATTATCATATCAAGCCATAAATAAAGAGCCTCGATCCTTTCGTTGTTGACTTTCTTGTGTGGAATGCACCGAAGCCAGACTTTCTGTAGGTAATGTCGTGAATGACGGTGACAAGTTGATAGGTATCAATGTAACGTGCTATCCAAGTCTTGGATGAGAGTCACAGTTTTGAATGATATTTCTATTGTTAATAAATTTCTGACGTATTCTTGAAGACTTCTTAGCCTACCCTAGAGCGTGAAATCGAATTTTGTATTGATTCCCCGAAGACAAAACCCATTTCTAAAAACCCTTAAACATTTATTCAACTAAAGCGAGCGTAACATACGCGCCAAAAGACGCGTTGGCTCGAAACATTAAAGATTATGATCGTACCATACCATCGTGCAAAATTGAGCGTGGTAGTGGACAATTAGTGAGAAGAAGATCGTATGCGGTTACAAGTGCGAATATACGAACCCACGTGAAGATAACGAATATACGATTAGAATAGACTTTAATCAATAAAGTTAAAGCTGCTCAAGCTACATACACAGAGCTAATGAATGTGAAGAAGAAGGTTCAAGAGGGCGATATTCTAGAAGCAAGAATCGACGAAGAGAGGAAATCTCAACCCTCGATTTAATTGGCCCATTTGAAATCCTCGATGAAGTAGGAACTATGGCTTATAGACTCGTTTTACCGCCAAGTATGTCGTGTGTTCATAATATTTTTAACATATCGATGTTACGTAAATATGTGGACGACCCGAACCACATTATTAATTTAGAACCGGACGAGATAGCAAAAGATTTAACGTATGAGGAGATACGTGTTAATATCTTGGATACGAAGGATCATATTTGACTCTCAAATATTATACCTCAAGAGTTAGAATTTGAAGTGAAGTCAAGGTATCCTCACCATTCTAAGATACGGTATATGCGTAAATTTCGAGGGCTTAAATTTCATAAGGAGGGGAGATTTTTAGACCCCAGATTTTATGAATAAAGATTTAATTTTCTCGAAATAATTTTTTTTTATATTACGGTGTTGATTTGATGTAATGTTATAGTTGTGGGTAATATTTACAAATTTTACAAAGTAAGCAAGTGGTTATATAATATTCGATTGGTTGGGGAATATTCGTTTTAACAAGGAATATTAAATGACGACGACACAATCATTCTTTGGACCCATTAACGGAAGTATTATCGTAGTTAGAAAAGCGACAAAAATACTTTATGAAAAAAATAATGGCGGAAGTTTTACCGTTAACTATTGAAACACCCGGTGTTAAAAGTACGATGTCGCGTAGTTACGATGCTTACACAAGTATTAATTATTGATGCTTACGTGAGAAGTCACTCGGTTATACTCAATTATTGCTATAATAATTTAACGCATCATATCTCTCATATATTATTGATTCAATTATTATTCAAAGATTATCATCTGCATAATATGATATATTATTAAATCAATGATTGAGACGGCAAAGTTATTCATATTATTATTTGTAATATTGATAATGTCTAGAAGTTACATCGAGGAGAGGTTTGGTCACCTAATTCGCATGATAAGGAGAAATCCTTGTCGGAAAGCCCCCTCTTTCTTGGGAACGACCTGGTTGTTAAATATTGTGAATTATAATATTAATGATGAATAAGTTCATGTTGATTAAAGATGAATTTTATAGTGTTGGAATTATTTGTGTTAGTGGGAATCAACATTTGTTTCGATAATAATTGATGTCTGGAATGTTCAATCGGGTATTCGGGACACTTTTCGTGTCGGAGTACTATTTATAAGTTACTATTCATGAGTTACTATTCACGAGTTACTATTCACGAGTTACTATTCATGAGTTACTATTCACAGAGTACTATTCACCCCTGTTCGGTCCAAATTATTTTTGGGTACAATATTATTCCATGAGGAGATGTGCTAATTTTTCAGACCGTTCGTTGAAGATATAATAGTAAATCAATATGGATCGCTGGTTTAAAGTTTTAATAGTAAATCAGTATGGACCATTGCTTTAAGTTTTAATAGTAAACCAATCTGGATCGTCCGTTTAAAGTAAATCAACTGGACCGTTCATAAGTTAGTTCTTATGCACGTCTATTCTTCTATAAATAGAAGCTCATTCCTTCATTATTTCTCTTTAATTCTTTGAAACTTTAGAGAGAAGTTATAAAGAAAGTATAGAAAAGTATTACCGCTACTTCCCTACTCTTATATTAGGTTTCTTTTACGGTGAAGGGGTATTATTTCTTTTGTATTCATGAAGAGAACACATTATTCCATTATTTATTATTCATTGGAATAACTCGATATCGTGGGCTACCCTATACTTGGTGAAATTCTTACATTATTTCATTATTTATTATTTTGTCGGAATATCACATGCGTGCGTTTACATGGACATGGTTCCATTATTTATTATTCTGCGGAATATCACATAAAATGCGTTTTGTTGGACTCGTTCCATTCTTTATTATTCTGTTGGAATAACCTGTCTGTGCATTTTACGTCGGACCTTGCTCCGTTATTTATTATTCTGTTGGAATAACCTGCCTGTTCGGTCTATCGCATGCATGGTGATTTGTTTTGTTATTCCATTCTTTATTATACTCAGTTGGTTAAAACTTTGACTTCTATACTCCATGAAATTAGTGGAATATCCTTGATATTTGCGCTTCATCTAGTATCTTTTCATGGAAATATTCTTCTGAGCATTCTTGAATTTTACTCTACAAAGCAGTATCATGTTTACAATTTGAACGTTATCAGTTCCTGGATAAATTAATTCTTGAACTTGTTTTATTGAATTCTTATATCATTGTCATCATCGTCATGTTTATATTATGTTTAAAGTCATCTATGGCCTGTAGTGCTTAGATGGACCTTGTATGATTATGACCAGGGATTATTCGGTATAATCATAACCGTAATGTTACAAATGATGTGGAAAAAATCCTCATTGACCCGTAGTGCATTGATGGACAGTTTTTGGTATGATTATAGCTATGGATTCTATTTGGCCGTAGTACAAAGATGAATTGTTTTATGGCATGATCATGACCATTAATGAATACACGAATGTCCTTGGCCCGTAGTGCATGGATAATTTGTGGTCTTGATACTAAAGAATATCCTTGGTCAGTAGTGCGAGGGTGATTCGATGATGTGGATTATTTATTGTCGAGTCCCAAATGATAAAAGTGATGAAAAACCTTTTAAATCATAGAAGATAGTAGATTTTATTCCCTACTTGACTCTTCTAATGGATTGCTTGTTCCGCTGTAGTTAAACTTGATGATTATTATATTTTATCGGTTTAACACTTTTTGAAGGCTAACGATAAATTATTCGCATTATCTTAGTCATAATATTTCTTCTTTGGGCTAGTTGAGCTCACTCTTTCTTTCTTTATTCTCTTGAGGAAATGAGAACGAAATGGGACAATCGGGGAATAGAGTGATGGTCCTAGATGGTGCATTAGTAGTCCTCACTATTCTATGAAATAGTGTGATAATAATTGTAATGAGGACTCCTTTTGAGTTTGTATACTATCTAGTAGACAATATTTGTATTCAAACTCACGGTTTATGTTTTGTCGTAGTAGTGTACACGACGGTTGTATTATTAAGTTGTATTTGAATTACATACCATGTATCTGGCGACTCAAGATGGGTGATGTATACCTAATTTTGGGGGCGTCACATCTATACTGATGCTTTGAGTGGTGCACATGATAAAATTAATCAAATGGTTAGTTGTGGTACAAGTTTTATTGATACTGTAGAAAGAAGTCAAATTTCAAGTGTAGTTGCTTCAGGGAGTGGGAGTTACAACTACTACAACGAACTGAGTCAAGTGCATGCAAAGGGTTGTGGCAAAAGACTTAAGGGAGGGAAAAAGAAAGCATTAGGGAGACCAAAAAAATCTAAAGCTAGATGGTGTAATGGGTGTGGTTTGGTTGGCCAAACACACGACAAGAGAAATTGTCCCATGCTTATAAATCGGTAAGAAATTTATAAATTTTCATTCATTTTCATATTTCGAAGTTGTATCTAAATAATTTATGATATGTCTTTTTTGTTGCAGGTATTCACCTTGTCATGAAGACGTA
The DNA here is from genome assembly GCA_020205615.1 of Panax quinquefolius. Classification (NCBI taxonomy): domain Eukaryota; kingdom Viridiplantae; phylum Streptophyta; class Magnoliopsida; order Apiales; family Araliaceae; genus Panax; species Panax quinquefolius. The sequence goes on from CM035151.1 coordinate 36,954,240, forward strand.
ACTCCCAACCCAAGTGTAGATAATGATAGTTATTCATCTCTAGGTGATTGTAAAAATCCACTTATAAAGGATATTTTAGTTATAGAGTTTTCAACTAACATTTTGTTTTTCACTATAACTTTTATGTGAAAATGATGGATAAGATTTTGTCTTTCATATATTTGGTTAAGGTTGCCATGTTGGGCTTGTTTTACAGTGGTTGTATTAGACTATGGTAGATTTGAAAACTCTAATTAGTGTGGTTTATCTTAGATTAATTTGAATGTATTTGGATGTAATTCCATGTAATGTGACTGATTTTGGATATAATTTGATGTATTTTTGTATTTGGATGTTACATCCAGCTTCACATTATTGTAAGTAAATGCTCATATGTTAATTAGATAATGTTTGGTGTTAGAGATGGTCACAAAACCGGATACCAAGCAAAAACATAAATTAACTATAAGAACAATGATATAGCAAATTTTAGTGTAATCAATTTTGAACCCCAAGGAGAAAAGGCCTCAATATATTGTTATTTTGCATACAAGGTAGGTGGAGGAAAACTGAGTAGAACTTGTAAAATTTATGACAGTTAAAAGTGGGATAGTTTTTCTATTTGATAATGACAACTGAGCCAATTCTCAAATTTCATGTGCAGCAAAATCACAATCTAAACAACCTTACAAACAGAGAATAAAATAAATGAAGCACATTTATGTTTACAACCTATAAAAAATGCATTTATAATATTGTTGTAAGACCCAAACTTTTATGAATAAAGATTTAATTTTCTCGAAATATCATTTTGAATATTATGGTGTGGATTTGATATAATGTTATAGTTATGGGTAATATTTATAAATTGTGACGCCCCCAAAATTAGGTATACATCACCCATCTTGGGTTGTCAGATACATGGTACAAAATTCAAATACAACTTACTAATACAACTGTCGTGTATAATACGACAAAACATAACTCTGAGTTTGAATACAATTATTGTCTACTAGAGATTATACAAACTCAAAAGGAGTCCTCATTACAATTATTAACACACTATTTCACGAATAGTGAGGACTACTAATGCTATCCTCCGGACCGTCACTCTGTTCCTCGACTAGTCCTCGCTATGTTCTCATTTCCTAAAGAGAAACAGTGAAAGAAAGGTGAGCTCAACTAGCCCGAAGAAGAAATATTATGACTAAGATAATGCAAAAATAAATTATCGTTAGCCTTCAATGAGTGTTATCTCGATAAAATATAACAACATCAAGTTTAACTACAATGGATCAAGCAATCCATTAAAAGAGTCAAGTAGAGAATAGAATCTACTATCTTTTATGATTTAAAAGTTTTCATTACTTTTATCGTTGAGACTCAAACTTAATAAATAATCCACATCATCCACACACTACGGCCGAGGATATTAATTAGGTCACGACCACAAATTCCATGACTACGGGCCAAGGATATTTTGTATTCATCAATGGTCATGATCATGCCAACAATCGTCCATCAATGCTCTACGGGCCAATGAGGACTTTTACACATCATTTGTAACATTACGGTCATGATTACAATCAATAATCCTAGTCCTAATAATCATACCAAGTCCATCCATGCTTTACGTGCCATGGATGACTTTCAAAAAAAATATAAACATGAGGATGATGATAATGATATAAGAATTCAATAAAACAAGTTCAAGAATTAAGTTATTCAGAACTAATAACGTCCAAATTGTCAACATGATCTTGCTTTGTAGAGTAAAATTCAAGATTTCTCGGAAGAATATTTCCATGAAAAATCTTTGGATGAAGCTTAAAATATCAAGGATATTCCACTAATTTCATGGAGTATAGAAGTCAAAATTTTAACCAACCGAGAATAATAAGGAATGGAATAACAATGAAATCACCATACATGCGGTGATTTCAGACAGGCGAGTTATTCAACAGAATAATAATAATGGAACCAAGTCAGGTGAAAATCACATCGACAGGATGTTCCAACAGAATAATAAAGAATGAAATAATAAAGACGGAACCAGGTTCGGCGTAAAGCACAGACAAGATGTTCCAAAGGAATAATAAAGACAGAATAATAAAAACGGAACCAGGTTCGGCGTATAGCACAGACAGGATGTTCCAACGGAATAATAAAGATAGAATAATAGAAGAATGTCACCACGTATAGGGTATTCTACGTATACAGGTTATTCCAACAGAATAATAAAGAAATGGAATAACAGAAGTTCTCTTCTTAAATACAAAAGAATAATATCCCTTACCGTAAAAGAAACTGAATATAAAAGTAGTTAAGTAGCATAATACTTTTCTTCTATCTCTCTATAGTCTCTCTCTATAGTTTCTCTCTCTAGAGTTCAGGTGAATTTAAAGAAAATAATGAAGGAATGAGCTTCTATTTATAGGAAAATGGAATGCATAGTAGCTAATCCATGAACGGTCCAGATTGATTTATTTTATAATCTAATAAAATGAATAACTTTATAAAAGATTTTACTATGTAAACACTATGCAGACACTATGCAACACTATGTATAATAGAATATAATATATTCTATTTATAGAATAACTTTATAAAAGTATTCTGTTTTAAATAAAAAGATTTTCTGTATTATTACATTAATAATACCAATAAAACAAAACTGAGTGACTTATCACATAAGCATCAATACCGTGTACTACTATGCAACCACGTGTATTACTGTTCTTTTACTACCGAGTAGTTCAACAATATTAATGGTAAAACTTCCGCTGTTATTTTCATAAAGTATTTTTGTCGTTTTCTCAATCCGACAATAATTCTGTTGTGGGGTCCACCAAAGATTGTGCCATCGTACGAATATTTCCTGTTTAAAATGAATATTCCCCAACCAATCGAATATTATATGACAACTTGCATACTTTGCAAAATTTATAAATATTACCCACAACTATAACATTATATTAAATTCATTCTATTCAAAAATGATAATTATAGAAAATTCATTTTTATTCAAAAAGTTGGGGTCTTACAACCTCCCCTTCTTAAGAAATTTCGCCCTCGAAATTAGGGTACGTACCTGGTATATCGAAGAGGTAAGGATACCTTGATTTCATTTCAGATTCTAACTCCTAGGTCATTTCCTCAACATCGTGGTTTCTCCACAAAACTTTGACTTGAGGTATAACCTTGGAGCGTAGAATATGTTCCTTCTTATCCAAGATTTTAACAAGAACCTCTTCATACGTTAAATCTTCCGCTATTTCGTCCAGTTCTAACTCAATAATGTGGTTCAGATCTTTCACATATTTACGTAACATGGATACATGAAAAACATTATGAACACGAGACATACTCAAGGTAAAAGCAAGTCTATAAAGCTCTGATTCCTACTCGATCGAGGATTAAAAATGGGCCAATGAATCGAGGATTGAGCTTTCCTCTCTTTCCAAATCTCGTAACTCCTTTCCATGGAGCAACACGTAACAACACATGATCTCCTATATCGAATTCCACATCCTTTCGATGAAGATCAGCATAACTCTTTTGTCGATCTTGTGAGGTTTTTATACGTTGTCGGATCGTTTGAATATTTTCTGTAGTCATACGTACCAACTCCGGTCCCAACAACGTTGCTTCACCCACCTCATCCCAGCATACTGGAGAAAGACACTTTCTTCCATACAATGCTTCAAATAGAGCCCTGCCAATACTTGCTTGATAACTGTTGTTGTAGGAAAACTCCACCAATGGTAAGAACTTGTCCCAACTTCCCTTGAAATCAAGGACACAGAGTCTTAATAGATCTTCAAGAGTTTGAATAGTCCTCTCCGACTGTCCGTCCGTCTGAGGATGATATGCTGAGCTAAATCGTAAATCTGTGCCCATAGCTTTCTGCAAACTAACCCAAAACAGTGAAGTAAATCTTGGGACTCGATCAGAAACTATGGATACTGGCATACCATGCAGTCTTACAATCTCGTTTATGTATATACGAGCAAGACGTTCAAGTGTATAAGTTTCTCGTATCGGTAAGAAATGAGCAGACTTTTTCAATCTATCAACAATGACCCAAATCGCATCTATACCTTGAAAAACTCTAGGAAGACCGATAACGAAATCCATGGTAATGTGCTCCCACTTCCATTCTGGAATTTCAAGTGGTTGCAATGGACCTTTTGGTACTTGATGCTCCGCCTTGACTCGTTGACACGTTAGACACCTTGAGATAAACAGAGCTATCTCTCTCTTCATATTGCCCCACCAAAATGTATGTCGAAGATCATGATACATTTTGGTACTCCTAGGATGGATTGCAAACGGTGTGTTGTGCGCCTCCATCATGATTTTATACTTTAAATCGGTCGTTAGGAACACAAAGTGCGGAGTTGACTCAAGTATTCCTTCTTCATCAATTCTTGCTTCCTTGGCATCGCACCTTCTTGCACTTTCTTCCTCATACGCACATTTCCCGGATCAGAAACTTGGCGACTTTAATTTTATCAATTAAAGTCGGTTCTACTTGTATATTCGCCATCATCATCACGTGGGTCCCTGGAGTCTTTATCTCTATCTCCATCCTTTGCAAGTCATACAAAATGGGCCTTTGCGTTGACAATATTGCACTCGTACCCACATGATCTTCTACTCAATGCGTCAGCTACCACGTTCACTTTTCCAGGATGGTATTGGATGGTATGATCATAATCTTTCAACAGTTCAAGCCAACGTCGTTGTAGCATGTTGAGTTCCTTTTGAGTAAAGAAATATTTGAGGCTTTTATAATCCGTAAAGATCTCCACTTTCTCCCCATACAAGTAATGCCTCCAAATTTTAAATGCGAAGACAACAGCTGCTAACTCTAGGTCATGAGTAGGATAATTTCTCTCATATTCTTTGAGTTGTCTTGAGGCATAGGCTATGACTTTCCCATGTTGCATGAGAACACATCCTAACCCTTTGCCCGAAGCATCACTATAGATGACAAATCCCTCCGAACCAGATGGTATTGTCAGAACAGGTGCTGAAATGAGTCTCCTCTTGAGTTCTTGAAAACTCTTCTCACATTCCTCGCTCCAACCGAACTTTGTATCTTTCCGAGTCAGCTGAGTTAGTGGAGTAGCGATTCAAGAAAACCCTTCTACGAATCTCCGATAATAACCGCCTATGCCGAGAAAGCTACGATTTCACTCATCGATTTAGGTTGCTCCCAGCTTTGAATAGCTTCAATCTTTGCTGGGTCAACAGATATTCCATGACTTGATACCACGTGCCCAAGGAATGCTACTTCCTCAAGCCAGAACTCGCATTTCTTCAACTTGGCATAAAGCTTGTATTCACGAAGCTTTTGGAGTATCAGCCTCAAGTGTTCCTCATGATCTTCACGGCTTTTGGAATATATGAGGATGTCATCAATAAAGACGACCACAAAATGATCCAAATATTCCTTGAATACTCGGTTCATCATATCCATGAAGGCAGCAGGAGCATTAGTCAATCCAAAGGACATGACTAGGAATTCATAATGCCCGTACCGAGTTCTGAAGGCAGTCTTTGGAATATCATCAGTTTTAATCTTCAATTGGTGATATCCGGAACGAAGATCAATCTTTGAAAAGAATTTAGCTCCTTGCAACTGGTCAAACAGGTCATCAATACGTGGCAATGGGTACCTATTTTTGATGGTGACATGATTCAACTCTCGATAATCAATACAAAGTCGCATACTCCCATCTTTCTTCTTCACGAATAGAACAGGAGCACCCTAAGGAGAAGTAGGACGAATAAAGCCAATGTCTAACAATTCCTGCAGTTGAGTCTTTAACTCTTGAAGTTCAATAGGAGCCATTTGATATGGGGCTTTGGAAATGGGTTTTGTAATAGGGTTCAAGGTCGATACAAAATTCAATTTCACGCTCTCGGGGTAGGCCAGGAAGTTCTTCAGGGAATACGTCAAGAAATTCATTAACAATAGAAATATTATTCAAAACTGACGTATTTTTGTTTAGATCTGTGACATGATGTAATACCCGGGAAAAAAAAAAAATAATAATTTTGTTTTTAAAGCGTATTAATAGTACTTTATCTTTTTCTTGGGTTAACTAGTCATTTATTTTGGGTCAAACTAATTATTTAATTTTTGTGGGCTAATGTATTAATAAATGTTAGATAAATTAAATTGGTAAAATTGGGCTTTAAACTAAATGGGTCTAATTTATAGTTGTGTAATTTTTAAAATCCTATTAAAATTTGGAGGGTTAATAAACATATTTTATTAATTAATAAAATATTAATAATAAATAACTAAAGCACAAACCCTATTGTATACTTAAGTTGTTTTTTAAATTCGAAAGAAAAGAATGAGAAGAAAAGCGGTAGCATTATAAGAAGGAGAAAAGAAAGAAAACAAACTGAGTTAAGGTATGTAAAATTATTTGTGTATATCATCTAATCGATTATTTTGAGCAAAAAGGATCATCTGTATGCTATAGTATTTTTTTATATATCGTCTTTTATTTTATTAAAGAAATTTGTTAGTCCAATTCACGAAAATCCAGGTTGCCATCCTAATTCAAGTGTATGTGAGAAAATAATAATAATAAAAAATTGAATCAGGGCTTGGTTAAAAATTTGTACTTTTTGAAATGGTGAGGATTATATATATATATATATATATATATATATATATATATATAATATGTGTATATATATAATGGTAGAATGCATACTGCAACAACAACTGCGTAGTGACGTTTTTATATATATATATATATATATATATATTATTTTAATAAATATTTGGTCATGAAATTTTATAAATCGAAATTGGTAAATTAAATTGAAGTTATGTATATTAATTAAAATTAATTAATTTTGCTTGATATAATTATAAAAGTTTCTAATAATAAATTTAATAGTATTATGTTATTAATGATTGGATAGTAATAAAATTTTATTAAATTATTTAGATTGAACGGAGAGAGTCTAAGCGTGTTTTTGGATTATACTTTGGGTATTACATTGTTTAATTGAGTACGGATTAGTACTCCTTCAAATGATAATCCTTTTAATGTTGATTTGTTCGTTTTGTTTTCGTTTAGAAGTTAGTTATTGTTTCGCATGTTTGTTCCTTCTCAAATCCACATGATAGTTTCTTTTTGGAGAATTAATATTTAGAACTCATGTTTGTACTCTTTGAACTTGTTTATAATGGTTAATATTAATTTTGATTTTTGTAGTGATGTACATGTTAGTATGTTTTGGAGACTTGTATTGATAATTCGTTCGATCGAACATGTACACGTTAGAACCCTTTTGTTTGGTATTATGTCGCATGTGTTGTGACATGATATTTTTTTAGAATCTAGTAGGGTATACTCGAGCTATAACCACCGTGGGGTACCACTGAGCATATCCTCTTGGCACCGAGGCATGACATCTTCCGTGGCGGTGTGATCAGTCCACGGCGTCTCCGTTTTGTGCTCCGGTGGGAGTTGGCCATTTGGTGTTTTGTTGTGGGAGGCGTATGGGTCGACCCTAGTTTATGTTACGTTACTTTACATGGATTGGTGATGTTTGTGCCAAACACACCTTTTAATTTTACATGCATTAGATTCGCGGTCCAATGTGTGTGACTTGCCTGTGTGGCATTATGTGATTTGCTTGTGTGGCATAATTTGACTTGCCTGTGTGGCAAGGTATATTTCTATTTTTGTTACGAGCTCGGTGAAAAATAACACTTGACCATTTGATTGATCTATTATTTCGTTGTGTTAGTTTTGTTCGTTTCGTTTTAGTTCGTTCGTTTCATTTCATTTAATTGAGTTAGTTATTTCGGTTCATTATTTGTATTTTATATCCGTACTGGGCATTTGGCTCATGCTGTATTTTTCTTCCGGCAATTAATCAGGGGGATCAAGGGTAAGTGTGATGAGAGCTCCATTCATTCCAATGACTTAGAGATATTCTGTTTAGTCTTGATGTGTCAGTTTACTTAGAATTGTAATAATGATTTTAGATTGCGGTTTGAGACAGTTTGAGATTTATTATGGTTGACTTGTGGTATTTATCAGTTATTAAGACTATTCTTTTGTGGCTTTGAGCCTTGCTATTAAATTCATCAATTTTGTTATGTTTTGAGTAACCTCTCTTTCTATTTCGGAAAGAGGATGTTACAGAGTTGGTATCAGAGCCAGGTTCATTCTTGTAGAAAACCTATTTAGGTTTGACCTGTGAGTTATGGGTAGACTTCTGGGTTAGGTTTTTGTTATGTTTGATTTTCCGTTCAGTTATCATATCAGCTATATTCAAATTTGTCTCTAATCTGCTTTGTTTATATTCGTGATCTCTTTCTTAGATGGCTCGAAGATCAACTAGAGCTGCTGGGAGGCGAGGTAACAATAAGGGAAGAGGTGATGGTCGGTCCAATGAGCAACTTAATGATCAGATTAATGCTCAATTGGCTACCTTGGTGAATCAGGCAATGAACCAGGCTTTACCTCAGTTGGTGGCATTGTGGTACGTACAGTAATGCAAAGAATGCCACCAGAAATTCTGAAAGCGAAGAACCCAGGAAATAATGGTCCATAGACAAACGTTGAGGAAGGGAATACAGATGGTCATGGTCAGCAGGGGGTTCCAATGTACGTGTGGTTGGAAAGGTTTCAGAAGCAGAAACCACAGTCCTTCAGTTCAGCTCCAACTCCAATTGATGCAGAGAATTGGATTGCTCACCTAGAGAAGATTTTTGATGTATTGGGGTGCTCGGATAATCAGAGAGTATTGCTTGCAGTTTACAAGCTGGAAGGGGATGCACAGAGGTGGTGGAAAGCGTTGAAAACGACAAAGGGTGATGGCTATGTTGAGACACTTAGTTGGGCGGAGTTTTGTGAGGTCTTCTATCAGCAGTACTTCCCAGCTGCTGATAAAGAGGCCTATGCTAGGGACTATCTGTCCATTCGACAGAAAGATGATGAGTCCATCACGGACTTCATGACGAGGTTTACTAGGTTGGCAGGATTTGCGGGAACCTCAGCAGGGACTGCAGCGGAACAGGCGGAGAAGTTCAAGTGGCGGATTCATTATAGGTATCGCCTTGAGATCTTATTAACAACAAGTTTCAGACGTACAAGATGGCCAATCTGCGCCAAAAATATTGAGATGGAGCGATAGAATTTTTGGTCTTCTAAACCAGGAGGGGAGTCGAAGAGGGACAGAGATGACCAAAGCAGGTCAAGCTTTGATTCAAGCATGGGAGAAGTCAAGGTGGCAGTTGAGCAGAATCGTGGTGGCCAAAGGGCAGGCAAAGTGGCGTTGTAAGACCCCAACTTTTATAAATAAAGATGAATTTTCTATAAATATTATTTTTGAATATTATGGAATAAATTTGATATAATGTTATAGTTGTGGGTAATATTTATAAATTTTGCAAAGTAAGCAAGTTGTTATAAAATATTCGTTTGGTCTGGGAATATTCTTTTTCACGGGGAATATTAAGACGACTACTCAATCATTAAGTGGACCCCATTAACGGAAGTATTGTCGTAGTTAGAAAGCGACAAAATTATCTTTCTATAAAAATAACTACGCGGAGGTGTTACCGTTAAAAGCATTGAACTACCCGTTGGTAAAGAAATGCGATGTCTACGTGGTTGCATAGTAGTAGCACCACGGTATTGATTATTGATGCTTACGTGAGAAGTCATTTAGCTATACTCAATTATTGCTACGATGAATTCTTGCATCATATCTCTTATATTATTGATTCAATTATTGTCACAAAGATCATCTCGTATAATATGTTATATTATTAATTGAGACGACAAGTTATAAATGATTAATAATTGTTGAAAGATTAAATATGTGTTGATGAAAAATAAAATGATTTGTGGTAAGTTTGATTATTTTATGGGGGGTTCATATGTCATCATCTAAGAGTCTCTTCATCAATAGTAATTACCTTTGTGAATAGTAATTACCTTCGTCAATAGTATTTACCTTCGTCAATAGTAATTACCTTCGTCAATAGTAATTACCCTTGTGAATAGTAATTACCTTCGTCAATAGTAATTACCTTTACCAGACGTCGAACCACTTGTCGTTTCACATTACAGGCGTCAAACCACTTTTCTTTTCACATTATTAGTCGTCAAGCCACTTGCCTTTTCACACGGCAGGTGCTAAGCTAGAAATTTTCTATAAATAGAGGCCTAGTGCTTCATTATTTTTCACGAATTCATTCAAGCTATAATGTTATAGTTGTGGGTAATTTCTATAAATATAATACTCACCTAATTTCGAGGGCTTAAATTTCATAAGAAGGGAGGTTGTAAGACCCTCACTTTTATAAATAAAGATGAATTTTTATAAATATTATTTTTGAATATTATGGAATAAATTTGATATAATGTTATAGTTGTAGGTAATATTTATAAATTTTGCAAAGTAAACAAGTTGTTATAAAATATTCGTTTGGTGGGAGAATATTCTTTTTTGTTTGGGAATATTAAATACGACTACTCAATCATTAGTGGACCCCACAGCGGAAGTATTGTCGTAGTTAGAAAATGACAAAATTATTTTTCTATAAAAAATAACGGCAGAGGTGTTACCATTAAAACCGCATTGAACTACCCGGTAGTAAAAAAAGTACGATGAATCTGGCGTCAGTTGTATAGTAAGTACACGATATTGATTATTGATGCTTACGTGAGAAGTCACTCAGCTATGCTCAATTATTGCTACAGTAATTGATGCATCATATCTCTTATATTATTGATTCAATTATTGTCACAGTATCATCTGTATAATATGTTATAGTATTAAATTATTAATTGAGACGACAAGTTATAAATGATTAATAATTGTTGAAAGATTAAATGTGTTGATTAAAAATAAAATGATTTGTGGTAATATTTATTCAATCCTCGATGTATATAAAAGAGTACATTATGAGGACGTTTGTGGTAAGTTTGATTATTTTATGGGGGCCCATATGTCATCATCTAAGAGTCTCTTAAATCGATAGTAATTACCTTCGTCAATAGTAATTACCTTTGTAAATAGTAATTACCTTTGTGAATAGTAATTACCTTCTTCAATAGTATTTACCTTCGTCGATAGTAATTACCTTCGTCAATAGTAATTACCCTTCACAAATAGTAGTTGTCCCTTCAATATTACCAAGAGTTAAGCGCCTCTTGATTGTCCAAAGGTTAATTACCCCTCATGAATAGTAGTTATCTCTTGATAATACCAAGAGTCATTTTGACCCTTCGTTAAGACCAAGAGCCACCCTCTCTTTTTTCTATAAATAGAAAACTCATTCCTTCATTATTTCTTACGAATTCATTGAAACTCAGAGAGAGAAACTATAGAGAAAGAAGAAAAGTATTCTACTACTTCACTTTTCCAATATTCAGGTTCTTCTAAGGTAGGGAATATTATTTGTTGTACCGTAAAAGTGTTATTCTTTCTTATTCATGAAGAGAACTTACATTATTCCATTCTTTATTATTCATTGGAATAACTTTGTAAAAGTGGCATACCCTATACATAACTTGTATGCGGCGATACCCTATACTTGGTGAAATCCTTATGTTATTCCATTCTTATTTATTACATTGGAATAACTTTGTCACGTGGTTTACCCTATACTTGGTGACATTCTTCATTATTACATCTTTATTATTCATTGGAACATCTTGTGCATGTGTTTTACAGGACTGGTTAAAATCTTTATTATTCTCGTTGGAACATCACGCTCGTGTGTTTTACACCGCACACGGTTAAAATCTTTATCATTCTCATTGGAATATCCTATACGTGTGTTTTACAGGATCCGGGTTCCATCTTTATTATTCTGTTGGAACATCAATGGGTGTGAATTTCACTTGACTGGTTCCGTTATTATTATTCTATTGGAATAACACGTCTGCATCTGCAAGCACCGCATGCGTGGTGATTTCTTTTGTTATTCCATTCTTTATTATACCCCGTTGGTTAAAACTTTTACTTATACTCCATGAAATTAGTAGAATATCCTTGATATTTGCGTTTCATCCAAAGATCTTTTCATGGAAATATTCTTCCGATCATTCTTGAATTTTATTCTACAAAACAAAGATATCTTGTTGACAATTTGGACGTTAATAATTCCTGGATAAAGTAATTCTTGAACTTGTTTTATTGAATTTTATATCATTGTCATCATCCTCATGTTTATATTATGTTGAAAGTCATCTGTGGCCTGTAGTGCATGGATGGACTTGGTATGATTATGACCAGGGATTATTCGGTGTAATCATGGACCGTAATGTTACAAATGATGTGGTAAAAGTCCTCATTGGCCCGTAGTGCATTGATGGACAAGTTGTTGGAATGATCATGACCATTGATGAATACATGAATATCCTCGCCCGTAGTGCATGGATAATTTGTGGTTGTGACCCGTAGTGCATTGATGAGCAGTTGTTGGCATGATCATGACCATTAATGAATACACAACTATTCTTGGCCGTAGTGCATGAATAATTGTGGTCGTGATACTAAAGAATATCGTCGTAGTAGTGTGGGTGATTCGATGATGTGGAATATTTATTAAAGTCGAGTCTCGGTTATAATGTTGATGAAAAACCTTTTAAATCATAAAAGATAGTAGATTTTATTCTCTACTTGACTCTTTTAATGGATTGCATGTTCACTGCAGATTAAACTTGATGTCTATTGTATTTTATCGGTTTAATGATCGTTGAAGACTAATGATAATTTATTTCGCATTATCTTAGTCATAATATTTTCTCTTGAGCTAGTTGAGCTCACCCTTTCTTTCACTTTGTTCTCTTCAAGAAATGAGAATATAATTTGGGACGAGTCTGGGAAGCGGAGTAATGGTCCGAGGACAAAGATTAGTAGTCTTCACTATTACGTGAAATAGTGTGATAATAATTGTAATGAGGACTCCTTTTGAGTTTGTATGATCTCTAGTAGACAATATTTGTATTCAAACTCACAGTTTATGTCGTATTGTACACGACAGTTATATTATTAAGTTGTATTTAAATTCTGTACCATGTATCTGACTACCCAAGATGGGTGATGTATACCTAATTTTGAGGGCGTCACAACGAGTGACTAGCAAGCATTTACGGAAGGATGACATGAAAATCAAGCATTTCGTGTTTCAGGGTTCACAGTCGAGTAGGGTGTTGAAGTTGATTTCAGCTTTGAAGGCTGGGAAGTTGGTAGCAAAGGGTTGTGAGGGGTATTTGGCATTTGTGAAGGATACCTCTAAGGGTGAGTCTCGTATTGAAGATGTTCCAATTGTTCGTGACTATTCTGATGTGTTTCCTGAGGAGTTGTCAGGGTTGCCACCGCAGCGGGAAGTGGAGTTTGCTATTGAGCTTGTTCCTGGTGTGGAGCCTATCTCTAAGGCACCGTATCGGATGGCACCGTTGGAGTTGCAGGAGTTGAAGGAGCAGTTACAGGAACTGTTGGATCGTGGTGTGATTCGGCCGAGTGTTTCACCGTGGGGTGCTCCGATCTTGTTTGTGAAGAAGAAGGATGGGTCATGAGGTCGTGTATAGACTACAGAGAGTTGAACAAGATCACCATCAGGAATCGGTATCCATTGCCGAGGATTGATGACTTGTTTGACCAACTTCAGGGGGCGAAATATTTTTCGAAGATAGACTTGAGGTCGGGCTATCATCAGTTGAGAGTGAGGGATGAGGATATCCCTAAGACGGCTTTTCGTACTCGATATGGGCATTACGAGTTTCTGGTGATGCCTTTCGGTGTGACTAACGCTCCGGCTGTGTTTATGGATTTGATGAATTGGGTGTTCAGAGAGTACTTAGACCAATTTGTCATTGTCTTTATTGATGATATTTTGGTGTACTCCAAGTCTAGGGAAGAACATGAGAAGCATCTTCGCACAGTATTGGGGATTTTGCAGAAAGAGAAATTGTATGCTAAATTCTCTAAATGCGAGTTTTGGTTGGAGCAGGTTACATTTTTGGGCCACGTTGTTTCTGCTGAAGGCATTAAGGTGGATCCTGCGAAGGTTGAGGCTATCACTAAATGGCCAAGACCTACTACGGTGATGTAGATTAGGAGTTTCTTGGGTTTGGCGGGTATTATAGGCGGTTTGTGGAAGGACTTTCCTTACTTGCCTTGCCTTGCCATTGACTCGATTGATGAGAAAGGCGCGAAGTTTGTGTGGAATGAGGAGCGGAGAAGAGTTTGAGGAATTCAAGAAAGCGACTCGTGATGACTCTATATTTGCATTCTGGCTAGTCGGGGATAGGAGGTACCAGATTTATAGTGATGCTTCTAAGAAGGGCTAGGGGTGTGTTTTGATGCAACACGGTAAGGTGATTGCTTATGCTTCTAGACAGCTTAAACCTTATGAGGTGAACTACCCCACACATGATTTGGAGTTGGCAGCGGTGATCTTTGCCTTAAAGATTTGGAGGCATTATTTGTATGGGGAGACTTGTGATATCTTCATCGATCACAAAAGTCTTAAATACATTTTCACACAGAAAGAGCTCAATATGAGACAGAGGCGTTGGTTGGAGCTTCTAAAAGACTATGATGCTAGAATTCAGTATCACCCGGGAAAGGCAAATGTGGTTGCAGATGCTCTTAGCAGAAAGAGTTTTGGGAGTGTAGCAGCCCTTATTACACAACCTCAGCTTATCTTGGATATGGAGAGGATCGAGTTGGAGTTGTATATACGAGGTTCAGATGGGCATTTGGCAGGTATGAGAGTGGAGCCCTCTCTTATCTCGCGGGTCAAAGAAGCTCAAAAGGAAGATGGGGAGTTGTGGAGTATGACGCAGAATCTAGAGGAGGCAAGCGATTCGAGTTTCAGTATTGATGACCATGGTGTGATTTGGTTGGGTGAGCGGTTGTAAAATTGGTCGGATCTAATCATTCGAGAGGTCATTTGTGTTGGGTTTGAGGCTCATAGTTCGCCATTTTCTATTCATCCAGGTTCTACAAAGATGTATAGGGATTTGAAGAGGAATTTTTGGTGGAATGGGATGAAACGAGATGTGGCTGAGTATGTTGGGAAGTGCCTCACTTGTCAACAAGTGAAGATAGAACATCAACGAGCTAGTGGCTTGTTACAACAGTTAGACATTCCAGTGTGGAAGTGGGAGGATATCACGATGGATTTTGTGATTGGTTTGCCGAAGACTTTCAGGAAGAATGATGCCATTTGGGTAGTGGTGGATCGGTTGACTAAATCGGCACACTTTTTGGCTATCCATGAGGGTTACTCGGTGGATAAGTTGGCACAAATCTTTCAGCAGGAGATTGT
The DNA here is from genome assembly GCA_020205615.1 of Panax quinquefolius. Taxonomy (NCBI): domain Eukaryota; kingdom Viridiplantae; phylum Streptophyta; class Magnoliopsida; order Apiales; family Araliaceae; genus Panax; species Panax quinquefolius. The sequence goes on from CM035151.1 coordinate 36,969,559, forward strand.
TAGACTTCATGGTACTCCGGTGTCTATTGTTTCAAATCGAGACCCACGGTTCACTTCAAGATTCTGGAAAGGGTTTCAACGAGCTTGGAGCACTCGGCTCAACTTCAGTACTTCTTTCCATCCGCAAACTGATGGGCAATCCGAGAGGACTATTCAGACATTAGAGGATATGTTGAGGTCTTGTGCACTTGAGTGGTCGGGTAATTGGGATGATTACTTGAGCCTAGTTGAGTTTGCTTACAACAACAGCTGGCATGCAAGTATTGGAATGGCTCCGTTTGAGGTATTGTATGGTAGGAAATGTCGGGCACCAACTTATTGGGATGAGGTTGGCGAAAGGGCCATAGAAGGGCCTGAGTTAGTCCAAATCACTACGGAGAAGGTAGCGGTGGCAAAGGAGAAATTGAAGTCGGCTCGATCACGACAGAAGTGTTATGCTGATAAGCATATGAGGACTTTAGAGTTTGAACCTGGTGAGTATGTGTTTCTAAAAGTTTCTCCTTGGAAGGGTATTCGACGATTTGGGTTAAAAGGGAAACTTAGTCCGCGTTATATTGGACCATTTGAGATTCTGGAGAGGGTTGGTGAGGTTGCATATCGGTTAGCTTTGCCTCCACAGCTAGCTCATGTGCACAGTGTGTTCCATGTGTTGGTGTTGAGAAGTTACAATTATCATCCGTTGCACGTGGTGCAATATCCGTTCGATAAGATTCGAGAGGATCTTACTTGTGAGGAACAAGCCGAGGCGATTTTGGATCGTCAAGAGTGAATTATGAGGAGGAAGACTATTTCGTTTGTTAAAGTTTTATGGAGAAATCATTCGGAGCGGGAGGCTACATGGGAGATGGAGGAGTCTATTCGAGCGGAGTATCCGCATCTCTTTGAAAATTAGGTGCGTTCCATTCTTTTGATTGAGGGGAAGGAATCCTTTTTAAGGGGTATGTGATGTAATACCCGAAAAAAAAATTAAAATAATAATAATAATAATAATAATTTTGTTTTTAAAGCATATTAATAGTACTTTATCTTTTGCTTGGGTTAACTAGTCATTTATTTTGGGTCAAACTAATTATTTAATTTTTGTGGGCTAATGTATTAATAAATGTTAGATAAATTAAATTGGTAAAATTGGGCTTTAAACTAAATGGGTTTAATTTATAGTTGTGTAATTTTAAAATCCTATTAAAATTTGGAGGGTTAATAAATATATTTTATTAATTAATAAAATATTAATAATAAATAACTAAAGCACAAACCTATTGTATAGTTAAGTTTTTTTTTAAATGCGAAAGAAAAGAACGAGAAAAAGTGCAGTAGCATTATAAGAAGGAGAAAAGAAAGAAAACAAGCTGAGTTAAGGTATGTAAAATTATTTGTGTATATCATCTAATCGATTATTTTGAGCAAAAAGGGATCATCATGTAATGGCTATAGTATTTTTTTTATATCGTCTTTTATTTTATTAAAGAAATTTGTTAGTCCAATTCCTGAAAATCCAGTTGCCATCCTAATTCAAGTGTATGTGAGAAAATAATAATAAAAAAAATCGAATCCAAGCTTGGTTAAGGGCTAATTTGTACTTTTGAATTGGTGAGGATTATATATATATATATATATATATATATTATTTTAATAAATATTTGGTCATGAAATTTTATAAATCAGAATTGGTAAATTAAATTGAAGTTATGTATATTAATTAAAATTAATTAATTTTGCTGACATAATTATAAAAGTTTCTAATAATAAATTTAATAGTATTATGTTATTAATGATTGGATACTAATAAAATTTTATTAAATTATTTAGATTGAACGGAGAGAGTCTAAGCGTGTTTTTGGATTATACTTTGGGTATTACATTGCCTAATTCAGGTACGGATTCCGTACTCCTTCAGCGATAATCCTTTTAATGTTGATTTGTTCGTTTTGTTTTCGTTTAGAAGTTAGTTATTGTTTCGCATGTTTGTTCCTTCTCAAATCCACGTGATAGTTTTGTTTTGGAGCATTGATATTTAGAACTCATGTTTGTACTCTTTGAACTTGTTTATAATGGTTAATATTAATTTTGATTTTTGTAGTGATGTACATGTTAGTATGTTTTGGAGACTTGTATTGATAATTCGTTCGATCGAACATGTACACGTTAGAACCCTTTTGTTTGGTATTATGTCGCATGTGTTGTGACATGATATTTTTGTTAGAATACCGTAGGGTATACCGAGCTATAACCACCATTGGGGTACCCACGAGCATATCCTCTTGGCACCGAGGCATGACACCTTCCGTGGCGGTGTGATCGATCCCTGGCGTCTCGCGTTTGTGCTCCGGTGGGAGTTGGCCATTTGGTGTTTTGTTGTGGGAGGCGTATGGGTCGAACCTAGTTTCGTTACATTACATTACTGCGGATTGGTGATGTTTGTGCCAAACACACCTTCCGATTTTTACACGCATTGGATTCGCGGTCCAATGTGTATGACTTACTGTGTGGCATTATGTGATTGCTGTGTGGCATAATTTGTCTCACTGTGTGGCAAGGTATATTTCTATTTTTGTTCGAGCTGGTATGAAATAACACCTTGACCATTTGATTCAACCTATTATTTCGTTGTGTTAGTTTTGTTCGTTTCGCTTTGATTCGTTCGTTTCATTTCATTTGATTGAGTTAGTTATTTGGTTCATTATTTGTATTCTATATCCGCATCTTGAGCATTTGGCTCATGCTGTATTTTTCTTCCGGCAGGTAATCAGGGGGATCAAGGGCAAGTGTGATGAGAGCTCCATTCATTCCAATGACTTAGAGATATTCTGTTTAGTCTTGATGTGTCAGTTTACTTGGAATTGTAATAATGATTTCAGATTGCGGTTTGAGACAGTTTGAGATTTATTATGGTTGACTTGTGGTATTTATCAGTTATTAAGACTATTCTTTTATGGCTTTGAGCCTTGCTATTAAATTCATCAATTTTGTAATGTTTTGAGTAACATCTCTTTCTATTTCGGAAAGGGGGTGTTACACATGAGCTAAGAAAGCTTGACATCCGTTTTTCAATAAACGAATAGCTTTATGGCTTGAGATGACAGTGATTGATTTTAATGGTTTGGTTGCTTGAATTCGCATAATAGGTCGATTAGGAATATAAAAGCTAACAACCTTATGAAAACAATCAATTTTTGCATGATGCGTAGTTAACCAATCAATCCCTAGAATCACATCAAATGCAAGTATTTTCAAAGAAATAAGATCGACAGGTAACGTGCAGGTACCGATTTGAATCAAACAAGACTTATAAACCGTGGATGTAATAAAGGTTTCTCCTAACGGGGTTTCAACAGATAAATCAAAATCCAATCTCTCCGGAGTCAAATTTAAACGTTGAGCGCAAGTAGGAGAAATGAAAGAGTGGGTAGAACCGGTATCAAATAAAGTATAAACTTCGCTAGAGTTTATGATTAGCTTACCCGTGATGACCTCGTTCGGGTTCCTTGCTTTCTGGGATGTCACGACAAATGCTCTCCCTTGCACCACCGGCTTTGACTTTTCTAGGACGACCTTTGGTGCCTCCATCCTAGCTGAACTTGTCTTCGGTGAACGACAAAATCGGGCTAGATGACCTTCTCTTCCATAATTATAACACGCTTTGGATGGCATCGCGCAATTTGGACTGATGTGTCCCTCCCCTCCGCATTTGAAGCATATGATAGGTGGTCTTTCTCCTTCCTTAACAACGGTCTTTGGTCCGACGTCTTTCCATCATTGTTGAATCTCTTCTTCTTAAAATGTCCATTCTTATTGTTTTGGCCCTGATTACCACGGAAGTGGTTACCATTTCTGGCCTGTTGATTCCCTCCACGCTTGTTGTCACCGCTTCGATGATCGCTTCCTTCGGTATTATCATTTTGTTTACCGCTTTTTCTCTTTTGGTTGCGTTGACTCGTTATCGCGCTCCACCATTTGAGCCCTATTTACAACATCTGAATACAAACACAGTTTATGAGAAATAAGATGTTGACGTATCTCCGGCTTCAAACCTCTTAAAAAACATTTGCGTCATTCTCTCTTCATTATCCACCAAATGGGACGCAAACCGGGATAACTCCGCAAATTTTGCCTCGTATTGCGACACGGTCATATTGTTTTACTCCAATTTAATAAACTCCACCTCCTTCATGTGACGAATACTTTCGAGAAAGTATTTGTCGTTGAACAGTTCTTAGGACTTCTCCCAAGACATCTTCAGTACGGCAGGTTGAGTATGTTTTACCGATTCCCACCAGTAATCTGCCTTTCCGCGCAACATAAAGGCGACAGAAGGAACCTTTTGCTCCTCGGAGCATCCCAAGACATCAATTATTTTGGTGATATGCTTTATCCATGCTTCCGCCATAAGTGGTTTTGGCTCTCCCTTAAACTCCGGTGGTCCCAGCTCCTTGAACTGTTTAGCGGTGACCGCCCGAGAGTTTCCAGTGTTTCCATCTACATTTTGGACAGGAGCCGCTCTCGCCTGCTGTTACATGAATTTCATAAAGCCTCTGAACAATCCATCATTCATCATTTGGTCAGTGTTGTTGTTTGCATGAGGATTATCGCCTTCACGATGCACATTCTCTCCGATTATTGATATGTGGAGACTCAGCGGTCTCTTGTGCTCCATTGCTATTCTCAACATTTTTGGATGTCATTTTGAGATCATCGCCACAAAACAAAGGTTAATTGACATGTAACATAATATCTCTAAACTCGACCAACCAATTTAAATACAAAATAAATTTAAGTAGGTCATACTAGCGAAGGAATTCTCGTCTCTCCCTCCTAGTTCTAGTCTCACATCTTAGCCAGGATCATATCCTAAGCTTTGATACTGTTGTGACGCCCCAAAATTAGGTATACATCACCCGTCTTGGGTCGTCGGATACATGGTACAAAATTCAAATACAACTTATTAATACAAGCTGTCGTGTACAATACGACAAAACATAACTGTGAGTTTGAATACAATTATTGTCTACTAGAGATTATACAAACTCAAAAGGAGTCCTCATTACAATTATTAACACACTATTTCACGAGAATAGTGAGGACTACTAATGCTTATCCTCTCGGACCGTCACTCGTTCCCGACTAGTCCTGCTATGTTCTCATTTCCTAAAGAGAACAGTGAAAGAAAGGGTGAGCTCAACTAGCCCAGTAAGAAATATTATGACTAAGATAATGCAGAATAAATTATCGTTAGCTTTCAAAGGTGTTAAACTGATAAAATATAACGACATCAAGTTTAACTGCAGAGGATCAAGCAATCCATTAAAAGAGTCAAGTAGAGAATAGAATCTACTATCTTTTATGATTTAAAAAGTTTTTCATTACTTTTATCGCAGAGACTCAGCTTAATAAATAATCCACATCATCCCTGCACTACGGCCAAGGATATTCATTAGGGTCACGACCACAAATTCCATGCACTACGGGCCAAGGATATTTGTGTATTCATCAATGGTCATAATCATGCCAACAACTGTCCATCAATGCTCTACGGGCCAATGAGGACTTTTTACACATCATTTGTAACATTACGATCATGATTACACCGAATAATCTCTGGTCATAATCATACCAAGTCAATCCATGCTTTACAGGCCATAGATGACTTTTAAAAAAATATAAACATGAGGATGATGACAATGATATAAGAATTCAATAAAACAAGTTCAAGAATTAAGTTATTCAGGAACTAATAACCTCCAAATTGTCAACATGATACTGCTTTGTAGAGTAAAATTCAAGATTTCTCGGAAGAATATTTCCATGAAAATCTTTGGATGAAGCGCAAATATCAAGGATATTCCACTAATTTCATGGAGTATAGAAGTCAAAATTTTAACCATTTGAGAATAATAAGGAATGGAATAACAACGAAATCACCATGCATACGGTACAGAGCAGATAGGCGAGTTATTCCAACGAATAATAATAATAATGGAACAGTCGAGGAGAAAATCACACAAGCGGGATGTTCCAATGAGAATAATAAAGAATGAAATAATAAAGAGGCGGAATCGGGTCCAAATAAAAAGCATGACAAGATGTTCCAACGGAATAATAAAAGACAGAATAATAAAAGCGGAACCGGGTTCGTACAGTATAGCATGACGGGATGTTCCAACGGAATAATAAAGATGCAGAATAATAGAAGAATGTCACCACGTATAGGGTATTCAGCGTGATCTGAGTTATTCCAACAAAATAATAAAGAAATGGAATAATGAAGTTCTCTTCTTAAATACAAAAGAATAATATCTCTTACCGTAAAAAAAAAGCTGAATTTAAAAGTAGTTAAATAATGAGAATACTTTTCTTCATCTCTATAGTCTCTCTCTATAGTTTCTCTCTTTAGAGTTCAAATTGAATTCGTAAGAAAATAATGAAGGAATGAGCTTTATTTATAGGAAAATGGAATGCATAGTAACTAATCCATGAAGCGGTCCAAATTGATTTACTTTAATCGATGGTCCATAATTAAAGCAAAATCTTTTAAATAAAATATAATATATTCTATTTATAATCTAATAAAAGCGAATAACTTTATAAAAGATTTTACTATGCAAACACTATGCGAACCTTATCTATGCAACACTATGCATAATAGAATATAATATATTCTATTTATAGAATAACTTTATAAAAGTATTACATTTTTATATAAAAAGATTTTACGTATTATTACATTAATAATACCAATAAAACAAAACCGAGTGACTTATCACATAAGCATCAATACTAGTGTATGTGACGCCCCAAAATAGGTATACATCACCCATTACGAGTTGTCAATACATGATACGAAACAACTACAACTTTATTATTACAACAAGTAAAGCTGTGAGTTTGAATACAAATATTATCTTCTAGACAATATCTATACTCAAATAAATCCTCATCACATTTATTGATACATTATTTTACAAAATGGTGAGGACTACTAAACAACTCTCTCTAGAACTTTCATTCCATACCCAGGCTTCGTACTCGCTTTATATTCTCGCCTCCCGAGAAGAAAAATGGAACAAAAAGGAAAAGGGTGAGCTCAACTAGCCCGATAAAGAATATTATGACTAAGATAATATACAACAAATTATCGTTAGTCTTCAACGGGAAAAATCTAATAGAATACTGATAGACAACAAATTTTAAATCAATATTCGCAATGATGAAATAATAATTCATTAGAAGAGTTAAGTAGAGAATGCAAACTACTATCTTCTATGTATGAATTTAAAAGTTCATCGTCTATCTTTTATCCATGTAACATCAATCAATATATATACGGAATCAAATATTCATCTTTGCACTTCTGGGCCAAAGATATTCATCGATTGGTCATGTTTATCTAAACACTGTTCATCTTTACTACTGGGCCAAAGATATTATTCAGAAATCATTCATTTTTGCACTACAGGCCAAGGATATTCCATAATATCATCATTTAAGACTGAAGATGATGAAAAATATTTTTAAAGAAACGAATCCAGTGAAACAAAATGACAAGGATTAAGGATTAAGGATTCGTACTTTGTTTTATCCACGTCCAAAAATACCTCAAAATAATCACAGTGGTGTAAAATTCAAGAATGATCAAAACATGGATACAATCAAAGCTAGTATCCAGAATAGATATTTTGGATGAAAAGAAAATTTTTATTTTTCGATGAATAGTAAAGTATTATACGTGAATAGTGTCGATATCGTGAATAAAGGTCGTATCGTGAATAGTAACTCAAACAAAGAAAGTTCTAAATTTGATAAAACTTCAGATCAATATTTCAACATAATGATATTGAAGAAATAATATCATTACTGAAAAAATAATATCCCTTACCTCGAAAAGAGCAAGATTTTAGTCAAAAACAGGATATAGGTTATGACTTGAACTTGCAAGTATAGCAATACTCAAAGTATACTCAAAATACTCACAAGAATACGCTCGATAATATAGAGAGAAAACTTGATTTACGGTGTGATTTTCAATTCTAACCTAAGCACCTATTTATAGGAAATTGCTTAGAACACCAAAGCGAGAAAATTTAATATAATAATATTATATATATTACAAATTCTCTACGCACACTTAGCATCTGAAATCAGCAATCTAAACACATGTTAAATAAGTCCCAACAATGTAAAAAACATTTTTGTAATTAAAAATATTTTAAACTTCCAAAAATTAATTATTTCGGAGCTTCAGAACTTCAATAATTCATAATAAATAGCCCTTTTATCAGAAAATTCGAATCTCGCGAGTTTTTATAGGAAATTCAATTCTCTACAACTTTACAGAAGAAAGTTTTTCCAAATTCCAAACAAAAATTGACTGAAATCCATAAGCCAGGCGATTTTAAATTTATAATCAAATTTCGATCGATAAATGGGGTCCACAGAGCATGTTTAACATGTTTTAAACATTTATTGCAACAAAAATACTCTTCCTCCTCGTATACTCATATATCCCACATTCGTTGTAAAAATATCACCATTATTATATTATTAAAATATAATAATACATTTAAATGAATTATCTTATCGTAAAAAGATAAAATTTCAATTTTCAACAATTGTCACATTAAAATTTTTGTCCATCTATATCCACATAAAATCAATATTTTCCTCATCATATGAATCAATAATTAATTATTCACAAATAATATTATGAGAATCACAATATTGACAACAGTAGCGGTTCAGGAAAGAGGGGCTTTCAATAAGATTTTTCTCACTTCTTGGTAGCAATTGATTAGGTGACCAAACCTCTCCTTGAGACGAACTTTCTAGACATTGCCAATAATGTTATCTAATAATATTATTCAGGATAATATGAATTATTGCATCGATAATGAAAAATCTAGTGTAATGACAATTATTGAAATAACAACAATATAAAATATCAATATGAGCAATTATTAAATCAATAAAATATTTGAGCGGTAATTCTGTAACCATTATTAAGTAGTGCCTTCTTACGTAAGAATCAATAATTGGTGCAATATCGGTGTGCTACTTTGTTTTAACCATAAGTATTTTAAAAGATTATACTTGTGTAACAACTACTGTAGTTATTTTTAAACCACTTATATTTGTCGTTTTCTTCATTCAATCGCTTTCAGTTATGGGGCCCACAAAATCTTGCTGCGGTAAATGCGAATATTCCCAAGCAATAAAGAATATTCCACGACCAAACGAATATTCCCAAACAACAATGAATATTTTATAACCACTTGCTTATTTTGAAATATTTGCGTATTTTACCCATAACTATTCACATTAATCAAATCAACCCTTACTATTTCAAAATAATAAATAGAGAAAATTAAATTTCATTAATAATAAGTTGGTGTCTTCTGATTGTACTACTATGTAACAACAGCATTATTCTTGTACTTTTACTATCGAGTAGTTCAACGGTATTAATGGTAAAACTTCCGCCGTTATTTTCATAAAAAGTATTTTTGTCGTTTTCTCAATCAAACAATAATTACATTGTGGGGTCCTGATGATTGTGCCATAAATACGAATATTTCTCATTTAAAAGCGAATATTCTCGACCAATCGAATATTATATGACAACTTGCATACTTTGCAAAATTTATAAATATTACCCACAACTATAACATTATATTAAATTCATTCCATTCAAAAATGATAATTATAAAAAATTCATTTTTATTCAAAAAGTTGGGGTCTTACATAAATTTTGTAAAGTAAGCAAGTTGTTATAAAATATTCGTTTGGTTGGGGAATATTCGTTTTAACAGGAAATATTCGTACGACGGCAGAATAATTGGTGGACCCCACAACGGAATTACTGTCGGAGTTAGAAAACAACAGAAACAACTTTTTATAAAAATAACGGCAAAATTTGTACCGTTAATTGTTGAAATAACCGGTGATAAAAGTACAGTAATACACATGGTTGCATAGTAGGACACGGTATTATACAGTATCTTTGATTATTGATGCTTACGTGAGAAGTCACTCAGTTTTATTCAATTATTGCCACAGTAATTGCTACATAGTATCTCACGTTATTGATTCAATTATTGTCACGATATTTTATATTATTAAATCAATAATTGAGATGACAAAGTTATTCATATTATTATTTGGATTATTGATGATGTCTAGAAAGTTTTATCGAGGAAAGGGGTTTGATCACCTAATTACACGCCAATAAGGAGAAGTCCTTATTGGTAAGCCCCCTCTTTCCCGGGAATGATCTGATTGTTAATATTGTGAATTATAATATTAATGATAAATAACTATTGAGATAAATAGAGGGGATTTTGATGAAATATTTGTTATAAATTTGGTTTATTATATGAATCCCCACTTACCCATTTTTCAAAACTGTCGGTAGAAGTTATATATATATAATAATGTAATGGGGAAACAAAAAGTGGGTGGTTGGTTTGATATATATATATATATATATATATATATATATATATATATATATATATATATTATAAAGTTTTGTTTTTTATGTAAAATAGAATATATTATATTTTATTGTTTGCATAGTATTGTATAGTGCTGCATAGTGCAACATAGTAAAAATCGTGTGATTTCTAAAAAAAATTCCCGTGAACTTCATCCGAATTCTTCTGTGTACCCGTAATTTCTAAATTCAAATAGTATCATGCCATTCTCCTATAAATAGGATGCTCAGTTTAGAAATGAAAATCACACCAGAATCAGAGAATTCTTCTTCTATAATATTGAGAGTATTTCTTTTGAGTTTAAGGAAACTTTGAGTATAGAAAATAGTAAAAGTTTTCTTCAAGAATATATCCGCTATACCAGTCGAAATTTCTCTCTTTTTTAGGTAAGGGGTATTATTTATTTCATATTCCCTTATGATATTATTTTCCGTATTCGTAAGGAATTTTATTTTTGTTCAATATTAAGTAAGGAATATTATTTTCGATTCAATATTCGTAAGGAATATTATCTTCGATTCAATATTAAGTAAGGAATATTATTTTCGTTCAACAAATCGTAAGGGATATTATTTTTTTGTTCGATATTAGTATAAAATAATATTTTCTTCCATACTCTGTAGTATGTAAGTAATATTATTTCATTTAATATTCCCAATTCTACACTTATTTTGATAAGTATTGCTTATATACACCTTGAAATTAGTAGAACATCCTTGAAATTTGTGCTTCATCTAGTATCGTACCACTGAAATATTTTTCTAAACATTCTTGTTAAATTTTAAGCTTTTCATACCGAAGTACTATTCATGAGTACTATTCATACATACAGCACTATTCATACGTACGGTACTATTCATACGTACGACACTAGTCATGAAGTACTATTCACGAGGTACTATTCAGAAAATACTATTCACAGGGTACTATTCACCCAGGTATTATTCACCCGGGGTACTATTCACGAAAAAAATTGATTTCTTTTCTGCCCAAATTATTTTTGATACATAAATATTATTCTTGAATTTTACTCCACAAAGCAGTTATCATGTTGACAATTTGGACATTCTTGAACTCTAGATAAATTGAATTATAAACCTTTAAAATTTATCCTTGACCTCACTTAATTGAATTCTTATATCATTGTCATCATCCTCATGCTTATATTGTGATGAAAGTCATCTTTGACCCGTAGTGCATAGATGGACTGTTGATTGGTATGATTATGACAAGGAATTATGTATCGGTATAATCATGACCTGTAATATTACAAATGATGTGGTAAAAGTCCTCATTGGCCCGTAGTGCATTGATGAACAGTTGTTTGGCATGATCATGACTACTAGTGATAATAACGAATATCCTTGGCCCGTAGTGCATGGATAATTCGTGGATGTGATACTAACGAATATCCTTGACCCATAGTGCATTAATAATTCGATGATGTGGATTATTTATTGAGTTGTGTTACAGAGATAAAATATTGATGATGAACTTTTAAATCATAGAAGATAGTAGACATCATGCTCTACTTGACAAATGGGGATAAATGCGAGGCAAAAAGCAAGTCTGCACTTGATCAGATGGTTTTGACCACTCAGGGCATAGATCAGTGTAATGAGATGGAGAAAAACGCCCATAAACCCGGTGGTAGACCGGTCCGTGAACCTGCAAAGAATGCCATTTTGTGGAATCCATTTACGACAAAAGTTTGGATCAGTTGGGTTCATCGTCTACCGCCGTGGGTGCTAGTCAAATACTTGCAGGTCTTTCTGCATTCCCAAAAGTATGCATGGCCATATCGTCAAAATATGAAGAGGCGTTGTTTGATCAATGGTTTAAAATTGGACTAAACAACATGAAAAAGTTTGTTTTTTGTTGTTTAACAATGGTATAGTTTTTTATAAAACAAATAAATTATTTTACCTATAGAAACAAAAGGTTAATATTAAATAAATATTCTCGCTAATATTAAATAAATGTTATGGTTACTATTAGGTCTGATATAGTACATAAAAAGGTTTGTGGTCTCCCAACAATACATTGACTGAACAAGTATGGATGTCATTGAATTCTCTCACTTTGAACATACTGGTTTTTCGAACATTGATGCTCTCATCTTCCATCTGCAATTTTCATTATCTATGCACACTAGCACAATGTCTCTACAATCTGTTCGCTCAACTTTGTGTTGTTTGTTTTTCCTGATTGAATACAACCTCATTGCTTTGTGATAGGATTTTTTTATCTTTCTAGGTTTGATGTAATTTTACTTCACGTTCATTCGGATCTATTATTACATCATCAGATCATTCTTCTGTGTATGATCTGTCATGTTGTCTATCTTGTTATTGTTCAATAACATCCATGGCAAGCTAATCAGCATATTGCGTTCCAATTTAGAAATCTTGTGTTGCTAGTGGAACTAGTGTTGAATTCCATTGTGTTGATCTGATTGGCGTTACATCGTAAATTCTAGTTTCTTCTACATTTATCAAGTTCTGCAAGATTGTTGTGCGTCCCCTGCTGTGTTCATTGTCTATAATCAGTGGGAACTTGTCTTGTTCATCAGATTTTCTACTGACTTCCATAAAGAATCTAAATGTTGCTTCATCTAATATATTGATCGGTGGAATGTCGCTTATAATCTAAAATTTGATTAACAATGTTGTTGTGTTTGTGTCTAGTCGTAATGCACTGCATATCAAGTTTTTCATTTCTCTGAACGAACTAGTTGATGGAACTAGTAGGCCGGTAACTTCAAATTTGTTGTATTAGTTCACAAATGGGTCCACGTTAGTTGAAATAAAGTATAACTGGAATCATCTCCATTGTCTGACAACTGAATAAACATTGTAAAGTAACCAAATTAATATTTAACAGTAACTAAACTACATAATCTTAGTAACCAGAACATAAACCATATTTTTACATGCATCTTACTATAAAAACAATCAGTATAATGATTTTGTTACCAATTAAATTATAACAGTTGTATGAAGGTAACCAATGTAGTTAATAAGTTACCATCTATATAAAATAAATCAGTATAAAACACACTAATAGTATACAGTAACCAAATCATCAGTATATAGTAATTAAATCCATATTAGGCAGTAACCAACATATATCTACTTAGTAACCAAAACATAAAATACATTTTTCATTGCATTTTACAGTAAAAAACAACCAGTATAATGTGTTTGTTACCAACTAAAGACTAACAGTTGTATGAAGGTAACCAATGTAGTTAATAAGTAACCATCAATATAAAACAAACCAGTATAAAATACACTAATATTATACAGTAATCATAACAACATTATACAGTAACCAAATTCAGATTAGACAGTAACCAATATATATTTATTTAGTAACTAGAACATAAATACATTTTCATTGCATTTTATAGTAAAAAACAACCAGTAAAATGTGTTTGTTACCAACTAAAGACTAACAATTGTATGAAGGTAACCAATGTAGCTAATAAGTAACCATGAATATAAAAAATGTAAGACCCCAGCTTTTATAAATAAAGATGAATTTTTTTAAAAATATTATTTTTGAATATTATGGAATAAATTTGATATAATGTTATAGTTGTGGGTAATATTTATAAATTTTGCAAAGTAAGCAAGTTGTTATAAAATATTCGTTTGGTGGGAGAATATTCTTTTTGTCGGGGAATATTAAATGCTGATTTGGCTCAATCATTAAGTGGACCCCTAGCGGAAGTATTGTCGTAGTTAGAAAAGCGACAAAATTATTTTTTTCTATAAAAATAACGGCAGAGGGTGTTATTCTAAATAAAAAGCTGTTGAACTACCTTAGGGTAGTAAAAAATACGATGTCTGGCGTAGTTGTATAGTAGCACACGATATTGATTATTGATGCTTACGTGAGAAGTCACTCATTATGCTCAATTATTGCTCTGATAATTCTTTGTATCATATCTCTTATATTATTGATTGATTATTGTCACGATTATCATCGTATAATATGTTATAGTATTAAATTATTAATTGAGACGACAAGTTATAAATGATTAATAATTGTTGAAAGATTAAATATGTGTTGATTAAAAATAAAATGATTTGTGGTAATATTTATTCGATCCTGATGTGTATATAAAAGTACATTATGAGGCGTTTGTGGTAAGTTTGATTATTTTATGGGGGGCCATATGTCATCATCTAAGAGTCCTTTCGTCGATAGTAATTACCTTTGTGAATAGTAATTACCTTCGTGAATAGTATTTACCTTCGTCGATAGTAATTACCTTTGTGAATAGTAATTACCTTTGTGAATAGTAATTACCTTTGTGAAGTAATTACCTTCGTCGATAGTATTTACCTTCGTCGATAGTATTTACCTTCGTCAATAGTAATTACCTTTGTGAATAGTAATTACCTTTGTGAATAGTAATTACCTTCGTCGATAGTATTTTACATTAGTAATTAGTAATTAACCCCTTCGCAAATAGTAGTTGTCCTTGATATTACAAGAGTTAAGCGCCTCTTGATTGTTCGAGGGTTAATTACCCCTTCATGAAATAGTAGTTGTCTCTTGATATTACCAAGAGTCATTTTGACCCTTCGTTAAGACCAAAAGCCACCCTCGGTTTTCTATAAATAGAAAGCTCATTCCTTCATTATTTCTTACGAATTCTTTGAAACTCAGAGAGAGAAACTATAGAGAGAAAGATGAAAAGTATTTTGCTACTTCACTTTTCCAATATTGACTCTTCTAAGGTAGGGAATATTATTTGTTGTACTCTAAGGGTGTTATTCTTTCTTATTCATGAAGAGAACTTACATTATTCCATTCTTTATTATTACATTGGAATAACTTTGTAAAAGTGGCATACCTATACATGACTTTGTATATGCGGAATACCTATACTTGGTGAAATCCTTATATTATTCCATTCTTATTTATTATGTTGGAATAACTTTGTATATCTGGAATCTCCTATACTTGGTGATATTCTTCTATTATTTTATTATTAGTTGGAACATCACACATACATGCTTTACTAGGACTGGTTCCGTCTTTATTATTCTGTCTTTATTATTCTATTGGAATATCACATGCGTGTGTTTTACAGGACACGGTTAAAATCTTTATTATTACATCTTTATTATTCTATTGGAATATCACATGCATGTGTGTTTTACAGGACTGGTTAGATTTTTATTATTACGTATTTATTATTACATTGGAATAACTTTCATACATATGTGAAGTACCGCATGCATGGTGATTTCTTTTGTTATTTCATTAGTTATTATACTCGGTTGGTTAAAATTTTGACTTATACTCCATGAATTTAGTGGAATATCCTTGATATTTGCGCTTCATCCGATATTTTTAATGAAAATATTTTTACGAGCATTCTTGAATTTTATTCTACAAAGCGATATCATGTTAACAATTTGGGCGTTATTAGTTTCTGAATAAATTAATTCGTGAACTTGTTTTATTGAATTATTATGTCATTGTCATCATCCTCATGTTATATTATGTTATCTTTGGCTTACGTGCATATATGAACTTAGTATGATTATGACCGAGGATCATTCGGTATAATCATGGCTTGATATAAATGATGTGACAAAAGTCCTCGATGTGGCTGTAATGCGGTGATGGATAGTTTTGGTATGATTATGACGGGGGTGATTGGGTATAGTCATGACCATTGATAATTTGATGAAAATCCTTGTCCAAGTAATACAGGGATGATTAGATATTGTGGTTTATTCATTAAAGCGAGTCTTAGTGATAAAAATTGATGAAAACCTTTTAAAACCTAAAAGATAGTAGACTTTATTTTCTATTTGACTCTTTTAATGGATTGCATATTCGCTATGATTAAAGCGGTTTGTCTATTGTATTTTATCGGTTTAACATTATTGAAGACTATTGATAATTTATTACGCATTATCTTAGTTATAATATTTCTTCTTGGGCTAGTTGAGCTCACCCTTTCTTTTCTTTGTTCTCTTGAGGAAATGAGAATATATTTGGGACGAGTCGGGGAAAAGAGTGATGGTCAGAAGATAGCATTAGTAGTCCTCACTATTCTATTAAATAGTGTGACAATAAATGTAATGAGGACTCCTTGAGTATGGATATTGTCTAAATGACAATATTCTATTAGAACTCTCGGTTTATGTATTGTCGTATGTTACCTGACGGATGTATAATTAAGTTTGTATTTGAATTTATGTACCGTGTAAGTGGCGACCCAAGATGGGTGGCGTATACCTAATTTTGGGGGCGTCACGGTTGGTATCAAAGCTTAGGGATATGATCCACTGGCTAAGATCTTGAGATAATAACTAGGAGGGAGGCGGGGAATTCCTTCGCTAGTATGACCTACCTAAGTTTATTTGTTATTTAATTGGTCGGTTAGAGTATAGGGATAATATTTGATATATTAATTAACCCTTGTGTTGTGGCGGTGTTTGGAAATGGCGGTGAAAATATTCACAATGGAGTGAATGTGATGAATAGTTGTGACACCTTTAATCACTAATCGAGTTAATGCGTATATCGAGACGAGGAACAAATTAGAGATATCCACGTAGTGAATGAAGAACTAATTATTGCACTTTTAGAGCTAGTTCTGAGGTAGCGGTGAGAGTGAGGAAGAAGAGGAAGAAGAGGAACTGAGGAGAATTGGTTAGAAGAAATTTATGATCAAAACTTAGAATTACAAAATCGTGTTCGTGAGCTAGAAGAAACAGGTTGAAGAGCAACAAGCGGTCGTGGAACAAAGGGATACAACAATTCAAAATTGGGTTACCCGATATGTGATGCTCGAACAAAATCACGCTTTGGCGAGGTGTGAGATATTAAAGTTGGAATCGAGAATTTAAAAATCAAAGATCGGTGAAAGAAGAAACAATGACGAAGGAGAATAGAGCGATGCGTGGGTAAAAAAAAAGCGCTGTACGCGTTGATAGTGTAGAAAAAGGCGTCAGATCAATAAAGCCAAAATAGATGAAATGGACTTTGCTTTTGGACGACAATTGGGAGAACCCAACATCGAAATTGAATTACCACATGCATAGCGGTCGACCCGAATTCGATATGGATCGGAGAATAATGATTCAAATCATGGATCGAGAAATGTGAAGAAGCACTTAAGGGTGGAATGTACCTATAGTAAAAGTCGAACTCGATAATTTAAGCGAGGCGTTTGTCGAAAACCCGAAACAAAGTTATTACGGGTAAATTAATTATAAATTATTGCAAAGTCTATACTTTATTCAATACAAGTTCTACCCACTCTTTTATTCTACCTAGTTGTGTTCGATGTTTAAATTTGACTCAGGAAAAATTAGACTTTGATTTATCTATTGAAACTTCGTTGGGAGAAACCTTCGTTACCTCCATTTATTAATCTTGTTGTTTCAAATAAATACTTTCACGATCTTATCTCTTTGAAAATACTTGCCTTTGAGGTAATTTTGAAAAGCGATTGATTAACTACTTATTATTCTTTTTTGTAAGGTTGTTAGCTTTCATATTCCTAACCAACTTGTTATCTGAATTCAAAGTAACTAAACCCTAAAGTTAATCTTTGTTATATCAAGCCATAAGTAAAGAGCCCCGATCCTTTCGTTGTTGACTTCCTTGTGTGGAATGCACTGCAAAAGCCAAACTTTACGTAGGCGACGTCGTGAATGATGATGACAAGTTGATAGGTATCATTGTGAGGTCTTATCTAGGTTAAAGGATAGAAGTCACAGTTGGTATTAATGTAACGTCTTATCCAAGTCTTGGATAAGAGTAGTAGTTTTGAATGATATTTCTATCATTAATAAATTTCTTGACGTATTCTTGAAGATTTCTAGCCTACCTAGGCGTGAAATCAAATTTTGTATTGACCCGAGACAAAAACCCATTTCTTAAACCCTCAAATATTTCTTCAACTAAAAGGATGCATTTACGAGGATTATGATGAAAGTCATAATAAAAGCATTGGACTAATGAAAATCATGGGTATATGAAGTATTAGTAAGTGTTATGATGAGATATGTGGTTATTATGGGAAAACATGAAAGTTTCTTAGAAATCACAAAGGGTTGAAAAATCAGATTTTGGTAAAAACATAACATGAAATTCAATTGACCATATCTCTATTATATTTTGAATTTTTTAGTGTGGTCAAGTCCTAGAGTTAGATCTATGAGTTTTGTAGCTTATCCAAGTGGAATCAACTTGGAAAAGGTCTTTGTAGATTTTAAATTAATTTGAATTTAGCAAAAGAGTCCAAAGCTGCAAATTACAAAAACGCTCTTGCCTGAGAAACTTTAAGGGGTTGTTTCGGCCACTAAATTTATGTGAAAAATTCTGGCCTTTTGGGACATGAAAATATATGTTATAAAGTACCTCCTGTCCAAAAATGAGCTCATTCTGACTTAAAATGAACAAGTTATGACCATTTCAATATTTAGGTTTTTTTGACAAAAAATGCTATAAGCGGAGTTCTATAACTCTCGATGACCATGAAATTTAAAGCTGGAGGCTCACATTAACATGTGTAAGGTCCTGCCAAGATTTGGGAATTTTGGAGTTAAACTTGAGGTAGCTAATTTCTTAAGGAATTAATTAGAAATTGATTTTTAAAAATAGTAAATGAATTTTAAAATTTAGAGAAAATATATTTTCATCATGGGACTATATTATGCTAAATCCCAGAAAAGAAATATTTTTGGGACTGATTTGGTATTTTTCATGAAAATAGTTTAATTCTGAACATATGAGTTAAATATGTTATGTGAAGTAACAAAAGTTGAAAATAGGATTTTATGGCTAGAGAATCCTATATAGAGTATATGCATATTTTTTTGATAAAGGATTTGATAATTGGTGATGATATCTTATGAGTATGGCATTTTGAATGATTAAATGCATTATATGGTAAAGCGTAAATAATTGAGATAAATTGTTTATAAATTTCTGAAGTGATTAAAATATTGTTATAATATTAATGATATTAGATTATGAGATTATTAAGTGATTGATAACATGGGGATATTCTTGAATCTGGATAAATTATATTATAAATGTTTAATATTTATCCTTTATCTCATTTGATTGATTCTTTATATCATTATCCTCATGCTTATATTGTGTTGAAAGTAAATACGTGGCTTACGTGAATAGATGGACTTGGTATGATTATGACCGAGGATTGTTCGGTATAATCATAACCGTAATTGAAAAACACGATTATCTTTGGTAGTAGTGCATGGATAATTTGTGGTCGTGATCTTAATGAATACACGATTATCTTTGGTCGTAGTGCATGGATAATTTGTGGTCGTGATACTTAATGAATATACGATTATCTTTGGTAGTAGTGCATGGATAATTTATGGTCGTGATACTAATGAATACACGATTATCTTTGGTAGTAGTGCATGGATAATTTGTGGTCGTGATCTTAATGAATACACGATTATCTTTTGGTAGTAGTGCATGGATAATTCGTGGTCGTGATCTTAATGAATATCATTGGCACGTAGTGCGGGGATGATTCGATGATATGGATTAATTATTGGTGAGTCTCGAATGATGAAATATTAATTCATGGATGTGGTAAAAAGTCATCTTTGGTAGTAGTGCATTGATAGACTTGGTATGATTATGACGAGATTATTCGGTATAATCATGGCCAGTAATTGAAAACACGAATATCCTTGGCGGTAGTGCATAGATAGATAATTCGTGGTCGTGATACTATTAAAATTGCGTCTCGGCATTATTGGTTTCTGATTGTATATCTTTGGCACTGTAGTGCAAAGATGAATTGTTAATAATATCTTTGGTAGGATTGCGAAGATGAATTTAATATTTTTAACGATAAAGGTATTCAAGGTATCCTCACCTCTTTATCATATCAGTCGTACCCTAATTTCGAGGGTGAAATTTCATAAGAAGGGAGGTTGTAAGACCCCAGCTTTTATAAATAAAGATGAATTTTTTTATAAATATTATTTTTGAATATTATGGAATAAATTTGATATAATGTTATAGTTGTGGGTAATATTTATAAATTTTGCAAAGTAAACAAGTTGTTATAAAATATTCGTTTGGTGGAGAATATTCTTTTTGTCGGGGAATATTAAATGCGATGACGGCTCAATCATTAAGTGGACCCCAGCGGAAGTATTATCGTAGTTAGAAAATGACAAAATTATTTTCTATAAAAAATAATGGCGAGAGGTGTTACTCATTAAAGCTGTTGAACTACCCGGTAGTAAAAAACGATGTCTGGCGTAGTTGTATAGTAGTACACGATATTGATTATTGATGCTTACGTGAGAAGTCACTTTCATTATGCTCAATTATTGCTATAGTAATTCTTTGCATCATATCTCTTATATTATTGATTCAATTATTGTCACAATATCATACGTATAATATGTTATAGTATTAAATTATTAATTGAGGCGACAAGTTATAAATGATTAATAATTGTTGAAAGATTAAAATGTGTTGATTAAAAATAAAATGATTTGTGGTAATATTTATTGATCCTTGATGTATATAAAAGTACATTATGAGGCGTTTGTGGTAAGTTTGATTATTTTATGGGGGCCATATATGTCATCATCTAAGAGTCCCTTAAATCGATAGTAATTACCTTTGTGAATAGTAATTACCTTTGTGAATAGTAATTACCTTTCGATAGATAGTAATTACATAGTAATTCGATAGTATTTACCTTAATTATCGATAGTAATTACCTTTGTGAATAGTAATTACCTTTAATAGTAATAGTAATTACCTTTGTGAATAGTAATTACCTTCGTCGATAGTATTTACCTTCGTCGATAGTAATTACCCCTTATGAAATAGTAGTTGTCCCTTGATATTACAAGAGTTAAGCGCCTCTTGATTGTTCGAGGTTAATTACCCTTCATGAAATAGTAGTTGTCTCTTGATATTACAAGAGTCATTTTGACCCTTCGTTAAGACCAAGAGCCACCCTCGGTTTTCTATAAATAGAAAACTCATTCCTTCATTATTTCTTACGAATTCATTTGAAACTACAAGAGAGAAACTATAGAGAGAAAGAAGAAAAGTATTTTTTGCTACTTCACTTTCCAATATTCACTCTTCTAAGGTATGGAATATTATTTGTTGTACTCGTAAAGGGTGTTATTCTTTCTTATTCTTGAAGAGAACTTACATTATTCCATTCTTTATTATTACATTGGAATAACTTTGTAAAAGTGGCATACCCTATACATGACACATATATGCGGAATACCTATACTTGGTGAAATCCTTATATTATTCCATTCTTATTTATTATGTTGGAATAACTTTGTATATCTGGAATCCCCTATACTTGGTGATATTCTTCTATTATTTTATTATTTAGTTGGAACATCTCTTATGCATGCTTTCTTGGGACTGGTTAAAATCTTTATTATTCATCCTTATTATTCTATTGGAATATCATATACGTGTGTTTTACAGGACTGGGTCTATCTTTATTATTACATCTTTATTATTCTATTGGAATATCACATGCGTGTGTTTTTAGGACACAGTTCCGAATTTTTATTATTACGTATTTATTATTACATTGGAATAACTCGTATATGCAAAGTACCGCATGCATGGTGATTTCTTTTTTGTTATTTCATTAGCTATTATACTCGGTTGGTTAAAATTTTGACTTATACTCCATGAATTTAGTGGAATATCCTTGATATTTGCGCTTCATCCGATATTTTTAATGAAAATATTTTTACGAGCATTCTTGAATTTTACTCTACAAAGCGATATCATGTTGACAATTTGGGCGTTATTAGTTCTTGAATAAATTAATTCGTGAACTTGTTTTATTGAATTATTATGTCATTGTCATCATCCTCATGTTATATTATGTAATCTTTGGCTTACGTGCATAGATGAACTTAGTATGATTATGACCAGGGATCATTCGGTATAATCATGGCTTGATATAAATGATGTGACAAAAGTCCTCGATTGGCTGTAATGCGATGATGGATAGTTTTGGTATGATTATAACCGGGGTGATTCGGTATAGTCATGACCATTGATAATTTGATGAAAATCCTTGGCCAGTAGTGCGAGGATGATTAGATATTGTGGTTTATTCATTAAAGCTGAGTCTTAGTGATAAAAATTGATGAAAACCTTTTAAAACCTAAAAGATAGTAGACTTTATTTTCTACTTGACTCTTTTAATGGATTGCATATTCATTGCAGATTAAAGCGGTTGTCTATTGTATTTTATCGGTTTAACATTATTAAAGACTATTGATAATTTATTACGCATTATCTTAGTTATAATATTTCTTCTTTGGGCTAGTTGAGCTCACCCTTTCTTTCTTTGTTCTCTTGAGGAAATGAGAATATAATTTGGGACGAGTCGGGGAAAAGAGTGATGGTCCAGAAGATAGCATTAGTAGTCCTCACTATTACATTAAATAGTGTGACAATAAATGTAATGAGGACTCCTTGAGTATGGATATTGTCTAAATGACAATATTCTATTAGAACTCTCGGTTTATGTATTGTCGTATGTTTACGACGGATGTATAATTAAGTTTGTATTTGAATTTATGTACCATGTAAGTGGCGACCCAAGATGGGTGACGTATACCTAATTTTGGGGGCGTCACAAAAAACATCAGTACAAGTGTAAATTAATATTATTCAGTAACCAAATAAATATTATACAGTAACCAATTAAATAGTATACATCAATCAATATATATAATCAGATTAACAGTTGTATGAAGGTAACCAATGTAGTCAATAAATAACCACCGATATAAAAGAAACAATTATAAAACACAATAACATTATACAGTAACCAAATAAACACCTTACAGTATCTAAATACATATTAGACAGTAACCAAGATATATGTACTTAGTAGCCAGAATATTAAAAACATTTTTACATTCATTTTACAACCAAAACAATCAGTTATGACTTTGTTACAAATTAAAGACTAACAAATGTATTAAGGTAACCAGTGTAGTTAATCAGTAACCATCAATATAAAAAAAATTAATATAAAATACAGTAATATTATCAATAACCATGGTAATATTACACAGTAACCAAGTCAGCATTATATAGTAACCAAATCCAGATTAGGCAGTAACCATAACATAAAACATATTTTTCCATGCATTTTACAGCAAAAACAATCAATATAAAAAATATCAATATAAAAAACATCAATATGTACTTAAAGATCCAATAGTTGAAGGAATTAAGGCCATGATTAAGAATAGATATCCATTACCGAGGATCGACGACCTGTTTGATCAATTGAAGGGAGTGAGACACTTTTCTAAGATAGACTTGAGGAGTGGTTATCATCAACTGAAGGTGAGGCCAGAGGATGTACCGAAGACAGCGTTCAGAACACGATATGGTCACTACAAATTTTTGGTAATGTCATTTGGTCTAACGAATGCTCTTGCAGCATTTATGGGCCTAATGAATGGAGTGTTCAAGCCGTTTTTGGACAAATTCGTAGTGGTATTTATAGATGACATTTTGGTATATTCAAAAACCAAGGAAGAACATGAAGAGCATTTGAAGTTAACGTTGGAAGCTTTAAGAAGGGAGAAGTTGTATGCCAAGTTTTCGAAATGCGAATTTTGGATCGAGCGGGTATAATTTCTTGGACATGTGATTAATAAAGACGGAATTTTGGTAGATCCATCCAAAGTCGAAGTTGCGATAAACTGGGATCAGCCGAGAACGTCGTCGGAAGTACGAAGTTTTCTTGGATTGGCAGGATATTATTGAAGATTCATTCAAGACTTTTCCAAGATCGCAACCCCGTTAACGAATTTGACTCTAAAAGCTGTGAAATTTGTTTGGACGGAGAAGTGTGAGGAAAGCATTCAAGAATTGAAGAAGAGGTTGAGTACATGACCTATGTTGTCTCTTTCGGATGATACAGGAAATTTTGTTGTTTATAGTGATGCGTCGTATAAAGGACTTGGCTGTGTGCTTATGCAAAACGGTAGAGTCATTGCGTATGCGTTATGAGAAGGGGTATTCGACCCACGACCTAGAGTTAGCTGCAGTAGTTTTTGCTTTGAAAATCTGGAGGCACTATCTCTATGGGGAGAAGTGTGAAATATATGAAGACCACAAGAGTTTGAAATATATTTTTACACAGAAGGACTTGAATATGCGCCAAAGAAGGTGGTTGGAGTTAATTAAGGACTATGATTGTGAGATTTTATACCATCCGGGTAAGGCAAATATGGTTGTCGACGCCTTAAGTAGAAAGGGTCGAGAGAAATTGATGATGTTGACCGCTCAAGAGGAGCTAATTTCAGAAATGGAGAAACTGGAGTTAGAAGTGAAGTATCCTATGGAAATTGATGAGAAGCAATTTCAGATGCAATCTGGTACAACCCTACTAGATAAAGTTAAGGAGGCTCAACTTCAGGAGGAAGAATGTAAAAAGGTGAAAAAGAAGA
Source organism: Panax quinquefolius (assembly GCA_020205615.1). NCBI lineage: Eukaryota > Viridiplantae > Streptophyta > Magnoliopsida > Apiales > Araliaceae > Panax > Panax quinquefolius. The sequence goes on from CM035151.1 coordinate 36,994,556, forward strand.
TATCCGAAGGAACCGAACCGAGATTCAAGATGGACAAGGAAGGAATACTGAGATTTGAGAACCGAATTTGGGTACCACCAGTACCAGAGATTAAGGAAGACATTTTGAACGAGGCTCATAGCTCACGATATTCGATTCACCCGGGTAGTACCAAGATGTACCAAGATCTTCGACAACATTTCTGGTGGCCAAATCTAAAACGAGATGTTGCAGAGTGTGTTGCCAAATGTCTAACACCGTCGAGAAAGTGAAAGAAAAACATCGAGGTCGAGTGGGTTTACATCTGACCATTAGAGATTCCGAATGGAAATGAGAACATATTACGATGGATTTCGTGGTTGGCCTTTCAAGAACTCGTAAAGGCTACGACGCATTTGGGTTATCGTTACCGATCGAGCGAAATCCGCACACTTCCTTTCGAACAAAATCGAGATTCAACTTAGATCAGTTGGCAAGGTTATATGTGAAAGAGATTGTTTCGAGGCACGGAGTTCTGGTGTCAATTGTTTCCGACAGAGATCCATGCTTTACATCAAACTTCTAGAAATGACTACAAGAATGCATAGGTACCCAATTGCGAATGAGTACAGCATATCACCCTCAGATAGATGGACAGAGCGAAAGAACGATTCAGACATTAGAAGATATGCTAAGAGCCTGTGTGATAGACTTTAAAGGAAATTGGGATGATCACCTACTGCTCGTAGAGTTCGGCTACAACAACTGTCACCACACTAGTATTGGCATGCCGCCTTATGAAGCGTTATACGGCAGAAAGTGTAGAACTCCACTATACTGGGATGAAGTTGGCGAGAGACAATTACTAGGTCCACAATTGGTACAGCAGACAACAGAGATAGTTAAAGTGATCCAAACAAGACTGGTGGCAGCTCAAGATAGGCAGAAGAAATACGCCGATCCACACCGTAAAAATGTTGAGTTTGAATAGGGTAGTTATGTATTCTTGAAGGTCTCTCCCTGGAAAGGAAAGATGAGGTTCGGAAAGAAAGGAAAATTAAGCCCAAGATTCATTGGACCCTTTAAAGTACTGCGAAGAATCGGAGAAGTTGCGTATGAGGTAGCCTTATCTCCAACACTCGAGAATGTCCACAACGTCTTCTATATTTCTGTATTACGACCCTACAAACCCGATTACAAGCATGTAATTGAATACGAACCCCTACATTTTGAAAAAGACTTATCTTACGAAGAAATTCCTATTCAAATTGTCGACAGAAAAGAACAATTTCTCAAAAATAAAGTAATACCTTATGTTAAGGTAATTTGGAGGAACCACAACGCTGAAGAAGCTACGTGAGAACTCGAAGAGAATATGATGAAGAATTACCCTCATTTATTTACTTAAATTATGTGTAAGCGATTCTGTGGACAGAATCTTTGTAAGGGGGGAGAATGTAACGGGTTGAATTTATTGAGTCGAATTTTGTAATTTAATTTTAATATTTATTGGATTAAATAAATATTTTTCAATAAATTAATTATTAGATTAAATAATTAATTAATGAAGTTGTGGTAGATTAATTTAATTATATGTGTTATATTTATTAAATTAATGTGAAGAATTTTATTATTCAAGTATATAATGATGTGAGCTTATTGAATTAAAAAGAAATATTTAATAAGCCTAATATTATTTTGATTAATTTGATAATTAATTAGAGAATTAATAATTTGACGTAATTAACAAATGAGAAATTATTATATTTTAATTAAAATAAATTAAGTAGGATATTTGATTTATTTTATAAAGGGTGTGACACTATTAAACTATAATATAAAAGATTTATTAAATTAAATGAGAATGAGATGCAAGTAAGCCTAACAAGCGAGCCCTATTGGAAGTTAGGCGGTTAACCACGAATTAGATGGCTGACCACAAGCGTGTATGGAGTTTTTGTAATTATATACGCTTTCCTTCTTTTATTTTGTGAAGTCTTTTATTTTCTAAGTCTGACAAAGCAAATCACAGAGAGAGATTGAGAAATTGTTGAGGGAATTTGTGAGTTGTGTGATTGAAGAATTAATTGATAAGGGTTTCATCTCTACTCATCTACACTTTGGGAAATCTCTTCAACCCAGTTTGTTTTATTCACGTCATTTAAAAGTTTTCATGAAAATAGCTTTCAAGTTCGGTTAAAATCTCTATAATTGGAAATTGTATTTATTATGTGGATATATATGTGATAATATGTTAGCATAACATGTTTTTACTATATATTATAGATTTCCATATCATCAGTTTCATAAAATATGTCGTATATTGTTGCTTCAAAATTACAGAGTATGAAAATATGGCCATATGGCCTTACATACCAAATTTAACATGATAATCATAAGTTGTATCATAAATTAATCATAAATTTATACATGTATATGTTAATATGTTAACGTAGTATGTTTTTACTATGTTGTATGAAGCATAACATCAGTTTCATAAAAATTATATCGTACGTTGTTCTTCAAAATTACAGAGTATGAAAATATGGCCATATGGCCTTACATACCAAATTTAACACGATAATCATAAGTGGTATTATAAATTTACACTTGCATATAATTATGCTTGTTAAAACGAAGGAATCAAACTCCAAATAAACAAATTTGGTGTTATAATGAACCTGTAATGTTGATTTTCATGTTTTGTGATGAAAACTCTTAAGAAAATCAAGAACAGTAAATTATATGTTTTGATTATGCAAAATTATGTATTTTAACATGTTAAAATCATAATAGAAGGGTTGAGTAGTAGTTATATGTGTATTACAGTGTTTGGGTATGTCTAAATTTGTGTAAAAATAAACTAATTGGAAGTTATGGCCATATTCTGTGTTCTTCCAGAACGTATAATTTTACTTGTGAGAGATTTTTGGCCTAATTTGGCCTTGTTATGTTCGCGAACTGCAGAAACTAAGTCTGCGTAACCCCACCACCAGCGGGCGTTACCAAACTAAATTACCCCGCCCCGGCGGGCAAAAATAAAAAAAATAAAAATAAATAAATAAATATTCGATGAAAATTATTATTAAAATATTTATAAAATAAATTAAATATTTTAATTGAGATATTTATGGAATAAAATAAATATTCGATGAAAATTATTATTAAAATATTTATAAAATTAAGTAAATTTTTTAATTGAGATATTTATGGAATAAAATAAATATTCGATGGAAATTATTATTAAAATATTTATCAAATAAAATAAATATTTTCGTTGAAATATTTATGGAATAAAATAAATATTCTGTGACGCCCCCAAAATAGGTATACATCACCTATTCTGAGTCGCCAAATACATGGTACATAATACAAATACAACCTTAAATATACAACATGAGCTGTGAGTTTTAATAGAAATATTGTCTTCTAGACAATATTCAAACTCAAAATAAGTCCTCAATACATTTATTATCACACTATTTCATAGAATAGTGAGGACTACTAATGCTATCATCTGGACCGTCACTCCATTCCCCGACTAGTCCATGCTACGTTCTCATTTCTCGAAAGAGAACAATGAAAGCAAAAGGTGAGCTCAACTAGCCCAAGAAGAAATATTATGACTAAGATAATGCGAGAATAAATTATCATTAGCCTTCAATGAAGATGTTAAAGCGATAAAATATAACAAACATCAAGTTTAAGCTGCGGTGAACAAACAATCCATTAGAAGAGTCAAGTAGAGAATAAAATCTACTATCTTTCTATGATTTAAAAGGTTTTTCATTACTTTTATCACCGAGACTCAACTTAATAAATAATCCACATCATCCTTGCAGACTACTGACGAGGATATTCATTAATATCACGATCACAAATTATATACACTACTACGGGCTAATGATATTCGTGTATTCATCAATGGTCATGATCATGCTAACAAACCGTCCATCAATGCACTCGATTAATGAGGATTTTTACTTCATCATTTGTAACATTACGATTATGATTATTAGAATAATCCTCAGTCATAATCATACCAAGTCCATCTATGAACTACGAATACAGATGACTTTCAACATATTATAAACATGAGGATGATGACAATGATATAAGAATTCAACAAAACAAGTTCAAGGATAAAATTTTAAAGATTTATAATTTAATTTATCCAGAAATCAATAACGTCCAAATTGTCAACATGATACTGTTTTGTGGAGTAAAATTCAAGAATGCTCAGAAGAATATTTTCATGAAAAGATACTGGATAAAGCACAAATATCAAGGACATTCCACTAATTTCTTGGAGTATAGAAGCCAAAACTTTAACCAACTGAGTATAATAGGATATATGAAACCGCAAATGGATTTTTGCCCGCTATACGGTAATCCACATAGACAGATCATTTCAACAGAGTAATAAAGAATGGAACCAGGTCATGCGTAATCCACACAGACAGGATATTCCAACAGAATAATAAAGAATGGAACCAGGTCATGCGTAATCCGCACAAACAGGATGTTCCAACAAAATAATAAAGAATGGAACCAGGTCATATGTAATCCGCACAGACAGGATGTTCCAACAGAATAATAAAGAATGGAATAACAACAGAATTCACGGGCATGCGATGTAGCCATGCGATGCATGATTATTCCAACAGAATAATAAAGAATGAAATAACAACCCTTACGAGTATTGAAAGAAAATAACCCTCTTCATGAATACGAAAGAATAATACCCCTTACCTTAGTAGGAGATTGGATACTGCAATAGTGTAGTAACAAAATACTCTTCTTCTTTCTCTTTTATTCTCTCTATACTTTCTCTCTCTATAGCTTGAATGAATTGGTGAAAAATAATGAAGAAATGAGCTTTTATTTATAGCTTGGCAGAGTAAGGGTAAAATAGTCTTTTTGCATAATTTATGACATCACCGCTGACGTCATCAATCATAATACATCATTGCATACCTCATCGTCTGATGACATCATCGTTTACCTCACCGTCCGATGACATCATTGCTTGCATCACAGGAATTCAAATTCAATTTGTTCTCTTCCACCTCCTTTTACTTTTATACCATGAATTTACTATAATAATGCTACCATTCAAATTATAAAAACATACTATTATATAATCACATCATACTACTATAATGTAATATTATAATAATATATTTGAATGAATTATTTTATCGGAAAAGATAAAATACCAACTTTCAACAAATGTCACATGCTAAAAATTCCTCACTTTAAATCCACTTCGAATAAATATTTTCTTATCTATCATTTGTGTCCACATAAAATAAATATTTCCCTATCATATAAATCAATAATTAATTATTGACAAATAATATTATAGAATCACAATAATGACAACCAGTCCGTTCCCAGGAAAGAGGGGGCTTTCCAATATGGATTTCTTCTTACTGGCAATTAGGTGACCAAGCCTCTCCTTGACAGAACTTTCTAGACATTGCCAATAATGCTATCTAATAATATTATTCAAATAATATGAATTATTGATCTGATAATGGGAAATACTATGCAGTGACAATTATTGAAACAACAATAATATAAAATATCAACGCATCAATTATTGAACCAATAAAATAAAATATTGAACATTAATTACTGTAACAATTATTGAGTAGTGCCTTCTTACGTAAGAATAAATAATTCAAAAATACTGTGCAATACCGTGTGTTACTGTGCAACAACACGTATTACTATATTTTAACTACCAGGTATTCCAACAGTGTTAACGGTAAAACTTTCGCCGTTATTTTATAAAAAGATATTTTTGTTATTTTCTCAATCCGAAAATAATTCCGTTGTGGGGTCCACCAATGATTGTGTCGTCGTACGAATATTCCCTAACCAATCGAATATTATATAACAACTTGCATACTTTGCAGAATTTATAAATATTACCCACAACTATAATATTATAACAAATTCATTCCATAATAATCAAAAATGATATTTATAGAAATTTCATCTTTATTCATAAAAGTTGGGGTCTAACATATTTGATGGAAATTATTATGAAATAATTTATTCGAGTGTAATAATAGTAAGAGAATGAAATATTCTAATTTAATTAAGTAATTAAATTAGAAGGGTAATGATTTGTTAAATAAAGTGGAGTTTATATTAAATAATTAAGTAAAAATATAACTAATGAATGTCGTGAATACATATGGTATGTGTGTAGGATTTGTGGTGAACGGAAGTAGTAATCGTTTAGCATACGCATGAGGCAAGTTTTCTAACCCTACTTGTTATCATTATTCATGTTTATAAATTACCTCGAGCAAATTCTCGTTATTATTAAATCAAGTTCAAATTGTTATATTAAAGATTATTTATCTTTTCAAAGTGTAATTCTGTTATACAATACTTGTTCTATTGTATACCTCTTGAGATTGTTATTCAATTTAAATATCATTTATTGTTGAACCTTATTAGACTAGTGAACCCTTATTTGATTCGACTAGTCCATAGTTGATGAACGTTCTAAATTTCAGAACTCTTATTGATTTATCCAAACCAAACTTCCTTTGAGTGCGGACTACAATGTCAAATCGAGATGAACAACCTCAGATAGGGATTTCTTATGCATTAGCGTTAAGATATTGTGCACAATATGGTACTAAAAAGTGATCCCCCTAAGCACGCAGTAGAAGAGTCCATAGTCTTTATGACTGTTAAAGGTTTCAAGTATAACCCTTGATAACCTAGGACATAGTTCAAGGTCTTATGACCCTCGGAAATCTTTTGATTCTTGTTATTCATTCTTGGTTCAGAAGTTGAGTTTTTATTCCAGAAGTCGTTGATTCACTCGCATGTTATTATATTGTTATTTCATTATTATATTTATGGGCAATCGTGCTCACTCTTGCGTAATAATAACATTGCAGTTAAGAACAAAAGATTCGACAAGCCTTCTTCTAGTAAAGGCAAGGGAAAGATTAACAAGTGATGAAGACTTGTTGTTTTATGTGATGTTAAATTTATGTGTTAAGACTTATGTTGATGTTGTGTAAGACTTTAAATTGTTTATATTTCCGCAGTTAAGATTTAAGGTTAGTATGACCTGGGAATGATGTAATTTTGTTAATGATGTAACTCCTTAAGGAGAGTATTTATTTCTATCTATTTATGCTTTCATTTATTATGAGTAGATAGATATATGATGTTTAAATAGTGAACACCAAATCATGTGGAAATTAAAGTACCCGGATTTGGGGGTGTCACAGGTTGGTATCAAAGCTGTAGGTTATGAACCTTAGGTGGGGAAACAACCTTAGGTAGTAGCCTTATGGGAAGAATATAGTGATGGAAAACTCTTATCGAGTTCTAAGAAATGAATTTCTTAATTCATTGAAGATAATAAAAGACTTTATGTGCTTATATGTTAAATTATGTGCTCACTAGTACGACTTAGTAACTGAAACTTGAAATTATATTGTCAAGATGTCGGATGTTGGAGGAGCTAGTCGAGCGGGGGAGGAGGAACCCCGAGTACCTACAGAGGAGGAGCCCCGAGACATTCATGTCGTTAGGGAGCAGTTGGTAGAGAGAGAGCATCTCCATTGATCACTGTTGTTGGTCAGGAGCATGAGCCTGAGACTGATCCAGAGGAGGAACCTGAAGAGGAAGAGGAAGAAGAGGAGTTCCCACCGAACTCCATTGATGCTGAGATGTACGAAGAGTTATATGACCGTAACGTAGAGTTACGTAACACTTTATTTCAGGATCTCGATTGGAAAGGGCGATTATTCAAATTGATTACCATCGAAGCGGAAGGATAGGGAGGTTGTGACTCTTCACACACGTCTAGGGAACGTGGAGTGGGATTTGGTTCATGAGAAGGGTCAAACCGAGGACAAGTCTGAAGAAATAGAGAAGTTGAAGAAGGAACTGAAAGTTTGCTCAGAAAGACTGACCATAGCAGAGGAGGGTTGGGTAAGAGAATCACGTCGTGCTGATTTTGTAGAAGAGGATTGTCGAGCGAAGAAGGCTAAGCTTGGGGAGACGTACTCTACACTTCAAAATGCAATGGATGAGGAGAAGGATCGAGTTATGAGGTACCCAATCCAGTTCAAAGGACTACCATCGTACATGCTGGATCGCCGGACGATGTCCCGCATCATGGAAGAGGAACGTAGCAAGGCTATTCAGCGCCTTAACATGCAGTGATGTGATTTGTTTAATTATGTGAAAAAAAAAAACTTATCTCGTGTTAGATGTAAATTTCGATGTGTTTATAAACAAAGGAATATTTTAATGTTTTAAATCCTGTAGATTTTTTATCTCGGGATAGTTGATGTAAATAGAAGTGATGCTATCGTTTAATGTTAAAACTTTCTATTTAAATATATATCAGGGTTTATTGAGATAATGTGTTAAGTGATTATGTTTAAATGTTTTATTTAAGCCTTAAATATTTAAAGGATTGAATAAAGACCTAATAAGCGTATATTCTTATCAGAAGCATGCCGCCGAGAAGACAACCAAATCGTCGACCAACCCAAGAAGGGTCAACGAATAACAACAAAAACAACGCCAATGCTGACCATGTTCAGCAGTTGGTGAACATACTAGCTGGAGCGATGAATAATCCACCTCAAGCTCCTCTGAACACGACGTTTAAGGATTTCAAGGCAGTGGGACCACTAAAGTTTAAAGGCTCCATGAACCCGATCGAGGCTCAAATGTGGGTTATGGAAATGGAAAAAGTTTTTAACGTCGCCAGAGTCAAAGAGGACCGAAAAGCGACTGGCGGCGTTAATCGCTGAAATCAAAAAGCCGATTATTGGTGGCAAGCAAATAAGGTTGAGGGGAGGTGAAGGTGTGATTACACCGGGAGAGGTTCAAGGAGATGTTTTTGAGATATATTTTTCGACCCACTCATGAGAACCAAATGGATGTCCAATTTCTGGAGTTGAAATAGGGAAATATGTCCGTACCAGATTATGCAGCAAAATTCAATGAGTTGGCTAGGTTCTCCCCATATCAAGTACACACGGATGAGAGAAAAATAAGAAGGTTTGAACAAGGACTGAAACCCTGGGTATATAGCAAAGTATCAATGTTTCAAATTAAACACTTTTCTTTGGAGTCTTTGGAAAAGGCCATCCTCATTGAAGGTGGGAGCGATCGTTGACCAAGTACAATCAGGATCAGAAGAAGAAGAAGAGTAAAAATGAGGGAAATAACAAAACCAGTGGCAGCAACACTAGAGGAAGTATCAATCAGAAAAGGAGGTAGACTGACAACTCGTCAATTAGAAATCAGCAAGGAGGTCAGAAGAAGATGATCGAAGCGTGCCCGACCTGCGGGTGAAGCTCACCTGGGGGTTTGTATGAAGGGAAAGAGGGTGTGCTACAATTGTGGTCAGGAGGGCCACATAGCACCTAATTGTCCTAACCCAAAGAAGGGAGCATGCTTCACTTGCGACTCAAAGGATCATCTCGCAAGGGACTGTCCCAAGAAGGGATCTAGAGGGGTAAGATCATGAGGGAACATGGGAAACAGCAGTGGAAGTGCTTTAACTATCACGGGACCAACCGCAACTAACCGACTGACCGCCAGGACATTCAACATGACAGTGCAGGATGCTGTTCAGTCTCGTGATGTGGTGTCAGGTATCATTCCGATCAATAAAGTTAATGCTTATGTATTATTTGATTCGGGTGCTACTTGGTCATTTATATCCGATGACTTTGCTAAGAACTTAGAATTGCCTAAGGATGAGTTAGAATACCCCATGAACATAGAAATTACGAATAGAGAAATAATCCTTGTTAAGTACGTACATAGGAACTGTAGAGTGGAAATTAAGGGTAATATCATGAACGTAGATCTTATCCCTGTTTGACTTGGGGAATTTAACGTTATTTTGGGTATAGACTGGTTATTCAATCACGGAGCCGTAATTGATTGCCAGAAGAAGCGTATTAACCTCATAACTCCGTCAAAGGTGGTGTTTTATGCTAGCAAGTCGCCTAGACAAGCGAGTTGTCTGACGATGATGCAGGCCAGGAAGTTGTTAAGACAAGGCTATGTAGGATATCTAGCTTACATAGTCGACAATCATAAAGAGAATCCAAAAGTAGAGGAGATACCAGTAGTGAGGGACTTCACAGACGTATTTCCAGACGATTTTCCAGGACTTCCGCCAGATAGAGAGGTTGAATTTGTGATCGATTTGGCACCGAGAAGCGGCTCAATATATCGAAGGCACCGTCATAGAATGGGCCCCAGTAGAAATGAAAGAATTGATGGTACAACTACAAGAATTACTGGACAAGAAGTACATTCAACCGAGCGTATCACCATGGGGAGTGCCAGTGTTATTTATGAAGAAGAAGGACGGGACGATGCGACTCTCCATTAACTACAGAGAGCTGAATAAGGTCACGATTAAGAATAGATATTCATTACCGAGGATTAACGACCTGTTTGATCAATTGAAGGGAGTGAGACACTTTTCTAAGATAGACTTGAGGAGTGGTTATCATCAACTGAAGGTGAGGCGGAGGAGTCACAGAAGACAACGTTCAGAACACGATATGGTCACTACAAATTTTTGGTAATGTCATTTGGTCTAACGAATGCTCTTGCAGCATTTATAGGCTTAATGAATGGAGTGTTCAAGCCGTTTTTGGACAAATTTGTAGTGGTATTTATAGATGACATTTTGGTATATTCAAAAACTAAGGAAGAACATGAAGAGCATTTGAAGTTAACGTTGGAAGCTTTAAGAAGGGAGAAATTGTATGCCAAGTTTTCGAAATGCGAATTTTGGATCGAGCGGGTACAATTTCTTGGACATGTGATTAATAAAGACGGAATTTTGGTAGATCCATCCAAAGTCGAAGCTGCGATAAACTGGGATCAGCCGAGAACGTCGTCGGAAGTACGAAGTTTTCTTGGATTGGCAGGATATTATAGAAGATTCATTCAAGACTTTTCTAAGATCGCAACCCCGTTAACAAATTTGACTCGAAAAGCTATGAAATTTGTTTGGACGGAGAAGTGTGAGGAAAGCATTCAAGAATTGAACAAGAGGTTGAGTACATGACCTGTGTTGTCTCTTTCGGATGATACAGGAAATTTTGTTGTTTATAGTGATGCGTCGTAAAAAGGACTTGGCTGTGTGCTTATGGAAAATGGTAGAGTCATTGCGTATGCGTCACGACAATTGAAGGATTGTGAGAAGGGGTATCCGACCCACGACTTGGAGTTAGCTGTAGTAGTTTTTGCTTTGAAAATCTGGAGGCACTATCTCTATGGGGAGAAGTGTGAAATATATCTGCACCACGTGAGTCGAAATTTATTTTTTACGAGAAGGACTTGATTATGCGCCAAAGAAGGTGGTTGGAGTTAATTAAGGACTATGATTGTGATATTTTATACCATCCGGGTAAGGCAAATGTGGTTGTCGACGCCTTAAGTAGAAAGGGTCGGGAGAAATTGATGATGTTAACCGCTCAGGAGGAGCTAATTTTAGAAATGGAGAAACTGGAGTTGGAAGTGAAGTATCCTATGGAAATTGATGAGAAGCTATTTCAGATGCAATCTGGTACAACCCTACTAGATAAAGTTAAGGAGGCTCAACTTCAGGACGAAGAATGTAAAAAGGTGAAAAAGAAGATATCCGAAGGAACCGAACCGAGATTCAAGATGGACAAGGAAGGAATACTGAGATTTGAGAACCGAATTTGGGTACCACCAATACCAGAGATTAAGGAAGACATTTTGAACGAGGCTCATAGCTCATGATATTCGATTCACCCTGGTAGTACCAAGATGTACCAAGATCTTCGATAACATTTCTGGTGGCCAAATCTGAAACGAGATGTTTCAGAGTGTGTTGCCAAATTTCTAACCTGTCAGAAAGTGAAAGTAGAACATCAGAGGCCGAGTGGGTTGCTACAACCATTAGAGATTCCAGAATGGAAATGGGAACATATTACGATGGACTTCGTGGTTGGCCTTTCGGCAACTCAGAAAGGCTATGACGCAGTTTGGGTTATCGTTGACCGACTGACGAAATCCGTACACTTCCTTTCGAACAAAATCAGATTCAACTTAGATCAGTTGGCAAGGTTATATGTGAAAGAGATTGTTTCAAGGCACGGAGTACCAGTGTCAATTATTTCCGATAGAGATCCACGCTTTACATCGAACTTCTGGAAATGACTACAAGAATGCATGGGTACGTAATTGCGAATGAGTACAACATATCACCCTCAGACAGATGGACAGAGCGAAAGAACGATTCAGACATTAGAAGATATGCTAAGAGCCTGTGTGATAGACTTTAAAGGAAATTGGGATGATCACCTACCGCTCGTAGAGTTCGGCTACAACAACTGTCACCACTCTAGTATTGGCATGCCGCCTTATGAAGCGTTATACGGCAGAAAGTGTAGAACTCCACTATACTGGGATGAAGTTGGCGAGAGACAATTACTAGGTCCATAATTGGTACAGCAGACAACAGAGATAGTTAAAGTGATCCGAACAAGACTGGTAGCAGCTCAAGATAGGCAGAAGAAATACGCCGATCCACAACATAAAAATGTTGAGTTTGAATTGGGTAGTTATGTATTCTTGAAGGTCTCTCCCTGGAAAGGAAAGAACAGGTTCGGAAAGAAAGGAAAATTAAGCCCAAGATTCATTGGACCCTTCAAATCTGCGAAGAATCGGAGAAGTCATGTATGAGGTAGCCTTATCTCAACACTCGAGAATGTCCACAACGCGTCTTCCATATTTTACGTATTACGACCCTACAAACCCGATTACAAGCATGTAATTGAATACGAACCCCTACATTTTGAAAAACTTATCTTACGAAGAAATTCCTATTCAAATTGTTGACAGAAAAGAACAATTTCTCAAAAATAAAGTAATACCTTATGTTAAGGTAATTTGGAGGAACCACAACGCTGAAGAAGCTACGTGAGAACTCTAAGAGAATATGATGAAGAATTACCCTCATTTATTTACTTAAATTATGTGTAAGCGATTCTGTGGACAGAATCTTTGTAAGGGGGGAGAATGTAACGGGTTGAATTTATTGAGTCGAATTTTGTAATTTAATTTTAATATTTATTGGATTAAATAAATATTTTTCAATAAATTAATTATTAGATTAAATAATTAATTAATGAAGTTGTGGTAGATTAATTTAATTATATGTGTTATATTTATTAAATTAATGTGAAGAATTTTTATTATTCGAAGTATATAATGATGTGAGCTTATTGAATTAAAAGAAATATTTAATAAGCCTAATATTATTTTGATTAATTTGATAATTAATTAGAGAATTAATAATTTGACGTAATTAACAAATGAGAAATTATTATATTTTAATTAAAATAAATTAAGTAGGATATTTGATTTATTTTATAAAGGGGTGTGACACTATTAAACTATAATATAAAAGATTTATTAAATTAAATGAGAATGAGTCTGTTAAGGCTAGCCAAACGGAGCCCTATTGGAAGTTGGGCAGTTAACCACGAATTGGAGTAACTGACCACAACTGTGTCAGTTTTTGTAATTATATACGCTTTCCTTCTTTTATTTTGTGAAGTCTTTTATTTTCTAAGTCTGACAAAGTAAATCACAGAGAGAGATTGAGAAATTGTTGAGGGAATTTGTGAGTTGTGTGATTGAAGAATTAATTGATAAGGGTTTCATCTCTACTCATCTACACTTTGGGAAATCTCTTCAACCCAGTTTGTTTTATTCACGTCATTTAAAAGTTTTCATGAAAATAGCTTTCAAGTTCGGTTAAAATCTCTATAATTGGAAATTGTATTTATTATGTGGATATATATGTGATAATATGTTAGCATAACATGTTTTTACTATATATTGTAGATTTCCATATCATCAGTTTCATAAAATATGTCGTATATTGTTGCTTTAAAATTACAAAGTATGAAAATATGGCCATATGGACATACATACCAAATTTAACACAATAATCATAAGTTGTATCATAAATTTATACATGTATATGTTAATATGTTAACGTAGTATATTTTTACTATGTTGTATGAACCATAACATCAGTTTCATAAAAATTATGTCGTAAGCTGATCTTCAAAATTACAGAGTATAAAAATATGGCCATATGGCCTTACATACCAAATTTAACACGATAATCATAAGTGGTATCATAAATTTACACTTGTATATAATTATGCTTGTTAAAACGAAGGAATCAAGCTCCAAATAAATAGATTCAGTGTTATAATGAACATGTAATGTTGATTTTCCTGTTTTCTGATGAAAACTCTCAAGAAAATCAAGATCAGTAAATTATATGTTTTGGTTATGCAAAATTATGTATTTTAACATATTAAAATCATACTAGAAGGGTTGAGTAGTAGTTATATGTGTATTACAGTGTTTGGGTATGTCTAAATTCGTGTAAAAATAAACTAATTGGAAGTTATGGCCATATTCTGTGTTCTTCACAGAACGTATAATTTTACTTGTAAGAGATTTTTGGTCTAATTTGGCCTTGTTATGTTCATGCGAATCGCAAAAAGCGAAGTTCAGGTAACTTTCGCCACCCGTGGCATTTTCAAACTAAATTATATTTTACCAAAGTAGGCAAAAATAAAAAAAATAAAAATAATAAATAAATAAATATTCGATGAAAATTATTATTAAAATATTTATAAAATAAATTAAATATTTTAATTGTGATATTTATGGAATAAGATAAATATTCGATGAAAATTATTATTAAAATATTTATAAAATAAAGTAAATATTTTAATTGAGATATTTATGGAATAAAATAAATATTCGATGGAAATTATTATTAAAATATTTATCAAATAAAATAAATATTTTAGTTGAAATATTTATGGAATAAAATAAATATTCGATGGGAATTATTATGAAATAATTTATTCGAGTGTAATATTAGTAAGAGAATGAAAATATTCTAATTTAATTAAGTAATTAAATTAGACGGGTAATGATTTGTTGAATAAAGTGGAGTTTATATTAAATAATTAAGTAAAAATATAACTAATGAATGTCGTGAATACATATGGTATGTGTGTAGGATTTGTGGTGAGCGGAAGTAGTAATCGTTTAGCCTACGCACGAGGAAAGTTTTCTAACCCTACTTGTTATCATTATTCAAGTTTATAAATTACCTCGAACAAATTCTCGTTATTATTAAATCAAGTTCAAATTGTTATATTAAAGATTATTTATCTTTTCAAAGTGTAATTCTGTTATACAATACTTGTTCTATTGTATACATTTTGAGATTGTTATTCAATTTAAATATCATTTATTGTTGAACCTTATTAGACTAGTGAACCCTTATTTGATTCGACTAGTCCATAGTTGATGATCGTTCTAAATTTCAGAACTCTTATTGATTTATCCAAACCAAACTTCCTTTGGTACGGACTCTAATGTCAAACTGAGATGAACAACCTCAGATAGGGATTTCTTATGCGTTAGTGTTAAGATATTGTGCATGTGATGGTACTAAGGGTGATCCCCCAAGTATACAGTAGAAGAGTCCATAGTCTTATGACTGTTAAAGGTTTCAAGTATAACCCTTGTTAACCTAGGACATAGTTCAAGGTCTTATGACCCTCAGAAATATTTTGATTCTTGTTATTCATTCTTGGTTCAGAAGTTGAGTTTTTATTCTAGAAGTCTTTGATTCACTCGCATGTTATTATATTGTTATTTCATTATTATATTTGTGGGAAATCGTGCTCACTCTTGCGTAATAATAACATTGCAGTTAAGAACGAACGATCCGACGAGCCTTCTTCTAGTAAAGGCAAGGGAAAGATTAACAAGTGATGAAGACTTGTTGTTTTATGTGATGTTAAATTTATGTGTTAAGACTTATGTTGATGTTGTGTAAGACTATAAATTGTTTATGTTTCCGCAGTTAAGATTTAAGGTTAGTATGACCTAGGAATGATGTAATTTTGTTAATGATGTAACTCCTTAAGGAGAGGATTTATTTCTATCTATTTATGCTTTCATTTATTATGGGCAGATAGATATATGATGTTTGAATAGTGAACACCAAATCATGTGGAAATTAAAGTATCCGGATTTGGGGGTGTCACAATCCTTCTATTCTTCTATAAATAGGATGCTTAGTTAGAATTGAAAATTACACCAGAATCAGAGAATTCTTCTTCTATAACATTGAGCGTATTTCTTTAAAGTTTTAAGAAGCTTTGAGCGTAGAAAATAGTGAAAGTTTTCTTTAAGAATATTCCCGCTATACCAGTTGGGTTACTCTTCTACGCTCCATGGTTATACCTCAAGTAGTCAAAGTTTTGTGGAGAAACCACGATATTGAGGAGATAACCTGGGAGTTAGAATCTGAAATAAAATCAAGGTATCCTCACCTCTTCCTCATACCAGGTATGTACCCTAATTTCTAAGGCGAAATTTCATAAGAAGGGAAGGTTATAAGACCCCAAACTTTTATGAATAAAGATGAATTTTTCTATAAATATCATTTTTGAATATTAAGGTGTGAATTTGTTATAATATTATATTTGTAGGTAATATTTATAAATTTTGTAAAATAAGCATGTTGTTATATAATATTCGATTAATCGGGGAATATTCGTTTTAACAGGGAATATTCGTACGACGGCACAATCATTGGTGGACCCCAGAACGTAATTATAATCGGAATGAGAAAACAGCGTAAATATTTTTTATAAAATAACGGCGGAAGTTTCACGATTAAGCTGTTGAAATACCGGTGTTAAAGTATATTAATACGGCGTGGTTGCATAGTAGCACTACGGTATTGATTAGTGATGCTTACGTGAGAAGTTACTCAGTTTTATTCAATTATTGCTACAGTAATTGCTGCATAGTATCTCACGTTATTTGATTCAATTATTGTCAATATTTTATATTATTAAATCAATAATTGAGATGACCAAATTATTTATATTATTATATGCATAATTAACAATGTCTAGAATGTTCTGTCGAGGAAAGGGGTTTGGTCACCTAATCATGCCTAATAGGAGAAATCCTTATTGAAAGCCCCCTCTTTCTTGGGAACGATCCGGTTGTTAATATCATGCGAGTTATAATAATATGAATAAAGGTTGTTAAAAATATTGAGGAGATTTTTTGAAGTAGTTATTGTAAATTTTGCTTATTATTTGGACCCCCATTTACCTATTTTTCAAATTAGTTGGTATAAAGTTATAAAGGTGGGGCCACATGTGGGGTCCACGTGTAATCAAATGAAATTGTCACGGGAGTTTTGAGTTGCCTGGCTGAGAAGTTATATATATATATATATATATATATATATATATATAATTATATATTTTATTAGTTTTGTTTTTTTATGAAAAATAGAATATATTATATTTTATTATGCATAGTGTTTGCATAGTGCCTGCATAGTGTTTTTATAGTAAAATCAATTTTTTTTAAACTTTCAGCCGAACGCCCGTGATTATTTTTTTTGAAATTTACTGTGCGTCTGTGATTTTCTAATTCAAATAGTATATTTCCATTCTCCTATAAATAGGATGCTTAGTTAGAATTGAAAATCACACCAGAATTAGAGAATTCTTCTTCTATAATATTGAGCGTATTTCTTTAGAGTTTTAAAAAGCTTTGAGCGTAGAAAACAGTAAAAGTTTTCTTCAAGAATATCCCCGCTATACCAGTTGGAATACTCTTCTTTTCAAGGTAAAGGATGTTATTTTTGTTCAATATTCATATGAAATAATATTTTCTTCCATACTCTGTAGTATATAATATTATTTCATTTCAGATTCTGAATTCTATACTCATTTTGTTAAAGTTTTGGCTTCTATACTTCATGAAATTAGTAGAATATCCTTGATATTTGCGCTTCATCCAGTATCTTTTCATGGAAAAATTATTCTGAGCATTCTTGATAAGTTTTAACATTTCATGTCGGAGTACTATTCACGGGGTTACTATTCCCAAAGTTACTATTCACGGGATACTATTCACTCGGTTACTATCCACCCGGGGTACTATTCTTGACAAAAATTGATTCCTTTTCGGTCCAAATCATTTTTGATACAATATTATTCTTGAATTTTACTCAACAAAGCAATATCATTTTGACAATTTGGACATTATTGAATTCTGGATAAATTAAATTATAAATCTTTAAAAATTTATCCTTTGCTTTCTTTTAATTGAATTTTTATATCATTGTCATCGTCCTCATGCTTATATTGTTATGAAAGTCATCTTTGACCCGTACTTCATAGATGGACTTGGTATGATTATAACCAGGGATTATTTGGTATAATCATGACCGTATTGTTACAAATGATGTAGTAAAAGTCCCAATTGGCCCGTAGTGCATTGATGGACAGTTGTTGGCATGATCATGACCATTAATGAAAACACGAATATCATTGGCCCGTAGTGCATGGATAATTTGTGGTCGTGATACTAATGAATATCCTTGGTCGTAGTGCAGGTTCGATGATGTGTATTATTTATTAAGCTGAGTCTCAGCGATAAAACTGTTGATAAACTTTTTAAATCATAGGAGATAGTAGATTTCATGTTCTACTTGACTCTTCTAATGGATTGTTTATTTCCTTGCAGTTAAACTGGATGTCTATTGTATTTTATCAGTTTAATATTGTTGAAGGCTAACGATAATTTATTCTGCATTATCTTAGTTATAATATTTCTTACTGGGCTAGTTGAGATCACCCTTTGCTTTCATTGTTCTATTCAGGA
Source organism: Panax quinquefolius (assembly GCA_020205615.1). NCBI lineage: Eukaryota > Viridiplantae > Streptophyta > Magnoliopsida > Apiales > Araliaceae > Panax > Panax quinquefolius. The sequence goes on from CM035151.1 coordinate 37,013,318, forward strand.
AATGAGAACATAGCTGGAACTAGTCAGGGAACGGAGTGACGGTCCAGATGTTTGCATTAGTAGTCCTCACTATTCTGTGAAATAGTGTGATAAAAATGTATTGAGGACTTATTTTGAGTTTGAATACTGTCTAGAAGACAATATTTGTATTAAAACTCACAACTCATGTTGTATATTTAAGTTTGTATTTGTATTCTGTACCATGTATTTGGCGACTCAGAATGAGTGATGTATATCTATTTTGGGGGTGTCACAGTAACTATATGCATATAAACTTTAAACTCAAATACCTCAGTATACAAATCTGTAACGAATCAATCAATAATCAATATAGTACGTAAGTTTATGGTTACTGATTGTAAATTGAAAGCATAAACACAATGTATAATTACATATGAAACTTTGTAATGCTGTCTGCCAATCTCAAAGTTGTTGTTGATCTTCTCTGATATTCTCCGATCTCAAAGTTGCATCGCCGTTAGAGAATTCGTCTTCTCCGATCTGTCGTTGCTCTATTTTTCCGATATGTAGTTGCATGTTTTCTTCATTAGTTTGAATTTAGGATCGATTGGTTGCAAATATGAAAGTCGGTAACTGACGTGTAGGGAGTTAATGCTCCGTAATTTTAGCAACGTATTATTGTGTTGCGTTATTTTTGTAATTTTTTTGTGGATGTATTGTTTTTGTAAATACTTTCTAATTGTTGTATATTAATGTTAAGGACCCTATATAAATTTATTTTTGGTAACACCATATATGATCAGCCTAATTCATATAGATCAAACCTGCTCATACAAAATATATTGTCAACATTAAAACAAAATATATAAACCAACAGTTTTTTTAATATATAAGTGAACAATAAATTTAGGATGTACATATATCACTATCCATTATAAATCAGCACTATTGTGCAAACAAAACTTGTTTATATATAGTTTTCCATAATTATCTTGAAATGATCTTGAATTTTATTACATATTCGATTTGTATTAATTAAATTGTATCTGAAAGAATATGATTCCCCTACCTTTTATTGATTTACAGAGGTCCCTAATATACATGAATTGCCAACGGTACATTAGTGATATTGGGCTAATAGTCAGGAAACTAATGAGGCTAATAATCAAGAAACTAATTAGGCTAATAGTCAGGAAACTAATTACACCAAATAACTACTTTCTAGATATATACATAATCTATCACACCCCCGCAGTTGAAGCGGGAGGTTGTCGTACGCTGAGACTGTCCCTGAAATCTAGAAATAACACAAAAGGAAGACCTTTTGTGAAAATATTGGCAATTTGATAACGCGAGGGGACATGTAGGACGCGTACTTGTCCACGGGCAACCTTTTCGCGAACAAAGTGAATATCCATCTCGATGTGTTTAGTGCGTTGATGTTGAACTGGATTTCCGGCAAGATATATCGCACTAACATTATCACAGTAAACCAATGTAGCTTTATGGATAGGACAGTGTAACTCCAGAACTGATTAGGAGAGCTTGGTTGGCGAGCTGACTGAGTTGGGGCCAGAGAAGGGTTAGGAGAAGGGTCAGGTTGCACTTGAATTTGAGGAGTAGTGGACTGATCTTGTAAATGGTTTATCACGTAAGGGGATAATCCATTTTCAAGAAAATCATAGGATGAGGAATTAGGAGTATGTAGCTTGGAGAAGGGAAATTTAGTTTCATTAAATAACACATGGCGACAAACAATAACTTTATTTGATGATAAGTGTGACAACCCCAAAATAGGTCTATTCCATCCAACCCATTCTGAGTCGTCAAATACATGGTACAAAAAACAACTACAACTTTATTAATACAATTATCGTGCAAGATACGACAACACTTAAACTGTGAGTTTAAATATAAATATATACCAACTGTGACTCATGTCCCAACCGTGGACAGCACCTCATAATGACACCTTACATAAAGGTATAGTCAAAAACTATTTTAGAAATTAGAATCTTTGGGAAGTGCTCAAAGAAACCTTCGTATATGGGAGGCCATGCGTATTCAAAGGTTATGATAGATATCATATAGCCACGTAATTATCCTTGGTTGACCCTATAGACCAAAAAAGAAAAACGAGAAGATTACTATCATATTCTTCCCAATGGTGAGTCTTCTCCGACATATCATTATCTCCACTGCCTCTAATTGGGTATTATACTCCAAACAAACACCAAGATTATATAGGTAGTGCTTGTAAATATACTCAAGAAGTGGATGAGCACAACCTGTCTTATGATGACACGAGGTTGTATGTCATTAGACATCTTGTATGATAGTGGCAAAACACCATTCCAAGTTAAATTCACCTCACCTCAACATTTATAGACCAACGTTTCTATTCCCTCGTTATTCCCCGCTTGTCCCAAGCTACACTTTTATTACCCGAAAGGAATTATGATAAAAAAGGGTGAGCATAACTAGCTCAAGAAAGAATATCATGACTAAAGATAAATAAATTATCAATAGCCTTCAAAAGAATAAATCGTAGATTTATAACATATGGTAGATGATAAAACTTTTCAACCATAGTTGCGTAATAAACGAAGCAATCCATTAGAAGAGTCAAATAGAATTATAAAATCTATTATCTTCTCCATGTTAAAAGTCCATCAACAATGTTTTATCCTCGTAACATTAACCAACAATTCTCGCCCACAATCACGCTTATAACTCATAATCGTAATTGTAGTTCTAAATTCCTTTCCTCATCCAGACAAAGTTAATTTTCATCACCAAACATCAAAGATCATGGTTATACCAAATCACAATTCATGTTCATAATCCTATTAATAAATTCATCTTTGCACTACGGGCCAAAGATATTCACCAACAAGTCATCTTTGCACTACAGGCCAAAGATATTCATCAACAAGTCATCTTTGCACTACATGCCAAAGATATTCAACAACAGTCATCTTTCAGATTACGAGCCAAAGATATTCATCAGAAATCATTCATCTTTGCACTACAGGCCAAAGATATTCAGTTATATCATCATTTAGGACTGAGGATGGTGCAAAATATTTTAAAGAAAATGAATCTAGTGAAACAAAAGAACAAATATTAAGGATTCGTACTTTAAACAACCCAAGTTCAAAAATACTTCATAAATAACCAGAGTGAAGTAAAATTCAAGAATAAAGACCAAAACATAGATCCAATCAAAAATAGGAATCATAACAAACAATCTTGGACATAGAGAAGAAAACTTAATTTTTCTGTGAATAATATCGTATTTGTGAATAGTGCCGTATACGTGAATAGTGCCGTATACGTGAATAGTAACTCCGACACCAAAAGATAGAAATTTCACACAAAAATCATTATGTTTCGTGAATAGTACTCGTGAATAGTAACTCGTGAATAGTAACTCATGAATAGTAACTCGTGAGTATTAACTCATAAATAGTAACCCCGACATGAAAAAGTTCCAAATTTGATAAAAAGTTCAAACCAATATTTCGGCATAATGATATTGAAGAAATAATATCATTTATGAAGAAAATAATCTCCCTTACCTCAGAAAGAATAGTACTTCGATTTGGAATATCGATATAGTGCTTAAAAAAAACTTGCAAGACCAGATATAGCAATACTCAAGTACTAAAATACTCACAAAAATACGCTTTCAGATTCTAGAGAGAGAAATCTTTAGTTTCGGTGTGATTTTTAATTCTAACCTAAGCACCCTATTTATAGAAAATGCTTAGAACACCAAAGCGTAAAATTTAATATAATATTAATATATATATCAAAAATTTTACGCCCACTTTCTCAGATCTGAATTCAGCCAACAAATAATAACAAAAACAAAAAAAACGTTTTTGTTATTAAAAATAATTAGAACTTTCAAAAATCAATTATTTTGGAACTTCAGAACTTCTATAATTCATAATAAATAGCCCTTTTATCAGAAAATTTGAATCTCGTGAATATTTTTAGGAAATTCAATTCTCTACAACTTTGCAGAAGAAAGCTTTTCCAAATTCCAAACAAAAATTGACCGAAATCCACATACGGACGATTTTACAGGCTATAATCAAATTTCAGCCAAGAAATGGGGTCTACCGACATGTTTAACATGTTTTAAACAACTTTTGTAACAAAAATACTCTTCCTCCTCGTATACTCATATATACCACATTCATTGTAAAAAATATCACAATTATTATATTATTAAAATATAATAATAAATTATTTTATCAGAAAAGATAAAATATCAATTTTCAACAATTGTCACTTTAAAAATTTTTTCCATCTATATCCACATAAATTGAATATTTTCCTTATCATATAAATCAATAATTAATTATTCATAAATAATATTACAGAATCACAATAATGACAACTAGGCAGTTCCCAGGAAAGAGGGGGCTTTCCAATAAGGATTTCTCACATCTTGGCGCCTTGCAATTAGGTGACCAAACCTCTCCTGTATGTAACTTTCTAGACATTGCCAATAATGTTATCTAATAATATTATTTCAGATAATATGAATTATTGCTTCGATAATGGAAAATACTACGTAGTGACAATTATTAAAACAACGGTAATATAAAATATCAACGCACAATTATTGAATCAATAAAATATCGAATAAAGTAATTATCGCAATAATTATCGAAGTAGTGCCTTCTTACGTAAGAATCAATAATTGGTGCAATACCATGTGCCATCTTCTTGCAACAACGTGTATTATCGTATTTTAACCACCGGGTATTCCAACAAAGGTTAATTCAGTAATAACTACGCCAGTTATTTATAAAAACTCCCTTTTGTCATTTTCTTCATCCAAGCTTATTCTACATTATGGAGCCCACTAACGGTCGCTTGCCGTCATTTAATATTCCCACGGAAAGAATATTCCACGACCAAACGAATATTTCCGATAGGAATGAGTATTTTATAACCACTTGCATATTTTGAAAAAAAAATCATATATCACCCTTAACTTTAACTTTTATCAATTTAACCATTTACTGAATAGTAATTATAAGAAAAATTGAATACTTTTATTTCATAAAATTCGAGGTCTTACAATCTCCCCTCCTTATGAAATTTTGTCCCCGAAATTTACGTACCTGGTATTTCAAAAAGTTGAGAATACCTTGCTTCAATTTTATATTCTATCTCCCCGGTCATCATGATTTCTCCATTGCTCATCTCCCGTGATAACTTCATTTGGGTTCCTCACTTGTTGGGAAGTCATGACAATCGTTATCCCTTGAACTACTCGGTTTTGACATGTCTAGGGCGGCATTTGGTGTCATCACTACCGTTGGAATATAATTTTCTATAGGACATATTCCTCCCTCAACTGCCTCGTCGTACTCCTGATTCATGATCTGAATCATCAATCTTCGATCCATATCAAATTTCGGTTGACCGCTATGTACAGGGTAATTCAAAACTCGATGTTGGGTTCTCCCAATTGTTTTCCAAAAAGAGAAATTCATATCATCTATTTTAGCCTTCTTAGATCGGACATCTCTTTCCACAATATCCATGTGTCGTGCGGCTTTTGCCCATGCATCACTTATTCTCACTCGTTCAGTTTTTTCTTCTTTCAGCTCAGATTCCATCTTTATCATTTATACTCTGCCAAAGAATGCTTCTATTCAAGCATCACATATCGGGTAACACAAGCTTGAATTGTTGCATCCTTTTGCTCCACGACCGCCTGTCGTTCTTCAGCCTGCTCTTCTAACTCATGTATACGATTTTGAAATTCTACATTTTGATCATATAATACCTCTAATAAATTCTCCTCAGGTACCTCTTCTTCCTCACTCTCAGCTGTTACCTCTGCGACCATCTCGGGTGCAACTATCAATTCTTCACTCACCACATGGATTTCTCTAATTCTTCTTCACCGACATCACATTATCACGGTTGGTGATTAGAGATATCCCCACGGTCTCATTCACTCCATTGTTAACATTCTCAGCAGCCATTCTCAAATACTGCCATAAAACAAGGGTTAATTAAACAAATTAACATATCACATAATATCCCGATATTATGACTGACCAACAAATAAGCTTAGGTAGGACACACTAGCGAAGGATTTACTCATCTCTCCCCTCCTAGTTATATTCCCCGATCTTCGCCAGAGACCATATCCCTAAGCTCTGATACTAAATGTGACGACCCCAAAATAGGTCCATTACATCCAACCCATTCTGAGTCGCCAAATACATGGTATAGAAAACAACTACAACTTTATTAATACAATTGTAAATGCAAGATATTTACAACACTTAAATCGTGAGTTTAAATACAAATATATACCAATCGTGACTCATATCCCAACCGTGGACAACACCTTACATAAAGGTATAGTCGAAAACTGTTTTAGAAATTAGAATCTTTGGGAAGTGCTTAAGGAAACCTTCGTACATGGAAGGCCATGCGTCTAGGTTATGATAGATATCATATGGCCACGTAATTATCCTTGGTCAACCCATGTAGACCTAAAAAGAAAAACGAGAAGATTACTATCATATTCTTCCCAATGGTGAGTCTTCTCCCGACATATCATTATCTCCATCGTATCTAATTGGGTATTATACTCCAAACAAATACCAAGATTATATAGGTAGTGCTTGTAAATATACTCAAAGAAGTGGATGAGCACAACCCTCGTCTTTATGATGACACGAGGTTGTATGTCATTAGACATCTTGTATGATAGTGGCAAAAACACCATTCCAAGTTAAATTCACCTCACCTCAACATTTATAGACCAGATTCTATTCCCCTATTATTCCTCGTCTTGTCCGGCTACACTTTTATTACCCGAAAGAATTGTGAAGCAAAAAGGGTGAGCATAACTAGCTCATAAAAAGAATATCATGACTAAAGATAAATAAATTATCAATAGCCTTCAACAAATAATAAATCGTAGATTTATAATATACGGTAGATGATAAAACTTTTCAACCATAGTTACAATGTGAACGAAAGCAATCCATTAGAAGAGTCAAATAGACCATAAAATCTATTATCTTCTCCATGTTAAAAGTACATCAACAATGTTTTATCCCCGTAACATTAATCAATAAATTTCGTCCACAATCACGTGTATAACTCATAATCGTAATTGTAGTTCTAAATTCCTTTCCTCATCCAGGACAAAGTTAATTTTCATCACCTGAAACATCAAAGATCATGGTTATACCAAATCACAATACATGTTCATAATCCTACTAATAAATTCATCTTTGCACTACGGGCCAAAGATATTCATCAACTAGTCATCTTTTGCACTACAAAGCCAAAGATATTCATCAACAAGTCATCTTTACACTACATGCCAAAGATATTCAACAATGTGTCATCTTTGCATTACGAGCCAAAGATATTCATCGAAATCATTCATCTTTGCACTACTGAGCCAAAGATATTCGGGGTTATATCATCATTTAGGACCTGAGGATGGTGCAAAATATTTTAAAGAAAAACGAATCCAAATTGAAACAAAAGAACAAATATTATGGATTCGTACTTTAAACAACCCAAGTTCAAAAATACTTCATAAATAACCAGAGTGGAGTAAAATTCAAGAATGAAGACCAAAACATAGATCCAATCAAAAATAGGAATCATAACAGACAATCTTGGACACAGAGAAGAAAACTTAATTTTTCTGTGAATAATGTCGTATTTGTGAATAGTACCGTATACGTGAATAGTAACTCTGACACCAAAAGATAGAAATTTCATAAAAAACATCATCATGCTTCGTGAATAGTACTCGTGAATAGTAACTCATGAATAGTAACTCGTGAATAGTAACTCATGAATAGTAACCCCGACATGAAAAAGTTCCAAATTTGATAAGAAGTTCAAACCAATATTTCGGCATAATGATATTGAAGAAATAATATCATTTATGAAGAAAATAATCTCCTTACCTCGAGAAAGAATAAGACTTACGATTTGGAATACTAGATATAGTGCTAAAAGAACTTGCACCGTATAGCAATACTCGAAGTACTAAAATACTCACAAAAATACGTTCGATATCTAGAGAGAGAAATCTTTAGTTTCTGGTGTGATTTTCAATTCTAACCTAAACAACCTATTTATAGGAAAATGCTTAGAACACCAAAGCAGAAAATTTAATATAATATTATATATATATATATATATATATATATATCAAAATTCTTACGCCCACTTTCTCGGATCCGAATTCAAATTAACAAATAATAACAAAAAACAAAAAACGCTTTTTGTTATTAAAATAATTAAAACTTTCAAAAATCAATTATTTTGGAATTTCAAAACTTCTATAATTCATAATAAATAGCCCTTTTATCAGAAAATTTGAATCTCGTGAATTTTTATAGGAAATTCAATTCTCTACAACTTTGCAGAAGAAAGCTTTTCTAAATTCCAAATGTAAATTGAATCAAATCCATATACTGGACGATTTTACAGGCTATAATCAAATTTCAGTCAAGAAATGGGGTCTACCGACATGTTTAACATGTTTTAAACAACTTTTGTAACAAAAATACTCTTCCTCCTCATATACTCATATATACCACAGTCATTGTAAAAAATATCACAATTATTATATTATTAAAATATAATAATAAATTATTTTATCAGAAAAGATAAAATATCAATTTTCAACAATTGTCACTTTAAAAATTTTCTCCATCTATATCCACATAAATTGAATATTTTCCTTATCATATAAATCAATAATTAATTATTCACAAATAATATTACGTAATCACAATAATGACAAACGATAGCGGTTCAGAGAGAGGGGGCTTTCCAATAAGGATTTCTCTTCATCAAGTGCGCAATTAGGTGACCAAACCTCTCCTTGTAGCGTAACTTTCTAGACATTACCAATAATGTTATCTAATAATATTATTCAGATAATATGAATTATTGCTCGATAATGGAAAATCTTGTGTAGTGACAATTATTAAAACAACAAGAATATAAAATATCAACGCAGCAATTATTGAATCAATAAAATACTCGAACAAGTAATTATCGTAACAATTATCGAGTAGTGCCTTCTTTACGTAAGAATCAATAATTGGTGCAATACCATGCGCCATCTTTGTAGCAACAACGCCAGACATCTTGTATTTTAACCACCGGGTATTCCAACAAAGTTGTTAATCCAGAATAACTACGTCGTTATTTATAAAAACTCCCTTTTGTCATTTTCTTCATCCGACAGTTATTCTGTTATGGGGCCCACCAATGGTTGCCCCGTCGTACGAATATTCCCCGGCAGAAAGAATATTCCACGACCAAACGAATATTCCCCTATAGGAATGAGTATTTTATAACCACTTGCATATTTTGAAAAAAAAATTCATATATCACCCTTAACTTTAACTTTTATCAATTTAACCATTTACTGAATAGTAATTATAAGAAAAATTGAATACTTTTATTTCATAAAATTCGGGGTCTTACAATAAGTCATAACATTTGTAACCACGATGATTTGAAGGATAACCTAAGAACACACAAGGTGTGGAACGAGGTTGAAGCTTATTTATCGTAGTAGAAGGAAATAGAGGATAACATAAGCAACCAAAAACTCGTAAGTGAGAGTATGATGGGACTTTGTGGTATAGAATTTGTAGTAGCGATTGATAATTCAGAAGATACGTTGTCATTTGCAATGCATGGTGCCAAAAGAACGGAGGTAGTTGTGACGCCCCCAAAATTAGGTATACATCACCCATCTTGGGTCGCCACTTATATGGTACATAAATTCAAATACAACTTAATAATACAACTGTCGTGTACAATACGACAAAACATAAGCTGTAAGTTTGAATACAAATATTGTCTACTAGAGATTATACAAACTCAAAAGGAGTCCTCATTACAATTATTATCACACTATTTCATAGAATAGTAAGGACTATTAATGCTATCATCTGGTCCGTCACTCCGTTCCCCGACTAGTCCCTGCTACGTTCTCATTTCCTGAAGAGAACAATAAAAGTAAAAGGATGAGCTCAACTAGCCCAGTAGGAAATATTATGACTAAGATTATGCAGAATATATTATCGTTAGCCTTCAACAGTGTTAAACTGATACAATATAATAACCATCAAGTTTAATCAGTAAATAAACAAGCAATCCATTAAAAGAGTCAAGTAGAGAATAAAATCTACTATCTTTTATGATTTAGAAGGTTTTTCATCACTTTTATCGTTGGGACTCAATTTTAATAAATAATCCACATCATCGAATCACCCACCGCACTACTACCAAGGATATTCTTTAGTATCACGACCACAATTATCCATGCACCACTGGTCAAGAATATTTGTGTATTCATTAATGGTCGTGATCATGCCAACAACTCGTCCATCAATGCTCTACGGGCCAATGAGGACTTTTACCACATCATTTGTAACATTACGGCCATGATTACACCAATCAATAATCCTCGGTCATAATCATACCAAGTCCATCTATGCACTATAGGCCACAGATGACTTTCAACAAAATATAAACATGAAGATGATGACAATGATATAAGAATTCAATAAAACAAGTTCAAGAATTATTTTATCCAGGATCTAATAACGTCCAAATTGTCAACATGATACTGCTTTGTAGAGTAAAATTCAAGAATGCTCAAAAGAATATTTCCATGAAAAGATACTGGATGAAGCGCAAATATAAAGGATATTCCACTAATTTCATGGAGTATATAAGTCAAAACATTAACCAACTGAGTATAATAAGAAATGGAATAACAAAAGAAATCACCAGGCATGCGATATCGCCGCGATAGGCAAAAGTTATTCCAATGAATAATAAATAATGTAATCAGTCCCACAGAAACACATGAGAGAGGATATTCAAATGTAATAATAAAGAGCGGAATCAAGTCCGGCGTAAAACGCATGCATGTGATATTCCAACAGAATAATAAAGACGGAACCGAAGTCCCAGATAGAACGATGTAGATGGATGTTCCAAAATGTAATGATAAAGAATGGAACAATGTAAGAATTTCACCAAGTATAGGGTATTCAGCAGATACAAAGTTATTCCAATGAATAATAAAGAATGGAATAATGAAGTTCTCTTCATAGATAAGAAAGAAATAATACTCCCTACCTTGGAAAAAACTAGATCATTGGAATAGTGAGGAGGTAGATTTCTCTTCTTCTTTCTCTCTATAATTTCTCTCTATAATAATCGCTCTACAACTTTTTTGTGAATTGGTGAGAAAATGAAGGAAGAATGAGCTTCTATTTATAGGAAAATATAGTTTAGATAATCGCACGTTTTGGGGCTCAAAAATTACAAAGACAATACCTCCAACTTTTCTTTTATTTTTAATTTAGTCCCGCAAGTATTATCAATCTTGCACCAACTCCCCTAATAGTAAATAATGTGAATCAATAGTTCAATCATGTGAATCAATAGTATAATCATGTGAAAAAATACTTAATTTCAAAGATAAGACCTCCATCTATACCTCCATTTTTAATTTAGTCATGCAAGTATTATCAATCTTGCACCAACTCCCCTAATAGCAAATAATGTGATTCAATAGTACACATATGTGAACAAATAGTTATATAAGCATGTGAATTAGTAACAATTTATTGCTCATTTATCCGATAAATTACCCGATTTATCAATATAACTCCTAAACATCAATTATCATCGGAATAAATGTCGATTTTCACTAACAAAAACAATTCCAACATAATGAAACTATTTTTATCAAAAATATAAATTTTGAAATTTCAAAGTTTGACTTTTCCCGAAAAAGTTAACTGTTGACTTTTTGACCAAATAGTGAATCCCGTAAAATTTTGTGTTTATAGACTATTTTTATTAATTTCGTCGTTCCGGGCTCAAATATCACGTCCGCGTCTCCAAATTCAACTCTGAACAACATTCATTATTAATATTATAACTCACAATATTTATCAACCGTGTCGCTCCCGTGAAAGAGGGGCTTTCCAATAAGGATTTCTCCCTATCATGGCAGCAATTAGGTGACCAAACCTCTCCTCGATGTAACTTCTAGACATTGTAAATATTGAAATTTATAATATGAATAACTTTAATAAATCTCAAGTATTGATTTAATAAAAAACTTTTTATGCAGATGATATCGTGACAATAATTGAATCAATAATATGATAGATATGATGTAGCAACCATCGTAGTAATAATTGAGTATAACCGAAAGTGACTTCTCACGTAAGCATCAATAATCAATACCGTGTGCTACTATGTAACCCACGCCAGATAGTGTACTTTTAACACCGGGTGTTTCAACAAGTTAACAGTAAAACTTCCGCCGTTATTTTCATAAAGTATTTTTGTCGTTTTCTCAATCCGAATAATAATTCCGTTTATGGGGTCCACCAATGATTGTGTCTTTGTATTTAATATTCCTCGTTAAAACAAATATTTCTCGACCAATCGAATATTATATAACAACTTGCGTACTTTTAAAAATTTGTAAATATTACCCACAACTATAACATTATATCAAATCCATACCATAATATTCAAAAATATATTTTGAGAAAATTTAATCTTTATTCAAAAGTTGGGGTCTTATAACCTCCCTTCTTATGAAATTTCATCCTCGAAATTAGGTGCGATTACGGTATGTCGAAGAAGTGAGGATACTTTGATTTCATTTTGATTCTAACTCCCAGGTCATTTCCTCAACATCGTGGTTTCTCCACAAAACTTTGACTTGAGGTATAACCTTGGAGCGTAGAATATGTTCCATCTTATCCAAGATTTTAACATGAACCTCTTTATACATTAAATCTTCCTCTATTTCGTTCGGTTCTAACTAAATAATATGGTTTGGGTCTTTCACATATTTACGTAACATGGATATGTGAAAAACGTTATGAACACGAGACATACTACAAGCAGAACGCAAGTCTATAGCTACAGATTCCTACTCGATCGAGGATTAAAAATGGGCCGATGAATCGAGGATTGAGTTTTCCTCTCTTTCCAAATCTTGTAACTCCTTTCCATGGAGCAACACGTAACAACACATGATCTCCAATATCGAATTCTACGTCCTTTCGATGAAGATCAGCATAACTCTTTTGTCGATCTTGTGAGGTTTTTATACGTTGTCAGATCATTTGAATCTTTTCCGTAGTCATACGTACCAACTTTGGTCCCAACAACGTTGCTTCACCCACCTCATCCCAAAGATACCGAGAACGACACTTTCTTCCATACAACGCCCCGAATGGAGTCATGCCAATACTTGCTTGATAACTGTTGTTGTAGGAAAACTCCACCAATGGTAAGAACTTGTCCCAACTTCCCTTAAAGTCAAGGACATAGAGTCTTAATAGATCTTCAAGAGTTTGAATCGTCCTTTCCGACTGCCCGTTCGTCTGAGGATGATATGCCGAGCTAAATCATAAATCCGTGCCCATAGCTTTTTGCAAACTAACCCAAAATCTTGAAGTGAATCTTGGGTCTCGATCAGAAACTATGGATACTGGCATACCATGCAATCTTACAACCTCATTTATGTACATACGAGCAAGACGTTCAAGTGTATAAGTTTCTTATATCGGTAAGAAATGAGCAGACTTGGTCAATCTATCAACAATGACCCAAATCGCATCTATGCCTTGAGAAACTTTGGGAAGATCGGTAACGAAATCCATGGTAAATTTCATGTGGTTGCAATGGACCTTTTGGTACTTGATGCTCCGCTTTAACTCGTTGACAAATTAGACACCTTGAGATAAATAGCGCTATCTCTCTCTTCATATTGCTCCACCAAAATGTATGATGAAGATCACGATACATTTTGGTACTCCCAGGATGGATTGCAAGGCAGTGTGTTGTGCGCCTCCATCATGATTTTATACTTTAAATCAGGGTCGTTAGGAACACAAAGTCTGGAGTTGACTCTAAGTATTCCTTCTTCATCGATTCTTGCTTCCGGCATAGCATCTTCTTGCACTTTCTTCCTCATACTCATCAGTTCCGGATCTGTAACTTGAGCAACTTTAACTTTATCAATTAAAGTCGATTCTACTTGTATATTCGCCATCATCACATGGGTCCCTGGAGTCTTTAACTCTATCTCCATCCTTTGCAAGTCACACAAAATGGGCTTTTGTGTTGTAAATATTGCACTCGCATCAAAGATATGATCTTCACTCAATGCATCGCCTACCACGTTCGCTTTTCCAGGATGGTATTGGATGGTATGATCATAATCTTTCAACAGTTCAAGCCAACGTCATTGTCGCATGTTGAGTTCCTTTTGAGTGAAGAAATATTTGAGGCTTTTATGATCCGTAAAGATCTCCACTATCTCTCCATACAAGTAATGCCTCCAAATTTTAAGTGCGAAGACAACAATTTGCTAACTCTAGATCATGAGTAGGATAATTCCTCTCATATTCTTTGAGTTGTCTTGAGGCATAAAGCTATGACTTTCCCATGTTGCATGAGAACACATCCTAACCCTTTGCAGAAGCATCATCGTAGATGACAAATCCTCCAAACCAGATGGGATTGTCGTAGCAGTCTTTGAAATGAGTCTCCTTTTGAGTTCTTGAAAACTCTTCTCACATTCCTCACTCCAACCGAACTTTGTATCTTTCCAAGTCAGCTGAGTTAATGGAGTAGCGATTCGAGAAAATCCTTCCACGAATCTCCGATAATAACCAGCTAAACCGAGAAAGCTACGTACTTCGGTCACTGATTTGGGTTGTTCCCAGCTTTGAATAGCTTCAATCTTTGTCGGGTCAACGGATATTCCATGACTTGATACTTCGTGCCCAAGGAATGCTACTTTCTCAAGCCAGAACTCGCATTTCTTTAACTTGGCATAAAGCTTATATTCACGAAGCTTTTGGAGTATCAGCCTCAAGTGTTGCTCATGATCTTCACGGCTTTTGGAATAAATAAGGATGTCATAAATAAAGACGACCACAAAGTGATCCAAATATTCCTTGAATACTCAGTTCATCATGTCCATGAAGGCAGCAGGATCATTAGTCAATCCAAAAGACATGACTAAGAATTCATAATGCCCATACCGAGTTCTGAAGGCAGTCTTTGGAATATCCTCAGTTTTAACCTTCAAATTGATGATATCCGTAACTAAGATCGATCTTTGAAAAAATTGTGCTCCTTGTAATTGATCAAACAGTCATCAATACGCGGCAATGGGTACCTATTTTTGATGGTGACATGATTCAACTCGATAATCAATACAAAGTCGATACTCCCATCTTTCTTCTTCACTTAATAGAATAGAGCACCCCAAGGAGACATACTAGAACGAATGAAACCAATGTCTAACAATTCCTGCAATTGGGTCTTTAACTCCTGAAGTTCAATAGGAGCCATTCGATATGGGGCTTTGGAAATGGGTTTTGTACCGAGTTCAAGGTCGATACAAAATTCAACTTCACGTGAGCCAGGTAGTTCTTCAGGGAATACGTCAGGAAATTTATTAACAATAGAAATATCCTTCAAATTTGACGTATTTTTGTTTAAATCCGTGACATGAGCTAAGAAAGCTTGACATCCATTTTTCAATAAACGAATAGCTTTATGGCTTGAGATGACCGTGATTGATTTTAATGGTTTGGTCGCTTGAATTCTCATAATAGGTTTATTAGGAATATAAAAGCTAACAACCTTATGAAAACAATCAATTTTTGTATGATGAGTAGTTAACCAATCAATCCCTAAAATCACATAAAATGCAAGTATTTTCAATGAAATAAGATTGACAGGTAATGTGAGGGTACTGATTTGAACCAAACAAGACTTATAAACAGTGGATGTAATGAAGGTTTCTCCTAATGGAGTTTCAACAGATAAGTTAAAGTCTAATTTCTCTGGAGTCAAATTTAATCGTTGAGCGCAAGTAGAGAAATAAAAGAATGGGTAGAACCCAGATCAAATAAGGTATAGACTTGCTTAGAGTTTATGATAAGCTTACCCGTGATGACCTCGTTCGGTTCCTTTCTTTCGTGGAGGTCACAACAAACGCCTCCTCCCTGCACTACACCTGGCTTTGACTTTTTGGGACGACCTTTGGTGCCTCCATCCTAGCGAACTTGTCTTGGTGAACGACAAAATCCTGCCAGTGACCTTCTCTTCCACAATTATAACACGCTTTGGATGGCATCGCGCAATTTGACCGATATGTCCCTCCCCTCCGCATTTGAAGCATATGATAGGTGGTCGTTCTCCTTCCTTAACCACAGTTGCTGGTGCTGACGTCTTTTCATCATTGTTGAATCTCCTTTTCTTGAAATGTCCATTTTTACCGTCTCGCCATGATTACCACCAAGTGGTTACCATTTTCGCATGTTGATTCCTCCACGCTTGTTGTCACCATTTCGATGATTGTTACCCTTTGGTATTTTCATGCTCGCCACCGCTTTCCCTTCGTTGCGTTGACTCGTTACCACGCTCCAATAATCGAGCCCTATTTACAACATCCGAGTACAAACACGGTTTATGAGAAATTAGATATCGACGTATCTCCGGTTTCAAACCTCTTAAAACATTCGCGTCATTCGCCTCCTTATTATCGACCAAATGGGATGCAAACAGGATAACTCCGCAAATTTAGCCTCAGATTGCGACACGGCCATATTGTTTTGTTCCAACTTGATAAACTCCACCTCCTTCATGTGATTTAATACTTTCGGAAAGTACTTGTCGTTGAATAGCTCTTGGAACTTCTCCCAAGACATCTTGAAAAGGCCAGTCGGGTACGTTTTACTGATTCCCACCAATAATCGCCTCTTCACGCAACATGAAGGTGGCGAAGGGAACCTTTTGCTCCTTGGAGCATCCCAAGACATCAAATATCTTGGTGATCTTCTTTATCCATGCTTCAACCTTAAGTGGTTTTGCCTCTCCAATAAACTCTGGTGGTCCCAGCTCCTTAAACTGTTTAGCGGTAACCGTCCGAGAGTTTCCAATGTTTCCACCTACATTTTGGACAGGAGCCGCTCTCGCCTGATGTTGCATGAATTGGATGAAGCCTCGGAACATTCCATCGTTCATCATTTGGTCAGTGTTGTTGTTTGCATGAGGATTGTCGCCTTCCTGATGCACATTGTCCTGGTTATTGATCTGTGGAGACTCAACGATCTCTTGTGCTCCATTGATGTTCTCAACATTCTCGGATGCCATTTTCAAATACTGCCACAAAACAAGGGTTAATTGACATTCAACATATTATCCATATACTCTGACCAACCAATTAAATATCAAATAAACTTAGGTAGGTCATACTAGCGAAGGAATTCCCCGTCTCTCCCCTCCTAGTTCTAGTCTCACATCTTAGCCAGGGATCATATCCCTAAGCTTTGATACCAACTGTGACGCCCCCAAAATTAGGTATACGTCACCCATCTTGGGTCGCCACTTACATGATACATAAATTCAAATACAACTTAATAATACAACTGTCGTGTACAATACGACAAAACATAAGCTGTGAGTTTGAATACAAATATTGTCTACTAAAGATTATACAAACTCAAAAGGAGTCCTAATTACAATTATTATCACACTATTTCACAGAATAGTGAGGACTACTAATGCTATCATCTGGTCCGTCACTCCATTCCCCGACTAGTCCCTGCTACGTTCTCATTTCCTGAAGAGAACAATAAAAGTAAAAGGGTGAGCTCAACTAGCTCAAGAGGGAAATATTATGACTAAGATAATGCAAAATATATTATCGTTAGCCTTCAACAAAGTTGTTAAACCGATACAATATAACAACCATCAAGTTTAATCTGCAATGAACAAGCAATCCATTAAAAGAGTCAAGTAGAGAATAAAATCTACTATCTTTTATGATTTAGAAGGTTTTTCATCACTTTTATCGAGGACTCAAACAATAAATAATCCACATCATCGAATCACCCCGCGCTTTTCTGGCCAAGGATATTCTTTAGTATCACGACCACAATTATCCATGCATCACGGGCCAAAAATATTTGTGTATTCATTAATGGTCATGATCATGCCAACAATCGTCCCATCAATGCTCTACGGGCCAACGAGGACTTTTACCACATCATTTATAACATTGCGGTCATGATTACACCGAATAATCCCTGGTCATAATCATACCAAGTCCATCTATGCACTATAGGCCACAGATGACTTTCAACAAAATATAAACATGAGGATGATAACAATGATATAAGAATTCAATAAAACAAGTTCAAGAATTATTTTATCCAAAGATCTAATAACGTCCAAATTGTCAACATGATACTGCTTTGTAGAGTAAAATTCAAGAATGCTCAGAAGAATATTTCCATGAAAAGATACTGGATGAAACGCAAATATCAAGGATATTCCACTAATTTCATGGAGTATAAGTCAAAACTTTAACCAACTGAGTATAATAAGGAATGGAATAACAAAAGAAATCACCAGTGCATGCGATAGACCGCAGACAAAAAGTTATTCCAACAGAATAATAAATAACGGAATCGAATGTCCGCCAGTAAAAACGCATGCATGTGATATTCCAAATGTAATAATAAAGAGACAGAATCAGTCCGCCAGAAAACGCATGCATGTGATATTCCAATGTAATAATAAAAGACGGAATCAAGTTCGGCGTAGAACACATGCAGATGTGATATTCAAATGTAATAATAAAGACTGAGAATCAGTCCCACAGAAAACGCAGATGTGATATTCCAATGTAATAATAAAGATTTTAACTAGGTCCGACGTAGAACCTTGTGATGCATGTGATGTTCCAACATAATGATAAAGAATGGAACAATGTAAGAATTTCACCAAGTATAGGGTAGCAGCGTGATACAAAAGTTATTCCAATGAATAATAAAGAATGGAATAATGAAGTTCTCTTCATAGATAAGAAAGAAATAATACTCCCTACCTTGGAAAAAAACCGGATACTAGAATAGTGAGGTAGCAGATTTCTCTTCTTCTTCTCTCTATAATTTCTCTCTATAATAATCGCTTCTAAAGCTTTTTGTGAATTGGTGAGAAATGAAGGAAGAATGAGCTTCTATTTATAGGAAAATATAGTTTCGATAATTGCACATTTTGGGGCTCGAAAATTACAGTACAATACCTCCAACTTTTCTTTTATTTTTAATTTAGTCCTGCAAGTATTATTATTCTTGTACCAACTCCCCTAATAGTAAATAATGTGAATCAATAGTTCAATCATGTGAATCAATAGTATAATCATGTGAAAAATACGAATTTCAGTATAGTACCTCCATCTATACCTCCATTTTTAATTTAGTCATGCAAGTATTATCAATCTTGCACCAACCCCCCTAATATTAAATAATGTGATTCAATAGTACACATATGTGAACAAATAGTTATATAAGCATGTGAATTAGTAGCAATTAATTGCTCATTTATCCGATAAATTACCCGATTTATCAATATAACCCCTAGACATCAATTATCATCGGAATAAATGTCGATTTTCACTAACACAAACAATTCCAACATAATGAAACTATTTTTATCAAAAATATAAATTTTCAAATTTCAAATTTCAAAGTTATCTGTTTGTCTAATAAAACAGATAACTTTATAAAAGTATTCTGTTTTATATAAAAATATTTTATTATGCAAAACACTATGCAACACTATGCATAATAGAATATAATATATTCTATTTATAGAATAACTTTATAAAAGTATTACATTTTTATATAAAAGATTTTACAGATTATTACATTAATAATACCAACAAAACTGAGTGACTTATTACGTAAGCATCAATAATTAATACCGTAGCTACTATGCAACCACGCCTATTACTGTACTTTTAACACCGGGTGTTTCAACAGTTAACGGTAAAACTTCCGCCGTTATTTTCATAAAGTATTTTGTCGTTTTCTCAATCCGACAATAATTCCGCCATGGGTCCACCAATGATTGGTCAGTTGTCATGAATATTCCTCGTTAAAACGAATATTTCCCTAACCAATCGAATATTATATAACAACTTCATGTATTTTGCAAAATTTGTAAATATTACCCCAACTATAACATTATATCAAATCCACACCATAATATTCAAAAATATATTTCAAGAAAATTTAATCTTTATTCAAAAAGTTGGGGTCTTACAGTAGTGAAGCATGAGCTAATAAAGTTCGAATGATATTATTAATGGAACGGATTTTTCATTCGGCTTTTCCATTTTGGGAGGAAGTGTGAGGACAAGAAAAACGAAAAGAAATTCCATTAGCTTCACAAAGACTCAGAAAAGGGCCATTATCATATTCTCTACCGTTGTCACATTGGATATTTTTTAATTCCCGTTCAAATTGAGTTTTGATGTATGCTCTAAGTATGAGAAAGCTTGAATAGACTTGAGATTTTTGGGAGATAGGGAAAGTCCACAAAAATTTTGAACAGTCATCCAAAAAAAGCACATAATATTTGTGACCTATGGAACTCAAAACAGGAGATGTCCACAAAATCACTATGTAAAATATCAAATGGCATATAAGTAGAATTATGAGAATCAACAAATGGCAATTTAACATGTTTACCAAGCGGAAAAGAATGACAAAAACTCGAGTCGCTAGTTTTAGTACATTCAATCAATTTATTGCGTCTAAGGGAGTCTAAAACAGGTGCTCCTGGGTGACCTAAACGGTCATGCCAAAGAGAGGAAGACAAAGCTACAAAAGTGGATGGAGAAACGGCTTGAGTAGTTGTGGTGGTGGTGGTGATGGGATATAGGTTGCCCTGACTATCACATCTCATTAGTGTCATCCCCGTCTGAAAGTCCTTCACAGAAAAGCCAAAGAGATCAAATTCAACAGAAACTTGGTTATCAGTGGTGAATTTGCGAACCGAAACTAAGTTTGTAATTAAATTTGGGGCATGGAGGACATTTTTTAACACTAATGGAGGGTGGGGAGGAGATAAATTAGCACTACCAAAACCACGAATAAGAATAGAATGGCCACTTCCAATAATGATACCATGATTTTTGCTCAAATTAAAATAAGATGAGAGATTACCTTCCGCGGATGTCATATGAGATGTCTCTCCTATGTCCATGTACCATGCTGGATCAGTTTGACCAAGGCTGAGAGTATGAAGAGTCGCTCAATATTTCCATTTGGGTGCGTATGCATTATCAGTTTGTCGTCTCACGAGGTTTTGGTCCAAGAAGACCAGGCTGTTATGGTCTAGGACTGAAAGTAGGCTTGGCCCAATTGTTGTAGGAAGGATATGGAGAAGGAGGGCAAGTCCACGGAGCCCACTGCATCCAGGACCCAGGCTGCCACTACTGCTGGTGCAGTCCACGTCCGTCACCACTGCCGGACATACCATGTGTGCCACCGCCGGAGTTCCGGCCATCCTTGCCAGAGTTTCGGCCACCAGAATTCTTGTTGGGTTTTCTATTATTACCATTTTTTCCATGATAATTAGTATGATGATGACAATTATTAGGAGTAGAATGACCTTGAGAAGAATTTTGGTGATTCATAGCAGTATCTGTAATCGGGGAATGTGCAACAAGGGCAGATTCTTGTTTTGCGCGCTCCAAAATGGTGGTCTCCTCCAAGGCGAGCTTGGAATGGGCCGTAGCAAAGCTAGGTAGGCTTTTCTTGTTTTGCATTACAGTGACAAAATTAGAATATTGTTCTGTCAATCCTTGTAGCATTTTTAAAACCATACCTTGATCATTGACGGGAGCCCCGACATTGGCTAGTTGATCGGCAAGACTTTTGAGACGATTGCAATATGCATTTGTCGTCGAAAAATCAGCAAGACTGGTGTTGGTGAATTCCTTATTAAGATACAGGGCCCTGGAGTTTTTATTATCATGAAAAAGATCCGCAACACTGTGCCAAGCATGTTCAGCCGAGTCGTCGTCAATGAGAATGGAGGTGAGGATGTCAGATGAGACCGTGGCATAAATCCACTACAAGACTGCCGCATCGAGCCGTTTCCAGAGAGGGAGATCAGTGGATTTGGCCTTGTCATACACATCTTTCTCCTTGGCATCCGTCGGTGGGATGATATGTTCAAGCACGTCATGGTATTGTCCTGATTCCAAGTCCAATGTGATGGGGATAAGAGATTTCACATTGGTGATAGCTAAGGCAGGATGAAATTTGGGAGTTTCGGCCATAGTGAACCGGTACCGTAATGAAAAGGAAGGAGGAGGATGAAGGTTACGGAAGCGAGAGAAAGAAATCTTAGGCTACTGATACCATGAAAGAATATGATTCCCCTGCCTTTCATTGATTTACAGAGGTCCCTAATATACATGAATTGCCAATGGTACAATAGTGATATTGGGCTAATAGTCAGGAAACTAATGAGGCTAATAATCAGGAAACTAATTAGGCTAATAGTCAGGAAACTAGTTATACCAAATAACTACTTTCTAGATATATACATAATCTATCAAGATTACTATAAAGACGCGTGTACTGCGCGTAAATATATATATATATATATATATATATATATATATAATATGATGGCAATTGTCACGTCTTATTTATCAGAAGGATGTGTTAAAATAATCTCTTGGAGATTTAATTAATCTTAATATTGACAATATTATGGTTTTAAGTATTTTATTTAATAAAATCATCATGTCATTCATTATCAGTCTTCATCACAATATGTATGTGTGTCTGAAAAACGCATTAATAACCTTTTATTATAATTTTAGAGAGAGCATAAGAAGATTATATATAAGAAGTGAGATTTTTTATTATTCTTCAAGTACCACCAATACATGGATAGTGAGCCTCAATTTATAGGCTACACAAATACATGAACAAAGATAGAAGATGAAATAAATATAAACTTAAATAGGGAGAATGAATAGCTCATCAATGTACTAATATGTAGGTTATGTAGGTTATAGAAAATGAATGGACATCCATATTATAACTATTCATAACACTCCCCCTTGGATGTCCATTACTGAAGAATATGCCTCGTTAAAACCTTACTAGGAAAAACCCTATGGGATAAAAACCTAGTGAAGGAAAAAGAGTACATAATTCTTCAAAAACTTATGAGATATTGCTTTATGAAAAACTTTAATTACTCCCCCTCATGATTATATCATTTGAGATCTCTGAGTCGACGTAATCCAACGTTGTGGACTAGCTTCTCAAATGTAGAAGTAGGAAGCGCCTTTGTTAATAAATCTGCCAAATTTTCACTTGAACGGATTTGCTGAACATTTATATCACCATTCTTCTGAAGGTCATGAGTGAAAAAGAACTTTGGTGAAATATGTTTTGTTCTATCACCTTTGATATATCCTTCCTTGAGTTGGACAATGCATGTCAGATTATCCTCATATAAGACCGCTCGGTGTTTCTTCTCCCAAGATAAACCGCAAGCTCCTCGTATGTGTTGAATTACAGACCTTAACCATACACATTCACGAATAGCCTCATGTATTGCCAAAATTTTAGCATGGTTAGAAGATGTAGCTACTATAGTTTGCTTCATCGAACGCCAAGAAAATGGCGGTTCCACCACAAGTGAATACATATCCAATTTTATGATCGATCGAGCATTATGAGGATCTGATAGTACCTGAGATCCGCAAAACCAGTCAAATCTGTTTTGGGTTGGTTAGAAAAATACAAACCCATATCCTTTGTACCTTGCAGGTAACGAAGTATATGTTTAATCCCATTCCAATGCCTTCGGGTTGGACAAGAGCTATATCTTGCTAATAAGTTGACAGAGAATGATATATCAGGTCGTGTATGACTAGCAAGATACATTAGTGCTCCAATTGCACTCAAGTATGGTACTTCAGGACCAAGAATCTCCTCATCATTTTCTCGATGTCGGAAAGGGTCTTTATTTACATCAAGTGACCTTACAACCATTGGGGTGCTCAACGGATGTGCTTTGTCCATATAAAATCATTTTAGCACCTTCTCTATATAAGATGTTTGATGCACAAGAATACCGTCCTTTAAATGCTCTATATGTAACCCAAGACAAAATTTTGTCTTTCCAAGATCTTTCATTTCAAATTCTCTTTTCAAGTATTCTACTACCTTTGAAATCTCTTCAGAGTTCCAATGATATTTAGATCATCAACATATATCGTAATAATAACAAACTCAAATCTAGATCTCTTTATAAAATGCATGGGCTAACAGGATCATTCTTATATCCCTCCTTTAACAAATATTCACTAAGACGGTTATACCACATGCGACCGGATTGTTTTAATCCATATAGAGATCTATTTAATTTGATTGAGTAGTGTTCTCGAGAACCGAATTTACATGCTTCTGGCAATTTAAATCCTTCTAGGAGTTTCATATAAATTTCATTATCAAGTGGGCCATACAAATATGCTGTAACGACATCCATTAGACGCAAATGAAGTCCTTCTTTTATTGCCAACCTGATTAGGAATCGAAAAGTAGTCACATCCATCACAGGAGAGTATGTCTCTTTATAATCAATACCGGGTCTTTGTGAAAATCCTTGCGCAACTAGTCGTGCTTTATGTCGCACAATTTCACCCTTTTCATTTCGTTTTCGAACAAAAACCCATTTGAACCCCACTGGTTTTACACCATCAGGTGTACGGACTACTGGTCCAAAAACATTTCTCTTTTCAAGAGATTTCAATTCTGCTTCAATTGCATCTTTCCATTTTGTCCAATCAATTCTATGCATGCCTTTTTCAATAGACCTTGGTTCAAGATCCTCATCATCTTTTATAACATCTTGCGCTATATTGTATGAAAAAACATTATCGACGTCAATTTCATTTCGGTTCCATATTTTTCTGGACATGATATAATTTATCGAGATCTCTTCATTTTCAATGATTTCGTGTAATTGATTGTCTTTTTGAACCGTAATATTAGTCATGTCTAGAGGTTTTTCTGTAGACTCTTCTGGAGTTACCATTTCCTCGTCATGACCATCTTGAATCTTTGTTCCTTTTCTCATACGAGGATTCTTATCTTTGGAACCGACTGATCTACCATGCTTCAAGCGTGTTTTAGATTCATTGGAAACAAGAGGTTGTCCTGTTGGGACATCAATTTTAATTAGAGCATTAACAGCTGGTATATGTGACTTTGTTACACTCTTTGGGTCAGAAAATGCGTCTGGCAATTGATTTGCTAAACTTTGTAAATGAATTATCTTCTGAACTTCTAGTTCACATTGTTTTGTACGAGGATCAAAATGAGACAATGATAATTCATTCCAGCTTATCTCTTTTTCCAAATTTGCTATTTTCTCCCCTAATGTTGGGAAGACCGATTCATCAAAATGACAATCGTGAATCTAGTCCGTAAATAAATCCCTCGTTGATGGTTCTAAATATTTAATTATAGATGGGGATTCATATCCAACATATATTCCTAACCTCCTTTGAGGTCCCATCTTAGTACGTTGTGGTGGAGGAATTGGAACATATACAACACAACCAAAAATTCTTAGATGAGAAATATTTGGTTCCTGACCAAAAACCAATTGTAAAGGGGAGTACTTATGATAACTTGTTGGTCTGATGCGAATTAGTGTTGCCGCATGTAAAATAGCATGACCCCAAGCAGAAATTGGAAGTTTTGATCTCATTAGTAATGGTCTTGCAATCAATTGAAGACGCTTAATCAATGATTCTGCAAGGCCATTTTGTGTGTGAACATGTGTACATGTGATGTTCAACACTTATCCCAATAGACATACAATAATCATTGAAAGTTTAGGAAGTAAATTCACCAAAGATTGTCAATACGTAATTTTCTTGATGGGATAATCTGGAAAATGTGCTCGTAATCGATTAATTGAGCAAGTAACCTCGCAAAAACGCCCGTGTCATGAGTTGATAATAGAGATACATGTGACCACCTTGTTGATGCATCAATTAAAACTATAAAATATCTAAAAGGTCCACATGGTGGATGAATTGGTCCACATATATCATCTTGTATTCATTCTAGAAAAATAAGGGATCCAGTCCCTATCTTAGCCTAAGTGATGGTCAATAATAATTAACTTACCTTGAAACAAGCAAAGACATGGGAAATAATTCGATCAAGAATCATTGGTTATCCAATGGATGTCCACATGAATTCTCAATTATTCTTCGCATCATTATCGATCCAGGATGGCCTAACCGTTCATGCCAAACAACAAAGTTATTGTGATTCGTTAGCTTTTTATTAACAACCACATTTGTTTCAATTGTTCTAATTCTCGTGTAGTACAAACCAGAGGAAAAAGCTGGTAATTTTTCTAATACTCTTTTATTACCCGAGATTATACTCGTAATGTGAAGATACTCAATCTTTCCTTCACATGTTGTCTCAATATGATACCCATTTCGGCGGATATCCTTAAAATTCAATAAATTTCTTTAAGACCTGGGAGAGTATAATGCTTCATCAATTTCAAGTTTTGTTCCTCCAGGCAAGAAAATGTTAGCTCTTCCGGAGCCTTCTATCAATTTTGCACTACCCGATATAGTACTAACATTTGCCTTTTGCATTATGAAAGAAGAAAAATATTTCTTATTTTGTAATATAGTGTGCGTAGTGGCACTGTCTGCGAGACATATATCTCCACCATTCATTGCAAATCGAATCAAGAGAGTATCTATGTTATTCAAAGAAAATAAGAAATATATAATCAGATTAATAAAATATCCCATATATAACGAATCATAAGAAAACAGTTAAACATGATAAAAACATAATAATTAGAATTTTATTAATGCTTAAAATAAAGTCCAATAACATCAAAGCATCATCTAAAAATTTTATATTTGGACACTCTCATCACCAAACAAGAAGTCAATTTTTTCTTCAAGATTTGAGAAAAAATCAGTAACATCAAGATGAGTGGTATCAACATAACCATAATAAAAATCATCATTTCCAGAATCAAGATTTGTCTCATCTTTTCCATCCTTACTAGAAAAATTGAGATTTGTCTCATCTTTTCCATCCTCACTAGCAAAATTTGTCTCTATCTTCTTCCCTTTATCTTTTAGTGATTGTTGATAGAGCTCAACAAGATGTTTTGGTGTACTGATGTAATACGAGACCAATGGCCTTTACCTCCACAACGATAACACAAATTCTCCGTGGTATTTTTATCTTTATCACCTTTTTCGCTTTTCCATCCTTATATTCCCACTTCGGTGGGTATATGTGTTTGAGAAATGACCACCACGATGATTATTTCGACCACGCCCACGCCCACGCCCACGCCCACGCCCAACCACGCCCACGACTACATGGCGTGACCTCTGCTTTTTTCCATTATATATTACGGCATTTCACTACAGGAATGGAGCGAGATCCATTGATTCGGCCTCATGATTTTTCATCAATAGTTCATTGTTTTGCTCACCACAAGGAGGCATGAAATCGATTCGTAGTATTTCTTAAAGCCCTTTTCACGATATTGGTGCTGCAGGAGCATATTAGATGCGTGAAAGGTGGAGAATGTTTTTTCTAACATATCTGCATCAGTAATCTTTTCTCCATATAATTGTAATTTAGAACTGATCTTAAACATAGCTGAGTTATAATCACTTACAGATTTAAAATCTTGTAATCTTAGATGCATCCAATCATAACGAGATTTAGGAAGTATTACAGTTTTCTGATGGTCGTATCTTTCCTTTAGATTGTTCCAAAGGATAAGTGGATCTTTAACAATTAAATATTCAATTTTAAGTCCCTCATGGAGGTGATGACGAAGAAATATCATCGCTCTGGCCTTATCTTGACTAGATGTTTTGTTTCCTTCTTTGATAGTATCACCAAGACCTTTTGCATCTAGATGAATTTCAGCATCTAACACTCATGATAAATAATTCTTTCCAGTAATGTCAAGAGCCACAAATTCGAGTTTAGCAAGATTTGTCATTGTAATTTCATACAAAAATATCAAAAATTATTAGAAATTTAATTTATTATAACTATCCACATATGCATGTTAGAAAAATTATATAAACATACTATATATATTTATTTAATGGAAGCATCTGGGGCTTACTAACGTGAACATGCATGGGGATGGTGATATGGTAGTATATGCATTCAAATCAATTTGCATGTGATAATCTATGACGTGGACAACATATATATATATATATATATATATATATATATATATATATATATAATTCACTAACAAAACTAAAGTTTATATTGTTATTGTTTGAGAAAAAAGCAAATGCGAGTTAGGAATACATCGTCAAAACTTTTATCTCCATAATTATAAACATATATGAATAAACATACATAAGAATCGATAAAATTGTCATATATACATGGGAGAATCCATGTATAAAATGATTTTTGTTAGTCTAGATTTGAATGATACTTTGTATTATCGGAAATGCTATTAAAGTTCAATTATTTTAATTTTATACTCAAGTTACTCAAATTCAAGAATAATTATATATATGTATGCATTATGCGTTATGTTGCTTATATATATATAGTGATGCACATGTATACTAAAAATAAAAAATAGCATATAAGTAATCGCACATAGATTATATATATAACTATGTAACTATGTAACATAACATATATTGTCATAACATAACTATATATATATATATATATATATATATATATATATATATATATATTGTGTTATACCTTCTTCTTCTTCAAATCAACTATGATTATCTGCTTCAAGACGAAAATGATAAGCAATTCGTGCTGATAACGTATTATAATTTTAGAGAGAGCATAAGAAGATTATATATAAGAAGTGAAATTTTCTATTATTCTTCAAGTACCACCAATACATGGATAGTGAGCCTCAATTTATAGGCTACACAAATATATGAACAAAGATAGAAGATGAAATAAATATAAACTTAAATAGGGAAAATGAATAGCTCATCAATGTACTAATATGTAGGTTATGTAGGTTATAGAAAATGAATGGACGTCCATATTATAACTATTCATAACACCTTTTACTTTATTATATTAAAAAATAGAGTAAAATACAGTAACACTCCCTCTAGATAATCATAATAACACTCACATCTCCTTTAGTTTCTTAAGTAACAGTTAGTACCCCTGCAAGTTTGTAGGGTTGACTAAATAGATAAAGTTACATATTTACCCTTGTATTTTATCAAATTTTAATTACTAAATAATATATATATATATATATATATATGTGTGTGTGTGTGTGTGTGTGTGTGTGTGTTTAATTATCCTTTTTTTAATACAATACATTTTAATTATAGTTTTATTTGTAATTAAAACTATCTCATTTTAATTGTTGGTAACTTATAAAAAATTAATTTAGTTTAATTAACACATATTTTTAGATAAGTGATACAAATATTAAAAAAAATTAAATTAAATTATTAATGAAGTTATTCTAATTAGAGTGATTGAGTATATTGATAGTTTAGTTTTTGGTGCTTAACAACAAAAATATTATTTAAATTTTAGTTTCATATTATAATTTTATATGTTAAATTTTATTGAGTATATATAAAAATTGGGATGTTTATGATTTTGATAACATTTTTTGTAGTATATGATTGGCGTTGTTTTTATGCAATGTTAAATAAAAAAAATTATAATTATATTTATTACTACCTCTATCTTGTAAAAAAATTCTTTTAATATATTTATTCTTTTTTTAGCAACAACATTTGTCATAATTATGTTTAAGTGTGACTTATGTTTAGTTTAATATATGAGAAAAATAATTAATATAATTTTAAATATTTTTTATATGAGTAATAAGATTCGTTTAAATTGTAATAATAAGTTTGTTTTACGTAAATTTTAATATTTGAAAAAAAAAATAATTATTATTTTATTGCGTTAATTTGTAATTTTATGGGTATTAATATTATACTTTTAATTACAAAAAATATATTTGAATATATATATCACGTAAATTTTAATATTTGAGAAATTTAATTAGTAAAAATTGTATGACTTTATTTTCCGATAAAATGAATATTTATTATTTTTTGACTTTTATGTTATTTATTACACAATTTCATAATTTAATTAATTAGATTAAGTAAAGTAAAAATTATGATATACAAATTTATATTTAGTGGAGAAATTAAACGTTATAACTTGAAGGCCAGATTAGGCATTATATTAAAGATATTTTTAAATATTAGTTTATCAACCACACTAAGGGGTGTAGTAGTAATGTTATATATTATAAACTAGAAGTCTTTGATCATCGTATTTAAAAAATTAAAAGGGTGATAAGTGTTATTATGATTATTTATAAAGGATGTCAGTGTATTTTATTCTAAAAAATAATATTCAAAGTTTCCGCATTGAGGAGAAAAATGAAAGAAAAAAAGACTCACGAGTGTGAGCGGTGGAAGGGGCAACGCAACAGAGTATTCCTGTAAATTTTGTGAAAAGAGGGGGTATTTCTATAATTATAAATGAGAAGACTTATAGTGCATTCTCTATTGCGTTGACGATCACTTTCACATGCACCTTCACAAAATAAAAGTCGTCTCCGGTCTTTGCAGTAGGGAAAGACGTCCTTTACGGTGCAATTTCACTATTTAGTACTACCGTCCAATGATTACGAGTGATTCGGAAAAAATTAATTTTAGTCAATTAATTAATAGGTATTGAAGGTGATCTTTTTCTCTGCGTGTTAGACTGTCAGTATTATTTTGATCAATTAAACAACTTATCATGAAATTAACTTAATGATAATCCAATCCAATAATTATTGTTACTTAAATAATTTATTTTGTTATTTAGATAAAAGTCATTTTGTTTTAAAATATATGAATATATTTATAAATAAGAAAATATAATCACTACTAGATAATACTCTCTCCATCTAGTTTTATACTCTCTCTGTCCTCAAAATCATGATTAAATATATAATTTTTTTGTCCCCAAATAAATGAGATAATATATAAAACATTGTCTTCACAAAAAAGGTAAAAATGTAAAAATAAATAAATAAAAACATACAAGTTGTATTTAAAAAAATATCTTTCCAGAGCTTAAAACATAATAGTTCGACTACAACAAAATATATGAGAACTTCGACTACAATAAAATATGAGAAGTTCGACTATATAATTTAACTACGACAAAATATATTATAATAGATTCATTGAAAGATACTTTTTTTTAATATTCCTAGAAGCAAAATCTTTAATCAAATCTTCAAAATCCTATATATAAAAAAAAAAATTGGGGTTGCTATTCGATTCTCTCCCGCCGGCATTTCAAGAACGACCCTATTTACTAGGGTCCTCATTAATATAAAATAAAAATAAAAAATACTCATCACTTTATATAATCTTGTACGGCCATTAAATATAAATTTAAAAGTTTTTTTACTCTCTTTTCTCTAATTTTATTTTTTTTTAATATGTATACAAATTATATTTTACTCATTTTTTGAATATGGAGAGGAGTATGTCTTAGTTAACTTTTTATGATCAAATTGATTATATATGAATTAAATTTTAATTTCTTTTTCTCAAATTATGTTATTTTAACGAAGTTGTCACATACTAATAACAGTCAGCATAATTTAAATATATAATATTACAAAATAACTTGTTTAGCCTGATTAGCTTAGCTCTGTTGAAAGCATTTCGTACCTGTTACAACTTTTGGATTACATCATATTATTTGTCATTTAACTTTATTAAGATATGTTGAAAAGCTTGAAAAACAGTGAAATATAAAAAATAAAAAGGAACTAAAATAAATGTTTAAAAGGATTTTTTGGTGAACATAAATACAAGTTTATATGCTTTTAAAAAATATACTCTAAAATTAGAGATACAACTTGACTTTTGAGGTTAACGACATATTAAACTTCAAAATTAGCATGACTTTTAAAAGTTTAAAATGAAATAAATTTTATGATTATTAATTTTGTTATATACTATACAATTATAATAATAATATTAACTAAAATTAAATAAATTCACATTAATTTAAAATTTAATATGCGGTCGTTTGACCTCAAAAGTCAAATTATATCTCTAATTTTAAAAAAAATCAAAAACAAAGTTAAAATATTCTGGTATAATGGATGATTACAGAAGTGTAATATATATTTATTAATTTTTTTTCTTTTTTCTTCTTTTCCTTTTGAGTTTTTCAAGTACCAAATATGCCTTGGGTTCTTCTAAGCACTTTCCGTTTTCAATACTTTAAAGTTGTTTTTTTAACATCTCTAATTTAACATTGACAAGAACCAACGGAAAAGTAGTACATAACAGCTTCCTCCCAATTACTCCCGAGTCTTGACCAAGCCTAGAAGACCATAACCATACAAAAGACCATCACGCCCAAATACATTCAAGAGATTTGGCTATCCCTACTGTAACCTTAAATAACGTGAGATAATAAAGAGAAATGTTTGCTAAATAAGCTTGAATAAGAATAATCCTTCTATCGAGAAGTAAGCACCTTTTCAACAATCAAGCCTCTTACCCACTCGCTCTACTACAAAATTTCAAAAAGACTGAGATCTCGAATTACCGCCTAAAGGGACCCCTAAACAAGTTATAGGTAAAGACTCGACTTCACACCCAACTAATGAAACATAAGAAACAAGAACATCTTTTCCATATTAATACTAGTCAAGGGCGGAGCCAGGAATTTTTTTCCTCCTGGGCTACCAAGTGCCATTTAGATTTCTCAAATAATAACAAATCAGTGCAGGCTAATCACACCCCCCCAACTTGCTCAAAAACCAACTTTTCCCTCTCTTAGGACTTTTATCGAACACCTTGAGGGCGTGACTGGTGTGAACCCAGACTATACCCATGTAATATACGGACCACGGATAACGATTTCCAGCCCAAGGATATATGTCAAATTAAACTATAAATTAAAATAGGAAATAGTGCACGCACCGACGAGCGAGTCATTTCCTCTCTCTGCTCTCTCCGGTTTGGTTTAGTGGAGAGATCTTACTGTTATCTCTCTCTCGTTGTGCCTTTGAATTTGAAGGCTGAAAGAACTCATTTCTTCAATCAATTAAACACCAAAAGAGGACTAATTAATCGGTGTGTTCAAAAATGGCGCGTCAAAATCCACTTTTAGAATTTACACTGCTTCTCATACTGCCATTGCTTCTCATCGGCCTCGTGAACTGCAAAACACTCAAAAGAGATGGTAAACAATGGAAATTAACAGGTGAGACATAGGTGGAAAGGAGGGAAATCTGGAATCTTATCCGGGCTATAGCCCACCTCAGCCCAAACGTGGCTCCGCCCTTGATACTAGTGAGACTACACTTTGAAAGATTAATTCATACCCGATATAGACTTAAAAATTTGAAGGAGCGACAAGACATTCTTAAAACCTGCAACACCTTCAGCGAGAAAAAGAATGGTATCAACCGTTATTGAAAATGAGAAACTCAAACTTCATCTCTACCAACTACGCAACCATTAACAAGACCATCCTTCTCGCTTTTCCGAAACATCCTACTCAAAACATCCAACGCAAAAGTAAAGAGAAACAGAGAAATCATATCCTTTTGTCTAAGACCTCTAGATGCCTTGAACCAACATTTAGACTCATCATTAACAATCACAGAAAGATGGGAAGAAGAAAAGCAACCCTTAATTCACAATCTCCATTTCGGCCCAAAACCTTTCCTAACTAAGACCTTATCTAGAAAACTCCAATTAACCCTATCATAGGTTTTCTCAAAAATCCAACTTTAAAATCAAAGCCCTACTTCCTCTTTGTCTCATATCTTCCACCACCTCATTAACAACTAAAGCCGCATTTAGAATTTTTCTAACACCCACAAAAGCACTCTGGTTAGAAGAAATAGTACCATCTTAGACATCTTCAATGCACTTAGAAAGGACCTTAGTGCACTACATGAAAAACACTTAAAATGGACGAAATTATTTTTGACGGATTATATTTCGTTGATATTAATGTAATTTTGACGAAATATTCTATCAAAAATAATCCAGTCAGAGGTATGGTAAGGTCGACGGAATTCAGTCGGGATAAGGTTGGCTCAACACTACAAGAAAAAAGCTTAATGCCGACGGACTATTCCGTCAAAAATATCCTTATTCCGTCGGGATTGACCTTATTTCTGACGAAATATTCCGTTGACCATTCAGTCGGAATTGAAGCCCTCAGCATTTAATGCGTCGAGAATTCGGTTGAGAGTAAATAAGGTCGATAGACTATTATCGACTGAATAATCCGTCGGAAATATAGTATTGTCGACGGAATGAGCCTATTTCCGACAAATTATTTCGTCGGTGTTAAATATTTTTTAAAAAGAAATATATTTAAAATACAGCTAATGCCGACAAACAGTCTGTCGAAAAATACATAATTCTGTTGAGAATTGCTGATTTTTTTCAGAAATATATTTTAAAAAAAGTAGATAAGGTCGACAGACATTCTGTCGGAACTACCTTATTCCATCGAGATTAGGGGAATTTTTTTAAATAAAATTTTTTAAATTGCAATTTCCAGGTTTTTAAACCCCATTTGTGTACCTGTAACCTGCTTTATCCCAACAACACATACAATACTATATTTCATATTCAACATAATTGCAAAAACCTGTTTGATCTCATCACATAGTAACAATTACAAATGTAAGACCCCAACTTTTATGAATAAAGATGATTTTTTCTCAAAATATATTTTTGAATATTATGGTATAGATTTGATATAATGTTATAGTCGTGGGTAATATTTATAAATTTTACAAAGTAAGCAAGTTATTATAAAATATTCGATTGGTCGGGGAATATTCATTTTAACAGGGAATATTCGTACGACGACACAATCATTGGTGGACCCCACAACGAAATTATTGTCGGAGCTAGAAAACGACAGAAATAACTATTATAAAAGTAACGGCAAAGGTTTTACCGTTAACTATTGAAATATCCGGTGATAAATATGCGAATATGCTGGCGTGGTTGCATAAGAAGACTGCAGATTGATTATTGATGTTTACGAGAAGTCACCAATTATTGCTACGAAGAATTGATGCATAGTATCTCACGTTATTGATTCAATTATTGTCACAATATTTTATATTATTAAATCAATAATCAAGACGACAAAGTTATTCATATTATTATTTGCATTATTGACGATGTCTAGAAAGTTCTGTCGAGGAAAGGGGTTTGGTTACCTAATTGTGTGCCAATTAATAGGGAGAAATCCTTATCGGAAAGCCCTCCCTTTCCTGGGAATGATCTGGTTGTTAATATTGCAAGTTATAATATTAATGATAAATGTTATTAAAAATATGTTTTGTGAAGCCAAGTGAGTTGAGATAAATAGAGGAAATATTTATGAAGTATTTGTTGTAAGTTTGACATATTATTTGGACCCCCCACTTACCCATTTTTTAAAATAGTCGGGAGAAAGTTATCTCAGTTTTGTTATATATATATATATATATATATATATATATATATATATATTAAAATAAAGGTTAATGGGGGAGTACTATTCTTATTATATATATATATATATTATAATAAGTTTTTTTATGAAAATAGAATATATTATATTTTATTACGATAGTGTTTCAGACAGAGTTTTGATAGTAAAATCGGAAAATTTCAGTAGATTCTGCGTGATTATTATCGTATGTCGTCGCGATTTTCTAAATTCAAATAGTATCCTGCCATTCTCCTATAAATAGGATGCTTAGTTTAGAAATGAAAATCACACCAGAATCAGAAAATTCTTCTTCTATAATATTGAGCGTATTTCTTTTGAGTTTAAAGAAACTTTGAGTGTAGAAAATAGTATAAGTTTTCTTCAAGAATATCCCCGCCCTACCAATCAGAAATACTCTCCTTTTAAGGTAAAGGGTATTATTTATTTCATATTCAGAAGAAATATTATTTTTCGTATTTGTACGAATATTATTTTCGTTCAATATTCGTAAGAAATATTATCTTCGTTCAATATTCGTAGGAATATTATTTTTGTTCAACAGTTGTAAGGGATATTATTTTTGTTCAATATTCGTATGAAATAATATTTTCTTCCATACTCTGTAGTATGTAAGTAATATTATTTCGTTTCAGATTCCGAATTCTACACTCATTTTGTTAAGTATTGCTTCTATACTCCTTGAAAATTAGTAGAATATCCTTGAAATTTGCGATTCATCTAGTATCTTTTCACGAAAACATTATTCTAAACATTCTTGATAATTTTTAATCTTTTCATTCCGGGGGCTTTAGGGTTTCGACACAGAAACGCACAGCGGAAATAGAACAATTTAAACCAAATTCGAAACCCTAAACAGGATCCATGCGAAAAATAGTTAATTCAGTGGTTAGAAATTATACCGATAAAGAAAGCGATTAAATGATGCGGTCGAAATTCTAACGCAATTCAAACGAACTGCGTCTCTATGGTATCCACACGAACGCTCCACAAATCGTCCTACGATCTGCAGAAGAAGGAATCGCAGTACTAGCCACCAAGGATGAGGATTTTCGAAAGCTGTTTTCTCTAGTCTCTCTAAGAAGCGGCTAGGTTTTTGTTTTGATTAACTTTCCAAAAAGACGATATATATATATATATATATATATAGCAATAAATCGTAATTAATCAAAACCCTAATCTAATTAAAATAAAATCCAAATTTTATATATATATATATATATATTATATCTTCATTAAGTCTTACTTAATATATATACATATATAAAGCATTCTTTTAATTTAAATTGCGTGATTTAAATACTATCAATCATATTGATATATTTAAATCCTTACAACTTAAATTAATTCCCTTTTAATAACGTTCTTTGTGTGTGACCCTATAGGTTATTATTACGTTGGCAATAATTTTAAAATCATATTATAAAATTATAAAAGCAGTGAGAAATGCATCTAGTAATGCATCGCCGCTACCCAAGTAATAATAAGATCGATGATTCGATGCAACCTTTTCGTGACCAATGTTTCAATGTAATTTAATCCTTTTAACCTTAATATCCTAGATTAAACTCGAGTCATGGAATGTGTCATACTCTTCATAATTTAATCTGAGTTTTCTTGATCAATGAGTAGACTATATGAAACAAATCACTATTTGAGCATGGCCATGCATTTCATAGTCCTACTCAATCAAGAGGCCTATGGATATCACCCATAATATATAGGATGGTTAAATTCCATCTAGATCACTCATATTTCTCAAACGATTCATGATGAACCTAATAATCACCTTTATAGTCCACCCTATTAAAGGTGACATTTGATGATATCAAAGAACATAAATTCTCGTATAGTAATATAGCGATTTGAGGTCGGAGGACTATTACATCATTGTCACTATGATAATTGTTAATGACACTTCGCATAATGCTCCATATAGAATTCTCATGGTGGGTGCATCCAAGACATCGTTCTTCAATACGTACACGCATCGACTTAATATCTCATATATTTATGACCAATGAGATTTGGTCATCATCGATCCACATACTAGTCTCAATGCATCATTGTTGTCCATAAACAATGATACTCGACTAGGGACATTTAAGAACAATGATACTAATTGTAATTATATAATCTCATGTTCAAGTCACATACTTGAAACTATATAATTTGTATTATTATTCTAAGGAATTTTATTATATTAACAATTATATTACGCAGTAAATGAAACCATAATAAAATCATTTATTTATTCAATCAAATATAATATCAAAACGTTAACAATTATATCAAATAATTGGCCTCTAGGGCATAAACTCTAACAGGGGATACTATTCACGGGGTACTATTCCCGGAGTACTATTTACGGGGTACTATTCACTCGGGTACTATTCACCCGAGGTACTATTCATGCTACAAATTGATTTCTTTTCGGTCCAAATTATTTTTGGATATAATATTATTCTTAAATTTTACTCCACAAAGCAGTATCATGTTGACAATTTGGAAATTATTGAATTCTGAATAAATTAAATTATAAATCTTTAAAATTTATCCTTGCTCTCATTTAATTGAATTCTTATATCATTATCATCATTCTCATGCTTATATTGTGATGAAACTCATCTTTGGCCCGTAGTGCATAGATGGACTGTTGATTGGTATGATTATGACCAGGATTTATTTGGTATAATCATGACCTGTAATGTTACAAATGATTTGGT
The DNA here is from genome assembly GCA_020205615.1 of Panax quinquefolius. Classification (NCBI taxonomy): domain Eukaryota; kingdom Viridiplantae; phylum Streptophyta; class Magnoliopsida; order Apiales; family Araliaceae; genus Panax; species Panax quinquefolius. The sequence continues at coordinate 37,051,545 of CM035151.1, forward strand.
AAAAGTCCTCACTGACCCGTAGTGCATTGATGGACAGTTGTTGGCATGATCATGATCATTGGTGATATCACGAATATCCTTATCCCGTAGTGCATGGATAATTCGTGGATTTGATACTAATGAATATCCTTGGCCCGTAGTGCATGGATAATTCAGTGATGTGGATTATTTATTGAGCTGAGTCTCAGCGATATAATTGATGATAAACTTTTTAAATCATAGAAGATAGTAGATATCATGCTCTACTTGACTCTTCTAATGGATTGCTTGTTCCGCTGCAGTTAAACTTATTGTTTATTGTATTCTATTAGTTTAACATTGTTGAAGGCTAACGATAATTTATTCTGCATTATCTTAGTCATAATATTTCTTGTTGGGCTAGTTGAGCTCACCCTTTTGCTTTCATTGTTCTCTTTAGGAAATGAGAACGTAGTCAGAACTAGTCGGGGAATGGAGTGACGGTCCGAGATGGTGATTGCAGTAGTCCTCACTATTTTATAAAATAGTGTGATAATAATTGTAATCAGTACTCTATGTGAGTTTGGATATTATCTAGAAGACAATATTCGTGTTAAAACTCTCAGCTCATGTTGTATAATTAAGTTTGTATTTGTATTCTGTTCCATGTATTTGGAGACTCAGAATGAGTTATATATACCTATTTTGGGGGCGTCACAACAAATATATACGCTAATACCGCAACGATTACAAATATACGCTAATGTCAAATAAATTAACAAGTACAAATATGAACTAATTCATCAACAATTACAAATATATGCTAACAACAAATAATCTATACAATATGATTTACAAAACTCATACACAGTAAACTAAATAACAATTTTTAACAATATGTACAAATGTTTTACAATTTAATGAATAAAATCTATACAAATAAATATAAACTAGCTAGCTAGTAGGAGGATCATTGGATGAGGGTGGACGACGATGCTACTCTGGTGTACAAAAATTAGCGTCGTCGTCCCCCTACTCGCCATCACCACCATGCTATGTACCACCAGCCCGCTCGCCATCGTCACCATGTAGATAGGATTAAAAATATGAATAATTAGTCTATATATATGTGAGAATTAAAAAAGACTAATAAATGAAAATAAAATAACATGCAGAATACTTAAGTAGGCTCGGGATGATCACCTAAAGCCTTCAATATTAGGGTAACCACCATCTAGAGCACCTCGCCGCTTAACGCGACGAACTGCTCTGACGGTAATACTCTCTACGTTAGCCCCTCCTGTAATATCCTGAGCTAGCTAGTGAAGGCGAGCACAGCTAGGCTAGTACTGACGTCAAAAAATTGGATACATCTGAAACCTATCTGATACCTCTCCCCTATAACCCTCTAGAATAACCTGTCATCTAAGCCATCGTCTGTATGAGATTGTCCGATAGGTGCTCTCGGACGTTGGCGCTGGCTAGAGCATGCGGTAATAAATAAGTTATTACGTAGTATATATTAATTTAAGTTTATTTTACAAATTAATATAAGAAATCTATATTATATATTACCTCTAGGTAGGGTATACGCGGGTATCCTCAGCATGCCCAACACACGATACCTACTGGTTTTCCTAGTAGGGGATCCTAAGACACAACATGATACAATCCTGACCAGTCTCGCGTCAAACAACAATGAATCAATTCGAGTTCTAGGGAGTCAACGAATAGTTGTAAGTAATTGGTTTAAAATTGATTCAAAAATGCTAAATTTGGAGTTCAACTCAATTGGACCACGAGGAGAGGATTTGAGTTACACGACAAAGTGTTCATCATGGGGACTGATTAACGAAACTTAGAACGAGGTTAGATCAAGTTCAGAGATGGTGAAGATGGAATCCAAACCTTTGAAGCACATGAATATGTTAAAAACGGATGTGCCGCACAAGAAGATAAAAAGGAGAAGATTCAATTTTTTGGGTTAAGCGGGCCGCGCCGTGTTCTAGGTTAAAAGCAGCGCGACCGTGCCGCTCTGCAGATTTGGAATATTAAGGAGTTCTCCTTGGCAAACTTAACAGGCCTAACAAACTCTTCTCGGAGAGTTCCTCTCTGTATTTCTCCGCCCCGACGCTTTCTGAATCCGCCCTAGCGCGTACCTCTCTGTCTAGGTTTTGCTACCAGCACGACCGCGATGCGCCTCAGTACAAATCCAGCGCGGCCACGCCGTGATGGAATTCCAATTTTTTATTTACAAGTTTTGGTTTAATTGGGACGCGGATTTACTTCCTAAATTATCTATTTACATTAGCTTTAGATTTCTTATGTATCTAGGAGTTATATTAGATAGGATTTGATTTTCATATTAGTTTGTGAACAAGGGTTTTACATTCCTTTTTGATTTCAAATTCCTTATGGAATTAGGATTTTTATTATTAGTATATATAACATACATAACTAATGGAATATATAGACAACTTTGATAAATAAAACTACTGAGATTATTCTGCTTTTGGTTCTTTAAGAACTCTTGAATTGTTCATGGTTTTTCTTTGTGATTCATTATCGACTTATCATACAACAATCGTTGATTGTACCGAGATTACCACTCAATATAAGCGAATGATCAAGGTGTCGTTAGTGTCCATTCAACACATATTTCCGAACGCGAGCAATTGTACCAAGATTACCGTCTACATATAGGCTAAGGGTTAAAGTGTTTTAAACAATTCACCCAACAACTTCGTTAGAAATGATACGAGTGATGACCACCTCACTACAAAAAAATGGGGCCGAAAATTTTGCAACGAATTTCTAACGAATTTTTTTCCCGCCAATGAATTAGCAACGACTTATGAATTTCGTTGCAAAAAGTGAAAGCCTGACACAATCTGCAACGAAGGACAAATTTCGTTGCTAAACATATACTTTTAGCAACGATTTATAAAGTCGTTGCCCGAAAAATCGTTGCTAAATGCCCATTTTTTGTAGTGCCTCACTCAAGCGTGTCGTGGAGTCCATCACAACCAATAGTCTCTATAATACCGTGAATTTTGAAATAATATTAATATTGAGAATAAACAAAATGTTTGAATATTTATTGAATGTAAATATATATATCTTTGTGGCATGAGATGTGATAATTCAGTTAAATTGAATTAAGTATATGATAAGTGGGAAATGATAATAAAGCTTATATTAAGCTTATGTGATATGCCTAGTGTGGCATAATGATGGGCTAAGTAAAATTTTAATTTAATTAATGAAAGAACGATTTAATAATGTGATAGACTAATTATTATTATTATTTTAGCTAATTAATTATTAAGTGCAATTTCATCAAGGCTTGTTGCATATAGTCCGGATCTCTCTTTGGAGCGGGCCCGGTTTGGGATCGTTTTGAGAGTGGCATGAACTAAGCCGCTTTTGCAATACAAACCAAAGATAGTTTGCGCCAAATGACAAGTCCTTGAAAAAAATTATTTTTGTTGCTTCATGCATGAAATGCAAAGTGGGACACTAAGAATAATATTATAATGTGAATGATTAATGTATAAGACTATATAATAAAAGAATGTTTGAAATATGTGATTTACTAAGTCATATAAATGATTCTTGTGTGGCATTATAGTACATAAAGAGTTAATTAAATGTATATCTTAAGAAGTATGGGAGGAAGTTAATTCTTAGAAAATAAATATCTTATATTAATTATTGTTATAATATTGAATGGAAATAATAAGTTTTATGAAAAATAATGGGTTGTTAGTACTCAACTAAATTATATTCTAATTCAATTTAAATATTATTTGAACCAACCTAATGCACATAGATTATATGATTATGTGTATGCATACCCCTAACTTATCATAAGGTAATAATATTAACTCATTAAAATTGCACTGGTGAGCCCTAAAGGAATTAACCTTAGTGTATGTAACACCCCTTTCCCGAATAGGAAAGGGAGGTCACGTACAAAGCACAACAAACCTCATTGTTGTAAGTTTGACTTATTACATGGACCCTCACTCATTTTTCAAAATCGATGGTAGATAAAGTTATCTCAATTTTGTTTTATTATTATTATAATAGTAATAAAACAGAAAGCTTTTTATATAAAACAGAAAGCTTTTTATATAAAACAGAAAACTTTTTATATAAAACAGAATACTTTTTATATTATATATAAATTTATTCGTTTGATTAGATTATAAATAGAATATTTTATATTTTATATAAAGTTTTCATTTTGTTAGAATATTTTATTGCACAGTGATGAATATAAGTAAAAATCAGATTTTCGCCTAATTTCTGCGCCCATGAAAATGTTACTGTGCGTCCGTGATTATTTTCTTAAATAGTGCTATAACATTTTCCTATAAATAGGATGCATAGTTAAGAAATGAAAATTGCACCAGAATCAGAGAATTCTTTTTCTATAATATTATGCGTATTTCTTTTGAGCATAAGGATACTTTGAGTGTAGCAAATAGTGCAAATTTTCTTCAAAAATATCTCCGCTAGCTATACCAGTCAAAATTACCCTCCAACTAAGGTAAGGAATATTATTTTCGTTCAATATTCGTAATAAATATTATTTTCTTCCATACTCTGTAGTATGCAAGTAATATTATTTCGTTTCATATTCCTAAATCTACACTTATTTTGATAAGTATTGCTTATATACTTCCTCAAATTAGTATAATATCCTTGAAATTTGCGCTTTATCTAGTATCATTTCACTGAAATATTTTTCTGAACTTTCTTATTAAATTTTAATCTTTTCATGCCGGGGTACTATTCACCTGGGGTACTATTCATGGGATACTATTCACGACAAAAAAGTTAGTTTCTTTTCTGTCCAAATTATTTTTGATACATGAATATCATTCTTGAATTTTATTCCACAAGTAGTTATCATGTTGACAATTTGGACATTCTTAAACTCTGGATAAATTGAATTATAAATCTTTAATATTTATCCTTGATCTCACTTGATTGATTTCTTATATCATTGTCATCATCCTTATGCTTATATTATGGTGAAAGTCATCTTTGGCCCGTAGTGCATAGATGAAATGTTGATTGGTATGATTATGATCAGGAATTATATATTGGTATAATCATGACCTGTAATGTTACAAACAAATGATGTGGTAAAAGTCCTTTTTGGTCCGTAGTGCATATATGGACAGTTGTTTAGCATGATTATGAACACTGGTGATACTAACGAATATCCTTGGCCCGTAGTGCATGGATAATTCGTTGATGTGAAATATTTATTGAGTTGTGTTACAAAGATAAATATTGATGATGAACCTTTAAATAATAGAAGATAGTAGATATCATTGTGACGCCCCCAAAACAGGTATACATCACCCATTCTGAGTCACTAAATACATGGTACAGAAACAAATACAAATTCATTAATACAATTGTCATGCAAAATACGACAACACACAAACTGTGAGTTTAAATACAAATACTGTCTAATAAACAGTATACAAACTCAAAAGGAGTCCTCATTATACTTATTGATACACTATTTTACAAAATAGTGAGGACTACTAAAACAACTATCCTGAACCATCACTCCATACCCCGCTTTAGTTAGTTCTGTTATGTTCTCACCTCCGAGAAGAAAAATGGAACAAAAAGGAAAAGGGTGAGCTCAACTAGCCCAGTATAGAATATTATGACTAAGATAATATACAACAAATTATCATTAGTCTTCAACAGGGAAAAATCTGATAGAATATAATAGACAACAAGTTTTAGATCAATAATTGCAGCAGAAACATCAATCCATTAGAAGAGTCATGTAGAGAATGAATTCTACTATCTTCTAAGATTTAAAAGTCCATCATCAATATTTTATCCCTGTAACATCAATCAATATACATCTTGAATCAAACATTCATCTTTACACTACAAAGCCAAAGATATTCATTTCAGATCACCAATGGGTCATGTTCATCTCAACACCTATTCATCTTTTGACTACTAGTCAAGATATTCATCGATTAATCATTCATCTTTGCACTACTGGATCAAAAATATTCAAGAATATCATCATTTAGGGTCGAGGATGATGAAAAATATCTTAAAGAAAATGAATCCAGTGAGATAAAAGATCAAAGATTAGGGATTCGTACTTTTGTTTATCCAAGTTCAAAAATACCTTATAATAATCAATTGTGGAGCAAAATTCAAGAATGAAGATCAAACCATGGATACAATCAAAGATAGTAACCACAATAGACAACTTGGACAAAGAAAGAAAAAATTTATTTTTCTGTGAATAGTGTCATATTCGTGAATAGTGCCGTATACGTGAATAGTGTTGTATACGTGAATAGTAACCCCAACATAAAAAAGATAGAAATTCCACAATAAAATCCATACCAATATTTCGGTATAATGATATTGAAAGAATAACATCATTATGAAGAAAATAACATCCCTTTTTATAGGAAAATGCTTAGAACGCCATAGCATACTAACCTGCTACCTGATGTCTTTACCTACTACTATTCACGCCCACCACTTTTGAAAATAAATTCCAGCACATTTCTCACCAACCAAAAGTAGGGCCCACCCATATTTTAAATAATAACATTTATTTTTGAAACTTTAATAATTCATAATAAATAGTCCTTTTATCAGAAAAATACGAATTTTATGTCCATTCCATAGGAAATTTAATTCTCTACAACTTTATAGAAGAAATTTTTTCCAAATTCCAAACAAAAAATGCCCGAAATCCACATACAGACGATTTTTAATACCTCCATTCCGACAAAATACTGATAAAACACCTCAACATTAATTATTTCATTTATATCCACACAAAATAAATATTTTCCTATCCATTCACATAAAATAAATATCTCCTTATCATATAAATCAATAATTAATTATTTACAAATAATATTACAGAATCACAATAATGACAACCAGGTCGTTCCAAGGAAAGAGGTGGCTTTTCGATAAGGATTTCTCCTTATTGACGCGTAATTAGGTGAACAAACCCCTTTCCTAGACAGAACTTCCTTAGCCAATAATGCTATCTAACAATATTATTCAAATAATATGAATTATTGATCTAATAATGGGAAATACTGTGCAGTGACAAATATTGGAACAACAATAATATAAAATATCAACGTAGCAATTATTTAATCAATAAAATAAGTGTTAACGGTAACAACTACGCCGTTATTTTTAAAAACTCAAACTTGTCATTTTTTTCATCCGACCGTTTTTTCGTTACGGGGCCCACAAATGACTGCGCCGTCATACGAATATTCTCCGACAGCAAGAATATTCCACGACCAAACGAATATTCCCCGACAACAATTAATATTTTATAACCGCTTATTTATTTTGTAAAATTTGCACATTTCACCCATACCCAAAATATTATATCAAATTAACACCTTATTATTCGCAATAATAAATCGAGGAAATTCGATTTTATTTATAAAAAGTTGGGGTCTTACAATCATGCTCTACTTGACTCTTCTAATGGTTTGCTTGTTCCGCTGTAGTTGTTGATCTAAACTTGTTGTCTATTTATTCTTTCAGATTTTACACTGTTGAAGACTAATGATAATTTATTCTACATTATCTTAGTCATAATATTCTTTACTAGACTAGTTGAGCTCACCCTTTTCTTTCATTGTTCTATTCAGGAAATGAAAATATAGTTGGGACTAGTCGAAAAATGGAGTGACAGTCCAAAATGGTGCCTATAGTAGTCCTCACTATTCTATGAAATAATGTGATAATAATTGTAATGAGGACTTCATTTGAGTTTGGATATTGTCTACGAGACAATATTCATATTAAAACTCACAACTTGTGTTTTGTCGTATTTTGCACGATAGTTAATATCTGTATAAATGAAGTTTGTATTTAAATTATGTATCATGTATTTGGTGTGACGCCCCCAAAATAGGGTATACGTCACCCATCTTGGGTCGCCACTTACATGGTACAGAATTCAAATACAAACTTAAATATACAACATAAGTTGTGAGGTTTAATACAAATATTGTCATCTAGACAATATCCACACTCAATGGAGTCCTCATTACATTTATTATTACACTATATCACAGAATAGTGAGGACTACTAATGCACCATCTAGACCATCACCTGCTCCCCGACTAGTCCCACTACGTTCTCATTTCCAAGAGAACAATGAAAGAAAAGGGTGAGCTCAACTAGCCCAAAGAAGAAATATTATGACTAAGATAATACATAATAAATTATCGTTAGCCTTCAACAAAATGTTAAACCGATACAATATAACAAACATCAAGTTTAACTGCATGAACAAGCAATCCATTAAAAGAGTCAAGTAGAGAATAAAATCTACTATCTTTTATGATTTAAAAGGTTTTCATCACTTTTATCATTGGGACTTGGGAATTTTAATAAATAATCCACATCATCGAATCACCCCGTGACTACTACGCCAAGGATATTCTTTAGTATCACAACCACGAATTATCCATGCACTACTACTTAAGATAAACATTTTTCATCAACGACCACGATCATGCCATAAAACAATTCATCTTTCAGACTACTACCAAAGAGAATCCATAACCATAATCATACCAAAATCTGGCCCATCAATGCACTACGGGCTAATGAGGACTTTTTCCACATCATTTGTAACATTATGGTTATGATTATACCGAATAATCCTCGGTCATAATCATACCAAGTCCATCTATGCACTACAAATTACTTCACGATGACTTTCAAAAAAATATAAACATGAGGATGATGACAATGATATAAGAATTCAATAAAACAAGTTCAAGAATTAATTTATTCAGAACTATTAACGCCCAAATTGTCAACACGACATCGCTTTGTAGAGTAAAATTCAAGAATGCTCGGAAGAATATTTCCATGAAAAGATATTGGATGAAGCGCAAATATCAAGGATATTCCACTAATTTCATGGAGTATAGAAGTCAAAACTTTAACCAACCGAGTATAATAAAGAATGGAATAACAAAAGAAATCACCACGCATGCAGATTCAGATGTATAAAAGTTATTCCAACAGAATAATAATAACGGAACGTGTCGTGCAAAATTACACCGTAAGATGATGTTCCAAATGTAATAATAAAGAATGGAATAACAACAGAATCACCATGCATGCGGTATTGCATGACATGTATATGTTATTCCAAAGTAATAATAATAAAGATGTAACCAGTCGTACAAAACGCATGCATGAGGATATTCCAAATGTAATAATAATAAAGATTTTAACCAGTCCGTAAAAACGCATTGACAGGATATTCCAATGTAATAATAAAAAGACGAAATAATAGAATAATGTCACCAAGTTTAGGGTAGGCAGCGTATACAAAAGTTATTCAAATGTAATAATAAAATTGGAATAACATAAGTTCTCATCATGAATACAAAGAGAATAACACCCCTTACGAGTACAACAAATAATATTCCCTACCTTTGAAAGAAGAGTACTTCGACTAGTAGGTCGAGGATATACTCGAAGAAAACTTGCACTACGCTCAAAGCTTTCTTAAACTCTAAAGAAATACGCTCAAGATTATAGAAGAAGAACTCTCTCTATAGTTTCTTTCTCTAGAGTTTCAGTGAATTCGTAAGAAATAATGAAGGAATGAACTTTATTTATAGAAAAATGGATCAGATAAGAATTAACTAACTAACTATCGGTCATTGATTTATTTTAATCTCGACATCAATTTTAAAGCAAAATCTTTTAAATAAAATATAATATATTCTATTTATAATCTAATAAAACGAATAACTTTATAAAAGATTTTACTATGCAAACACTATGCATAATAAAATATAATATATTCTAATTATTGTACAATAAAACAAATAACTTTATAAAAGTATTCTATTTTATATAAAAAGCTTTTTCATTTTATTACATTAATAATACCAATAAAACAAAACTTATCACCTTTATTATAATTTCAACCAACTATTCGAAAAATTAAGACATCTCTTCATGGAATAATATTGTATTAAAAATAATTTGGACCGAAAAAAATATATTTTTTGGGTGAATAGTACTTGAGGGAATAGTACCGTGAATAGTACCTCGACACAAAAAGTGTCCCAAATACCCAGTGAACAATACTAGAGTGAATAGTAATCGGTGAATAAGAACTCCGTGAATAGTAACTTCGTGAATAATATTCAAAACTACGAAAAATACCCCAAATACCTAGAAAGTGAATAATATTAGGGTGAATAGTAATTTAGGTGAATAGTAACTCGTGAATAGTAACTCGTGAATAGTACTCAGACACAAAAGTGTCCCGAATAATAGTGTCTTCTACTATGCAACCACGCCGTATTATTGTACTTTTACTACCGAGTAGTTCAACAGTTTTAATCAGTAATACTTCCACCAGTTATACTTCATAAAAAATATTTTGTCATTTTCTCAATCCGACAATAATTCCTTTGTGGGTCCACTAATGATTGTATCGTCGCACGGATATTCCCACGACAAAAAGAATATTCCCAGACCAATCGAATATATATGACAACTCAGATACTTTTGCAAAATTTATAAATACTACCCACAACTATAACATTATATCAAATCCACACCATAATATTTAAAAAATTATTTCGAGAAAATTAAATATTTATTCATAAAATCTGGGGTCTCACAATCTCCCCTCTTTATGGAATTTCGCCCTCGAAATTTACGTACGTAAACAGGTGAGGATACCTCGACTTCATTTCAAATTCTAACTCTTGAGGTATAACCTTTGAGTGTTGAATACGATTCTTCTTATCCAAGATGTTAACACGTATCTCCTTATACGTTAAATTTTCTGCTATCTCGTCCGGTTCTAAATTAATAATGTGGTTTGGGTCGTTCACATATTTACGTAACATCGATACATAAAAAAATGTTCTGAACACGCAACATACATGGCGGTAAAACGAGTCTATAGGCTACAGTTCCTACTTCATTGAGGATTTCAAATGGGCCAATTAAATTGAGGGTTGAGATTTTCTCTCTTCGTCGATTCTTGCTTCTAGAATAACGCCCTCTTGAACCTTCTTAATTCTTCACATTCATCAGCTCTGGGTGTGTAGCTTGAGCGACTTTAACTTTATCGATTAAAATCGATTCTACTCGTATATTCATTATCTTCACGTGGGTTCCTAGAGTCTTTAACTCTATCTTCATCATTTGTAAGTCGTACGAAATGGGTCTTTGTGTTAACAACAACGCACTCGTAAACGCATACGATCTTCTACTCAACGCATCAGCTACCACGTTCGCTTTTCCTACGATGGTATTGCATGGTACGATCGTAATCTTCAACAGCTCGAGTCAACGTCTTTGGCGCATGTTACGTTCGTTCTAAGTAAAGAAATATTTAAGGGTTTTAGAAATGGGTTTTGTACTGGGATCAATACAAAATTCGATTTCACGTTCTAGGGGTAGGCTAAGAAGTCTTTCGAGAATACGTCAGGAAATTTATTAACAATTGAAATATCATTCAAAACTGTGACTCTCATCCAAGACTTGGGAAACACGTCACATTGATACCTATCAACTTGCCATCGTCATTCACACCGTCGCCTATAGAAAGTCTGGCTTCGGTGCATTCCACACAAGAAAGTCCACAACGAAAGGATCGGGGCTCTTTATTTATGGCTTGCTATGACAATGATTGACTTTAGTGGTTTGGTTACTTTGAATTCGCATAAAAGGTTGGTTAGGAGTATAAAAGCTAACAACCTTACGAAAAGCTTGATGAGTAGTTAACCAATCGATCCCTAAAATCACATCAAAGGCAAGTATTTTCAAAGAGATAATATCGACAGGTAATGTGAAAGTGTCGATTTGAATCAACAAGATTTATAAACAGTGGAGGTAACGAAGGTTTCTACTAACGAAGTTTCAACCAATAAGTTAAAGTCTAACTTCTCTGGGGTCAAATTTAAACGTTAAGCGCAAGCAAGAGAGATAAAAGAATGGGTAGAACCCAGATTCTAATAAGGTATAGACTTGCAAGAATTTATAATTAACTAACCCGTGCTAACTTCATTCGGGTTACTCGCTTTTTGAGAAGTCACGAAAAACGCTTTCCCTGAAACCACCAACTTTGTTTTGTCCGTATCCGCCTTTGGTGCCACCGTCCCAGCTGGACTTGACTTCACTATACGACAAAATTGAGCTAAATGACCTTCTCTTCTTAAAATTTCCACTTCTATTATCTTGGCCCTGATTACCACCGAAGTGGTTACCATTCTTGGCATGATAATTTCCCCCACGATGGTTATCATTGTTCCGATGGCCGTTGCCACCGGTAAGATTATTATCGTGTTGTTGGTCGTTACCTTTTGGTTGAGCTAACTCAACGGTCTCATGTGCTTCATTGCTATTCTCAACATTCTCGGATGTCATTTTCAAATACTGCCACAAAACAAGGGTTAATTAACATGTAACATATTATCCCTATATTCTGACCGACCAATTAAATATCAAATAAACTTAGGTAGGTCATACTAGCGAAGGAATTCCCCGTCTCTCCCCTCCTAGTTCTTGTCTCACATCTCAGCCAGGGATCATATCCCTAAGCTTTGATACCAACTGTGATGCCCCCAAAATAGGGTATACGTCACCCATCTTGGGTCGCCACTTACATGGTACAGAATTCAAATACAAACTTAAATATACAACATAAGCTGTGAGTTTTAATACAAATATTGTCATCTAGACAATATCCACACTCAATTGAGTCCTCATTACATTTATTATTACACTATATCACAGAATAGTGAGGACTACTAATGCACCATCTAGGACCATCACTATATTCCCCGACTAGTCCCAACTACGTTCTCATTTCCTGAAGAGAACAGTGAAAGAAAGGGTGAGCTCAACTAGCCCAGTAAGAAATATTATGACTAAGATAATGCAGAATAAATTATCGTTAGCCTTCAACAAAGTGTTAAACCGATACAATATAACAAACATCAAGTTTAAGCTGCGAATGAACAAGCAATCCATTAAAAGAGTCAAGTAGAGAATAAAATCTACTATCTTTTATGATTTAAAAGGTTATTCATCACTTTTATCGCTGGGACTCAACTTAATAAATAATCCACATCATCGAATCACCCCTGCACTACGGCCAAGGATATTCTTTAGTATCACGACCACGAATTATCCATGCACTACGGCTTAAGATAATCATGTTTTCATCAACGGTCCTGATCATGCCACAAAATAATTCATCTTTGCACTACGGCCAAAGAGAATCCATAGCCATAATCATACCAAAAACTGTCCATCAATGCACTACGGGCTAATGAGGACTTTTTCCACATCATTTGTAACATTACGGTTATGATTATCTTAGAATAATCCTCGGTCATAATCATACCAAGTCCATCTATGCATTACAGCCACGATGACTTTCAAAAAAATATAAACATGAGGATGATGACAATGATATAAGAATTCAATAAAACAAGTTCAAGAATTAATTTATTCAGAACTATTAACGTCCAAATTGTCAACATGATCTTTGCTTTGTAGAGTAAAATTCAAGAATGCTCAAAAGAATATTTCCATGAAAAATCTTTGGATGAAGCGCAAATATCAAGGATATTCCACTAATTTCATGGAGTATAGAAGACAAAACTTTAACCAACTGAGTATAATAAAGAATGGAATAACAAAAGAAATCACCATACATACGGATCAGAGTATGAGCGAGTTATTCCAACAGAATAATAATAACGGAACGAAGTCAAAGAAATTTCAAGACCGACAAGATGTTCCAACAAAATAATAAAGAATGGAATAACAACTGAAATCACCATGCATGCGGTACTTCGCATAGACAAGTTATTCCAACAGAATAATAATAAAGACGGAACCGGTCCAAGTAAAAGCGATGCATGAGGATATTCTAATGTAATAATAATAAAGATGGAACCAGTCCCAGCGTAAAACGCATGCATGTGATATTCCAATGTAATAATAAAGGCGGAATAATAGAAGAATGTCACCAAGTTTAGGGTGGCAGCAGATACAAAAGTTATTCCAATGAATAATAAAATTGGAATAACATAAGTTCTCTTCATGAATACAAAAGAATAATACCCCTTACGAGTACAACACATAATATTCCCTACCTTTCAAAAAGAAGAGTACTCCACTAAGAGGTCGAGGATATACTCGAAGAAAACTTCAGACTACGCTTTCAAAGCTTTCTTAAACTCTAAAGAAATACGCTCAAGATTATAGAAGAAGAACTCTCTATAGTTTCTTTCTACAGAGTTTCAAGTGAATTCATAAGAAATAATGAAGAATGAACTTTATTTATAGAAAAATGGATCAGATAGTAACTAACTCCATGAGCGGTCGTATTGATTTACTTTAAATGACAATCGATTTTAAAAGCAAAATCTTTTAAATAAAATATAATATATTCTATTTATAATATAATAAAACGAATAACTTTATAAAAGATTTTTTACTATGCAAACACTATATCTGCAAATACTATGCATAATAAAATATAATATATTCTAAGTATTTATACTAATAAAACAAATAACTTTATAAAAGTATTCTATTTTATATAAAAAGCTTTTCTGTTTTATTACATTAATAATACCAATAAAACAAAACTTATCACCTTTATTATAATTTCAACCAACGGTCTGAAAAATTAGCACATCTCTTCATGGAATAATATTGTACTAAAAAATAATTTGGATCGAAAAGAAATATATTTTTCGGGTGAATAGTACCCCGTGAATAGTACTTCGGGAATAGTACCCTATAAATAGTACCTCGACACAAAAAGTGTCCCAAATACCCGAGTGAACAATACTAGAGTGAATAGTAATCGGGTGAATAGTAATCCGTGAATAGTAACTCGTGAATAGTACTCTGACACGAAAAATACCCCAAATATCCGAGTGAATAATATTCGGGTGAATAGTAACCCGTGAATAGTAACTCGTGAATAGTACTCCGACACAAAAAGTGTCCCGAATACCCGATTGAACAATACTGAGTGACTTATCACATAAGCATCAATAATCAATACCGTGTGCTACTATGCAACTACGCGTATTATTGTACTTTTACTACAGAGTAGTTCAGCAGTTTTAACGGTAACACTTCCGTAGTTATACTCATAAAAATATTTTGTCGTTTTCTCGATCAAATGATAATTCCTTTAATGGGGTCCACTAATGATTGTATCGTCGTCACGGATATTCCCAAACAAAAAGAATATTCCCCGACCAATCGAATATAATATGACAACTTGCATACTTTGCAAAATTTATAAATACTACCCACAACTATAACATTATATCAAATCCACACCATAATATTTAAAAAATTATTTCGAGAAAATTAAATATTTTATCATAAAATCTGGGGTCTCACATTTGGCGACTCAGAATAGGTTGTATGGACCTATTTTGAGGGCGTCACATTTTTCTCAATTCTTCCATAGAAAAAGACTAGATCCCTAGCTTGGAGTGGACTGAAAATCTTTCGTTACACTCAGGCTTTGAAGCTTGCAAGAGATTGCAACCTAAGTACGTTGCACAAACACCCTCACTCTGGGAGCTACCCGACATGAGTCTTTTCCACCACCTAAAGCAAAAAGACAGACGTAATTCAGATGAAGCAGCTCCCTAGAGGGAGAAAATAGTCCTCACCGAGGGAGGAGGAGCGCATCGAAGGAGATATCGTTAAGCAATTACGAGAACACGTCCGCGCGGAAGCCAAAAATGCGCCCCTCGTTGATTGCACGGGTAATCAACCGCTCTCTCTCCGACCCGACTTGTGAGACCCCGAATTTTATGAATAAGATTTAATTTTTCTCGAAATATTTTTTAATATTATGGTGTGGATTTGATATAATGTTATAGTTGTGGGTAGTATTTATAAATTTTGCAAAGTAAGCAAGTTGTTATAAAATATTCGTTTGGTCGGGAAATATTCTTTTTTGTCGTGGAATATCTCGATTGACAAGACAATCATTGGTGAACCTACAACGAAAAGTATTATCGTATTTAGAAAATGACGTAATTATCATTTTATAAAAATAACGGTGAAAGTGTTACCGTTAAAAATTTGAACTACTTCGATAGTAAAAGCAAAGAATATGCGTGGTTTCATAGTAGTAAGACACAAAGATCGATTATTAATGTTTACGTGATAAGTCACTCGATTATTCTCAATTATTACCACAAGAATTGTTGCATCATATCTCTCATATTATTGATGCAATTATTGTCATGAAGATCATCCGCATAATATGATATATTATTAAATCAATAATTGAGACTAAGAAAGTTATTCATTATTATTATTAGCAATATTGACAATGTCTAGAAGTTACATCGAGGAGAAGTTTGGTCACCTGAATTGCCGCGCTGATAAGGAAAAATCCTTATTGGAAAGCCCCCTCTTTCCTGGGAACGACCTGGTTGTTAAATATTATGAGTTATATTATTAATGATGAATAAGTTCGTGTTGATTAAAGATGAAATTTATAGTTTTATTGTGTTGGGATTATTAGTGTTAGTGGAAATCGATATTTATTTCGATAATAATTGATGTCTGGAGGTTATATTGTTCAATCGGGTATTTGGGGAACTTTTCGTGTCGGAGTACTATTCACGAGTTACTATTCATGAGTTACTATTCACGAGTTACTATTCATGGGTACTATTCACCCGTAAGATATATTTCTTTTCGGTCCAAATTATTTTTTGGTACAATATTATTCCATGAGGAGATGTGCTAATTTTTCAGACCGTTGGTTGAAGATATAATAGTAAATCAATATGGACCGCTGGTGGAGAGTTATAATAGTAAATCAATATGGATCGTTGGTTTAAAGTTTTAATAGTAAATAAGTATGGACCGTTGCTTTAAGTTTTAATAGTAAACCAATATGGACCGTCCGTTTAAAAGTAAATCAATCTGGATTGTTCATGAATTAGTTACTATTCAGTCCATTCTCCTATAAATAAAAGCTCATTCCTTCATTATTTCTTACGAATTCACTGAAACTCTAGAGAGAGAAAGTATAGAGAGAAAGAAGAAAAGTATTCTGCTACTTCACCACTCCAATATCCAGGATAATGTACAACAGGAAGACAATAATCCTCAGGTAAACAATAACACCGATGAAATGATGAACGATGGGATGTTTAGAGGCTTTATGCAATTCATGCAACATCAGGTGAGAGAGACTCTTGCTCATAATGCAGGTGGAAACAATGGCAACCCACGGTCGGTCAACGCTAAGCAGTTCAAGGAGCTGGGACCACCAGAGTTTTTGAGAAAGCCAGAACCACTTAAGGCGGAGACGTGGTTAAAGCAGATCACCAAGATATTTGATGTCTTGGGATGCTCCGAGGAGCAAAAGGTTCCCTTTGCCACCTTTATGTTGCGTGAAGAAGCGATTCTTGGTGGGAATCAGAAAGCGTACCCAAACTGGCCTTTTCAAGATGTCTTGGAAGAAGTTCCAAGAGCTGTTCAACGACAAGTACTTTCCCGAAAGTATTCGTCACATGAAGGAGGTGGAGTTTATCAAGTTGGAGCAAAACAATACCTCATTTCTCACAAACTTTGTTTATATTCAGATATTGTGAATAGGGCTCAGTTATTGGAGCGCGATAATGATTCAGCACAACCAAAAGGCAACGACCGACAACACGATAATAATCATACCGGTGGCAACGGCCATTAGAACAATGATAACCATCGTGGGGGAAATTATCATGCCAAGAATGGTAATCACTTCGGTGGTAATCATGGCCAAGATAATAGAAGTGGAAATTTTAAGAAGAGAAGGTTCAATAATGATAGAAAGACAACAACACCAAAGACTGTTAGGAAGGAGAACGACCATTCTATCGTATGCTTCAAATGCGAGGAGGAGGACATATCGGTCCAAAGCTGCGTGATGCGATCAAAAGCATGTTACAATCATGAAAAAAGAAGGTCACCTATCCCGATTTTGTCGTGCACCAAAGTCAAGTCCAATTGCGACGACGGTGGTACCAAAGCGGATACTGGACAAAACAAAGTCGATTGGTTTTCGGGAAGGCGTTTTTCGTGACTTCTCAAAAGCTAGGGACCCGAACGAAGTTAGCACGGGTTAGTTAATTATAAATTCTTGAAGTCTATACCTTATTTGAATCTGGGTTCTACCCATTCTTTTATCTCTCTTGCTTGCGCTCAGCGTTTAAATTTGACTTCGGAGAAATTAGACTTTGACTTATTGGTTGAAACTTTGATATTAGAAACCTTCGTTACCTCTACTGTTTATAAATCTTGATTAATTCAAATCGACACTTTCACGTTACCTGTCGATCTCATCTCTTTGAAAATACTTGCTCTTAATGTGATTTTAGGAACCAATTGGTTAACTACTCATCATGCTTTTCGTAAGGTTGTTAGCTTTCATATTCCTAACCAACCTGTTATGCGAATTCAAACAACCAAACCACTAAAGGCAATCATTGTCATATCAAGTCATAAGTAAAAGAGCCCCGAGCCTTTCATTTGGTGACTTCTCGTGTGGAATGCTGCAAAGCCAAACTTTCCGTAGTAGGGGCGTTGTGAATAACGGTGGCAAGTTGATAGGTATCAATGTGACGTGTTATCCAAGTCTTGGATGAGAGTCACAGTTTTGAATGATATTTCTATTGTTAATAAATTTCCTGATGTATTCTTGAAGACTTCTTAGCCTACCCCCAGAGCGTGAAATCAAATTTTGTATTGACCCCAGTACAAAACCCATTTCTTAAACCCTCAAATATTTCTTCAACTAAAATGAACATAACATGCGCCAAAGATGTTGGCTCGAGCTGTTGAAGATTACGATCATATCATTCAATATCATCGTGGGAAAAGCGAACGTGGTAGCTGACGCATTGAGTAGAAGATCGTATGCGTTTACGAGTGTGATGTTGTTAACACAAAGACCCATTTCGTATAACTTACAAATGATGGAGATAGAGTTAAAGACTCTAGGGACCCACGTGAAGATAACGAATATATGATTAAAATAGACTTTAATCGATAAAATTAAAGCTGCTCAAGCTGCATACTCAGAGCTAATGAATGTGAAGAAGAAGGTTCAAGAGGGCGTTATTCTAGAAGCAAGAATCAATGAAGAGAGGAAATCTTAACCCTCGATTTTATTGGCCCATTTGAAATCCTTGATTGAGTAGGAACTGTGGCCTATAAACTCGTTTTAACGCCAAGTATGTCGCGTGTTCATAACGTTTTTCACGTATCAATGTTACGTAAATATGTGGATGACCCGAACCACATTATTAAATTAGAACTAGACGAGATAACAGAAGATTTAACGTATGAAAAGCTACGTGTTAAAATCTTGGATAAGAAGGATCGTATTCAACACTAAAAGGTTATACCTCAAGAGTTAGAATTTGAAGTGAAGTCAAGGTATCCTCACCTATTCTAAGATACCGGTAAAGTACGTAAATTTCGAGGGCGAAATTTCATAAGGAGGGAGATGTGAGACCCCGAATTTTATGAATAAGATTTAATTTTTCTCGAAATATTTTTTAATATTATGGTGTGGATTTGATATAATGTTATAGTTATGGGTAGTATTTATAAATTTTTCAAAGTAAGCAAGTTGTTATAAAATATTCGTTTGGTCGGGAAATATTCTTTTTGTCGGGGAATATCCGTACGACGACATAATCATTGGTGGACCCCACAACGAAAGTATTGTCGTATTGTCGTACAGTAATACGCGTGGTAGCATAGTAGCGCACGGTATTGATTATTGATGTTTACGTGATAAGTCACTCAATTATACTCAATTATTGTTACAGTAATTGCTGCATCATATCTCTCATATTATTGATGCAATTATTGTCACAGTATCATCTGCATAATATGATATATTATTAAATTAATAATTGAGACGGCAATGTTATTCATATTATTATTTGCAATATTGACAATGTCTAGAAGTTCTGTCAAGGAGAGGTTTGGTCACTTAATTGCGCGCCAATAAGGAGAAATCCTTATTGGAAAGCCCCCTCTTTCCTGGGAACGACCTGGTTGTTAAATATTATGAGTTATATTATTAATGATGAATAAGTTCGTGTTGATTAAAGATGAAATTTATAGTTCCATTGTGTTGGGATTATTAGTGTTAGTGGAAATCAATATTTATTTCGATAATAATTGATGTCTGGAGGTTATATTGTTCAATCGGGTATTTGGGGCACTTTTTGTGTCAGAGTACTATTCACCAGTTACTATTCACGAGTTACTATTCACAGGTACTATTCACCAGTAAGATATATTTCTTTTCGGTCCAAATCATTTTTTGGTACAATATTATTCCATGAGGAGATGTCTTAATTTTTAGGCCAGTTGGTTGAAGATATAATAAATAAATCAATATGGACCATTGGTGGAAAGTTATAATAGTAAATCAATATGGATCATTTGGTTTAAAGTTTTAATAGTAAATAAGTATAGGCCAGATTGCTTTAAGTTTTAATAGTAAACCAATATGGACCGTCTCGTTTAAAAGTAAATCAATCTGGACTATTCATGAATTAGTTCTTATTCATCCATTCTCTTATAAATAGAAGCTCATTCCTTCATTATTTCTTACTTAACTCTTTGAAACTCTAGAGAGAAACTATAGAGAGAAAGAAGAAAAGTATTACGCTATTTCACCACTCCGATATCCAGTTTCTTCTAAGGTAGGGGATATTATTTGTTGTACTCGTAAGGGTATTCTTTTTCTTATTCGTGAAGAGAACTTCGTTATTCCATTCTTTATTATTACATTGGAATAACTTTGTATCTGCTGGATACCCTATACTTGGTGAAATTCTTACGTTATTCTATTCTTATTATTACATTGGAATAACTTTGTTTACTGCAAGCACCGCATACGTGGTGAAATTCTTCTAATATTCCGTTCTTTATTATTTTGTCGGAAATATCATGCATCAATGCGTTCTGTGGGACTGGTTCTATTATTTATTATTACGCCGAATATCTTGTATGCATGCGTTCGTGGGACTTGGTTCCATTATTTATTATTCGCCGGAATATCACATGCATGCGTTCTGTGGGACTGGTTCCATTATTTATTATTACATTGGGAATAACTTTGTTTATGCGATCTATCGCACGCATGGTGAATCATACGTTATTCCATTCTTTATTATTTACATTGTAATAACACATCATGTGGATTACCACATGCATGGTGAATGATCCTTCGTATTCATTCCTTATTAAATTGTGAAAATGATGCATACACGTGGATTACCGCATGACGGCAGAAAATCCATTGCGATTTCATATATTCTATTATACTCGGTTGGTTAAAGCTTTTGCTTCTATACTCCATGAAATTAGTGGAATATCCTTGATATTTGCGCTTCGATATCTTTTCATGGAAATATTCTTACGAGCATTCTTGAATTTTACTTCACAAAGCGATGATCAAGTTGACAATTTGGACGTTATTGAGTTCATGATAAATTAACTTATAAATCTTTAAAATTTATTCTTGAACCTGTTTTATTGAATTATCATCATCTTCATGCTTATATTATGTTGAAAGTCATCTTTGGCTTACGTGCGTAGATGGACTTGGTATGATTATGACGGAGATTATTCGGTATAATCATGACCGTAATGTGACGAATGATGTGGTAAAAGTCCTCATTGGCCTGTACTTCATTGGTGGACAATTGTTGGTATGATTATGACCAGGGATTATTCGGTATAGTCATGATCATTGATGATTACATGAATATCCTTGGCTGTGGAGCAGGGATGATTCGATTTTATTTATTAAGCTGAGTCTCATCGATAAAGTTTATGAAAAACTTTTTAAATCATAGAAGACAGTAGATTTTATACTTTACTTGACTCTTCTAATGGATTGCTTATTCCGCTACAGTTTTTGATCTAAAACTTGTTGTCTATTATATTCTATCAGTTGTTATACTGTTGAAGGCTAAGGATAATTTATTACGCATTATCTTAGTCATAATATTTCTTCTTTGGGCTAGTTGAGTTCACCTTTCTTCCAATTGTGTTCTCTTGGAAATGAGAGCGTAAATTTGGGACTAGTCGGGGAACAGGGTGATAGTCCTAGATGGTGCATTAGTAGTCCTCACTATTACGTGAAATAGTGTGATAATAAATATAATGAGGACTCCATTGAGTGTGGATATTATGCAGATGACAATATTTGTATTAAAACTCATGATTTATGTTTTGTCGTATTTTACACGACTGTTATATTATTAAGTTGTATTTGTATTCAGTACCTTGTATCTGGTGACCCAAGATGGGTGATGTATACATGTTTTGGGGGCGTCACACGACTATTTCCTTATAGGAAATAGAGTACGGGTCGACCACTTTAAAGCAAAAAATAATAAGGCTTCCAAAGGACTACAACCCAAAATCATACAGTATGAAGCCACCGTCAAGTTTAGGTATAGTTGTGAAGTTCCTAAGGAATCTTCACGCTCCATGTCTATCATGGAGGAAACAGGTAGGTCAACCTACCCCAGGCTTAGCGTGTATGCTGCCCTATGTATTCCTGGGTTCTTGAGGCAACCGTTGCCGTTTTGTCTTTTATTATACCGCTAATATATCGGAGATAACCGTTACAATGCGATGATGATTCTGGTACAAACCTTCCATCAGTTAAGTAGTTGACAAAAGGCGATATATGCGTTCAACGATCACTAACGACAATTCGAATTCGAGTTCTTGTTCCTTTTTTTTTAAAACAAGGGCTACTAACATCTCCGAAGGAAGTTGGTGTCTCCCTCGAAGGGAGACGAGCGTAATTAAGATGGGGAAATAATTCTTTCTGTATAGGCCCTGTTGTAGCTTTCTATTAGATTTGCTAGACAGGGGATGCTTTGCTCCCTTGAATCAAGTTTGTGATTTTAATTATATAGTTGATAGTTGATTTGTAATTTTTTAATTATTTTAAAAAATTGAACTTTCTGAAAATGTAGAATTGTGTAAAAGTGGACATAAAATTTCTTTTTACTATCATTATATTTTCTTCAATTCAAATTGTCAAAATTATTATTGACATTTAAAAATTAAATTTAAAATATATTTAAATTCAAAATTAGTAAGAATTTTTAATAATTACAAAATAATAAGTATTAAAATTATTAATATTTTATTAACTAAAATTAAATCAATTTTAATTTTGAAAATATTTTAAGTTAATTTTAAAACTATTAAGTTAATATATATTTTATGTTACAAATTTAAAATTTAGAATATTACAAATTAATTATTAGGATCAAAGTCCAATGAGAGTATGAGACGTGTGTGTGAGGGAGTAGAATGTCACCACGAACGAGTGAGAAACACTCTTTGTCGTAAACCGTTATCCAACGCCGGGTATTCAAATTTTGATTAATTAATTTGATCGTTATTATTGGGGGCGGTCTCCAATTATATTCCAGATTTGAAATATACTGGGAGTAGAGAGAACACAGTTGAGTTGAAGGTAGAAGAAATATTTAGAGAGAGAAAGTGTAGAGAGAGTGCCGACTGGGTTAGAAACCAGAATCGATCACTGAATTACAGTATTCGAGATGTTTTTTGCTATAATTAATCACCAAGAAGAAGAGGAAGAAGAAGGAATCGGCACTAAATTACTGTATTAGAGGTGTTGTTTAATTGGGTTTCTTCCGGAATGAATTACCCAAAGGAAGAAGAGGTATTGTCTTCTTTTTTTTGAGTAATTTCTACTTTAATTTGATGGTACTGTTTAATTTGGGTTTCTTCCACGATTTCTTGTCAATTTGAGTTTGTTCTTTGTGTTTCTTGTCTAATTTGGGTTTAATTTGGTTATTCAGAATCTTCACTGAATTACCCAAAAGAATAAAAAGGTTTTTCGATTATTTGAGTAATTTCTACTTTATCCGTACTGTATAATTTGGGTTTGATTGTGTTTCTTCCACGATTTCTTGTCAATTTGGGTTTCTTCTATGTGTTTCTTGTCTAATTTAGGTTTAATTGTTTTTCTTCAGAATGGTCACTTTATTACCCAAAAGAAGAAGAGGGTTTTTCGATTATCTTAGTAATTTTTACTCTGTGTATCCTTACAGTTTAATTTGGGTTTCTTCTATGATTTCTTGTCTAATTTTTGATGGTACTGTTTAATTCTTGATTTTCTCTGTGTGTTTTGTGGATTTTTTTTATGATTGCTATTAATAATTTGTATTGTTTGTGGCTTACATTGAATAGATGTTTTCTTTACATATGATTTCTTTCTAATTGGGTTTTTTCCTTGATTTCTTGTCTGATTGGGGTTTTGTTTGTTTTGTCTGTCACTTTGAGTATGAGTTTCACTATCTCTTTTCTTTCCGAGTCTACTTGACTTTTTTATTTATTAATGTTGTTCTGTTTGGAAACACCATTATCAGAATCTCTCTCTAAAAAGGAAAAAAATGATGTTGTACTAATCCTATATACATACATGTAATGTTTATATTTGGATTTGGGTACCAGGCAGGAGGCACTGTTGATTGGATGGGAAAGGTAGAATCAGTCGTCTTTTTAATGGGGTTTCCCCCTATTTTTGGATCATTTGATGAACTTGGGTATTATGTATTTGAAGTGAATTTGGATTCTGACTGCAATTTCAGTTTATGATAAGACCTTTTCTTGGGTAGTTTTTGGTGTTTGATGAACTGTGTTTTGGTTTTCTTTAATTTTGGATTCCTTTTTTATTGCAGTTGCACATTACAATGAAATGGGTTTTGGTCTATTGAACTTCAATCTCTGCTATTATTTGTTATCTTTGGGTCGTTCCATCAAATAGGGGAATTGTTTGTATGTTAAAATATATTATTTGTTTCCAGATCAATTAAAGAGGTGAAACTGTGGACGAGAAAACCCGACCTGGTCCAGCTCAAGAGGCTGAAAAAGCTCGAGCAATGAGGGTTCTCAAGCAAAAAAGGATGTATGTTATATTCTCTCTGTCACGGTCTCTATATGTGTATGTGTTGATTGTGTACTTTACTGATATCAAGTAGTTAGTCGCATCTCATAATACCAGTATCAGTCATGGATACATTTTAATATGTAATCTGAAAATTACAGCAAGTTAGGTAAATCGGATATGAGATCTGTTTAGGAGGATTAAGAAAGAATTTTTCAACTTAAAGTTAAGGTACCCATTTGTGGGGTATCAACAAGTTGAGAAAATAAGAGTTCGGTATTGATGACGGAAGGAATTGTCCCATTTGTGGCCTATTTAATATTTTCAGATTTTATCTTGTTTGTTGTGTCTTGTATCACGTCCATTATTTTATTGTTAAGAGTACTTCTAACCGATAAGTTTAAAGGCAATAAGAATTCAAATTTGTGCGGAAACATCTTTAGTTTGTGGGTGTAATTAGTTAATATTACCAACAATAATGCATAATTATTCTATTGTCTAACGATTTTATTATCTTCTAGAATTTACCACCTTTCTCACATACTTAATGCTATAGTCATTGATAAAGTATAACCATGTGCATGTTGATTGAAGGCTTCTTTGCTTTGCCTGTTTATTTGCGTAGGTGTACGACGATACTGTTGGATGAAATGACCTTTTGTATATTTTCTCAAGAGTTTTTGTTGAATGAAATAAACATTTTGCTAAATATTTTTTATATGTTCCTCCATAATTGCATGACCTGTTTCATTTCTTGATAGGTATGAGGGACAACGTGATATGCTCTACAATCAAACATTCAACCTAGACCAAGTTGCATTTGCTTCCGAGGAATTAAAGATGCTCAACAAACAGTACGTTCTAGACAGCTATAAAATTTGTTTTTTTTTACTTCCCTCCATCTCAGTTTGCTTCCTATGTTTCTTTCCAGCACACATATTAAGAAAGAAGGAATTTTGTGTAAATGTTAATAAGTTTCCCAGGTAATCTTTCTTATAAATTAGACCCCACATCAACTAACAAAACAAAATGAAGAGCAAATATGCAAACTTGATGAATAGTAAAACTACACGGGCTTTATTTAGAGGCATCCCAAAGGAAGGGATAGGGAAATAAAGTGGGATGGAGGGAATTACTATTTAATAGTGACTCTATTTGGAACTATAATGTATAAACCCTTGATGGACAAGTTATTCAACATATATATTTTGGTTACAGATGTAATATATAGGAGAATATAAGCGTGCCAAAATTACTAGAAATGAAGTTCAGGACTTAATGTGGAATGTAGATACCTTATTTGTAAAGGCGTATTTTGATTTTCCCATGTTTTTCCTATATATGTGACCTGATATGTGCTACATATTGGTACAGTTGAGCAATTGTTATATTTATACTCCCTGTTTGGTGATCATTGAGGCCATAATAAGCATGATCTTCCGATTGTATTTCTCATCTGAAGTCTGTAATCGTGGGGCTATCAATGCTCTGGCCTTAGATGACTAAGCTGTTCTGAGATTATAAATTTGCACTATTTATTTGAATCCTCGGTATCCTAGATGGAATTGGGTTTTTGGGGATGTACTATTTATTTGAATCCTCGGTATCCTAGATCAATCGGTCGTCTTTTTAATGGGTTTCCCCCCTATTTTTGGATCATTTGATGAACTTGGGTATTATGTATTTGAAGTGAATTTGGATTCTGACTGCAATTTCCGTTTATGATAGACCTTTTCTTGGGTAGTTTTTGGTGTTTGATGAAGCGTGTTTTGGTTTTCTTTAATTTTGGATTCCTTTTTTATTATTAATCGCACATTACAATGAAATGGGATTTGGTTGGATCTTTTGTTTTTGTTGATATGTTAATTGTCCTTATGTGTTTCTACTTCACATCTCGTGTTACTCGGACTCATTGTTTTAGGATGGAGTACGATGTGTCGACACGATCAAACCTTGAGTCTTGGTCTTGGGATGATATGTCGAATGCACGGCAATTTCAATCTGGATCTGGCGGAATGGGACATGAGCGACAAGAAGAAAGGGAAGAAAATGAAAGAGAGGTAGAGAGTGAGAGATTGAAACTTACCTTCTATTCTTCTCCTCTTCTTCTATTCTTCTCGTCCTCTTCTTCTCTTCTTCTCTTCTTCTCTTCTGATCTTTTGATCTTCTCATCTTCTAGTGTTCTAATCTTCTCCTTCTCCTTCTCCAGAGTTTTCTTCTGACGATCGAGTTTTCTTCTCTGAGTATTTGACGAGTTAATCGAGTATTTGAGATCCGAGTATGTGATACATTTTAATACCGATGTCGATCATGGATACATTTTAATTTGTATCAAGTAGTCGATCGCATCTCTTAATACCAGTATCAGTCATGGATACATTTTAATATGTAATCTGAAAATTACAGCAAGTTAGGTAAATCGGATATGAGATCTGTTTAGGAGGATTAAGAAAGAATTTTTCAACTTAAAGTTAAGGTACCCATTTGTGGGGTATCAACAAGTTGAGAAAATAAGAGTTCGGTATTGATGACGGAAGGAATTGTCCCATTTGTGGCCTATTTAATATTTTCAGATTTTATCTTGTTTGTTGTGTCTTGTATCACGTCCATTATTTTATTGTTAAGAGTACTTCTAACCGATAAGTTTAAAGGCAATAAGAATTCAAATTTGTGCGGAAACATCTTTAGTTTGTGGGTGTAATTAGTTAATATTACCAACAATAATGCATAATTATTCTATTGTCTAACGATTTTTATTATCTTCTAGAATTTACCACCTTTCTCACATACTTAATGCTATAGTCATTGATAAAGTATAACCATGTGCATGTTGATTGAAGGCTTCTTTGCTTTGCCTGTTTATTTGACGTAGGTGTACGATACTGTTGGATGAAATGACCTTTTGTATATTTTCTCAAGAGTTTTTTGTTGAATGAAATAAACATTTTGCTAAATATTTTTTTATATGTTCCTCCATAATTGCATGACCTGTTTCATTTCTTGATAGGTATGAGGGACAACGTGATATGCTCTACAATCAAACATTCAACCTAGACCAAGTTGCATTTGCTTCCGAGGGAATTAAAGATGCTCAACAAACAGTACGTTCTAGACAGCTATAAAATTTGTTTTCTTTTTACTTCCCCTCCATCTCAGTTTGCTTCCTATGTTTCTTTCCAGCACACATATTAAGAAAGAAGGAATTTTGTGTAAATGTTAATAAGTTTCCCAGGTAATCTTTCTTATAAATTAGACCCCACATCAACTAACAAAACAAAATGAAGAGCAAATATGCAAACTTGATGAATAGTAAAACTACACGGGCTTTATTTAGAGGCATCCCAAAGGAAGGGATAGGGAAATAAAGTGGGATGGAGGAATTACTATTTAATAGTGACTCTATTTGGAACTATAATGTATAAACCCTTGATGGACAAGTTATTCAACATATATATTTTGGTTACAGATGTAATATATAGGAGAATATAAGCGTGCCAAAATTACTAGAAATGAAGTTCAGGACTTAATGTGGAATGTAGATACCTTATTTGTAAAGGCGTATTTTGATTTTCCCATGTTTTTCCTATATATGTGACCTGATATGTGCTACATATTGGTACAGTTGAGCAATTGTTATATTTATACTCCCTGTTTGGTGATCATTGAGGCCATAATAAGCATGATCTTCCGATTGTATTTCTCATCTGAAGTCTGTAATCGTGGGGCTATCAATGCTCTGGCCTTAGATGACTAAGCTGTTCTGAGATTATAAATTTGCACTATTTATTTGAATCCTCGGTATCCTAGATGGAATTGGGTTTTTGGGGATGTACTATTTATTTGAATCCTCGGTATCCTAGATCAATCGGTCGTCTTTTTAATGGGTTTCCCCCCTATTTTTGGATCATTTGATGAACTTGGGTATTATGTATTTGAAGTGAATTTGGATTCTGACTGCAATTTCCGTTTATGATAGACCTTTTCTTGGGTAGTTTTTGGTGTTTGATGAACTGTGTTTTGGTTTTCTTTAATTTTGGATTCCTTTTTTTTATTGCAATGCAGACATTACAATGAAATGGGATTTGGTTGGATCTTTTGTTTTTGTTGATATGTTAATTGTCCTTATGTGTTTCTACTTCACATCGTGTTACTTTCGGACTCGATTTTTTTATGGAGGAGTGCAGTCAATAAACACGATCCGCGGAGTCTTGGTCTTGGGATATATATGTGTCTGCACGGCAATTTCAATCTGGATCTGGCGGAGAATGGGACATGGCGATAAGAAGAAAGGGAAGAAAGATCGAAAGAGAGGTAGAGAGTGAGAGATTGAAACTTACCTTCTATTCTTCTCCTCTTCTTCTATTCTTCTCGTCCTCTTCTTCTCTTCTTCTCTTCTTCTCTTCCGATCTTTTGATCTTCTCATCTTCTAGTGTTCTAATCTTCTCCTTCTCCTTCTCCGAGTTTTCTTACGACGATCGAGTTTTCTTCTACGAGTATTTGACGAGTTAATCCCGAGTATTTGAGATCCGAGTCTGAGGATACATTTTAATACCGATATCGATCATGGATACATTTTAATTTGTATCAAGTAGTCGATCGCATCTCTTAATACCGATGTCGATCATGGATACATTTTAATATGTAATCTGAAAATTACAGCAAGTTAGGTAAATCGGATATGAGATCTGTTTAGGAGGATTAAGAAAGAATTTTTCAACTTAAAGTTAAGGTACCCATTTGTGGGGTATCAACAAGTTGAGAAAATAAGAGTTCGGTATTGATGACGGAAGGAATTGTCCCATTTGTGGCCTATTTAATATTTTCAGATTTTATCTTGTTTGTTGTGTCTTGTATCCGTCCATTATTTTATTGTTAAGAGTACTTCTAACCGATAAGTTTAAAGGCAATAAGAATTCAAATTTGTGCGGAAAACATCTTTAGTTTGTGGGTGTAATTAGTTAATATTACCAACAATAATGCATAATTATTCTATTGTCTAACGATTTTTATTATCTTCTAGAATTTACCACCTTTCTCACATACTTAATGCTATAGTCATTGATAAAGTATAACCATGTGCATGTTGATTGAAGGCTTCTTTGCTTTGCCTGTTTATTTGACGTAGGTGTACGATACTGTTGGATGAAATGACCTTTTGTATATTTTCTCAAGAGTTTTTTGTTGAATGAAATAAACATTTTGCTAAATATTTTTTTATATGTTCCTCCATAATTGCATGGCCTGTTTCATTTCTTGATAGGTATGAGGGACAACGTGATATGCTCTACAATCAAACATTCAACCTAGACCAAGTTGCATTTGCTTCGAGGGAATTAAAGATGCTCAACAAACAGTACGTTCTAGACAGCTATAAAATTTGTTTTCTTTTACTTCCCTCCATCTCAGTTTGCTTCCTATGTTTCTTTCCAGCACACATATTAAGAAAGAAGGAATTTTGTGTAAATGTTAATAAGTTTCCCAGGTAATCTTTCTTATAAATTAGACCCCACATCAACTAACAAAACAAAATGAAGAGCAAATATGCAAACTTGATGAATAGTAAAACTACACGGGCTTTATTTAGAGGCATCCCAAAGGAAGGGATAGGGAAATAAAGTGGGATGGAGGAATTACTATTTAATAGTGACTCTATTTGGAACTATAATGTATAAACCCTTGATGGACAAGTTATTCAACATATATATTTTGGTTACAGATGTAATATATAGGAGAATATAAGCGTGCCAAAATTACTAGAAATGAAGTTCAGGACTTAATGTGGAATGTAGATACCTTATTTGTAAAGGCGTATTTTGATTTTCCCATGTTTTTCCTATATATGTGACCTGATATGTGCTACATATTGGTACAGTTGAGCAATTGTTATATTTATACTCCCTGTTTGGTGATCATTGAGGCCATAATAAGCATGATCTTCCGATTGTATTTCTCATCTGAAGTCTGTAATCGTGGGGCTATCAATGCTCGGCCTTAGATGACTAAGCTGTTCGAGATTATAAATTTGCACTATTTATTTGAATCCTCGGTATCCTAGATGGAATTGGGTTTTTGGGGATGTACTATTTATTTGAATCCTCGGTATCCTAGATCAATCGGTCGTCTTTTTAATGGGTTTCCCCCCTATTTTTGGATCATTTGATGAACTTGGGTATTATGTATTTGAAGTGAATTTGGATTCTGACTGCAATTTCCGTTTATGATAGACCTTTTCTTGGGTAGTTTTTGGTGTTTGATGAACTGTGTTTTGGTTTTCTTTAATTTTGGATTCCTTTTTTTATTGCAGTCGCACATTACAATGAAATGGGATTTGGTTGGATCTTTTGTTTTTGTTGATATGTTAATTGTCCTTATGTGTTTCTACTTCACATCTGTGTTACTCGGACTCATTGTTTTGGATGGAGTACCAGGTATTCGACACGATCCAAACCAGTCTTGGCGAAAAGTGGATATGCGAATGCACGGCAATTTCAATCTGGATCTGGCGAGAAATGGGACATGAGCGACAAGAAGAAAGGGAAGAAAAGGCGAAAGAGAGGTAGAGAGTGAGAGATTGAAACTTACCTTCTATTCTTCTCCTCTTCTTCTATTCTTCTCGTCCTCTTCTTCTCTTCTTCTCTTCTTCTTCCGATCTTTTGATCTTCTCATCTTCTAGTGTTCTAATCTTCTCCTTCTCCTTCTCGAGTTTTCTTACGACGATCGAAGTTTTCTTCTACGAGTATTTGACGAGTTAATCGAGTATTTGAGATCTGAGTACTGGGATACATTTTAATACCGATTGTCGATCATGGATACATTTTAATATGTATCAAGTAGTCGATCGCATCTCTTAATACCGAGATATCGATCATGGATACATTTTAATATGTAATCTGAAAATTACAGCAAGTTAGGTAAATCGGATATGAGATCTGTTTAGGAGGATTAAGAAAGAATTTTTCAACTTAAAGTTAAGGTACCCATTTGTGGGGTATCAACAAGTTGAGAAAATAAGAGTTCGGTATTGATGACGGAAGGAATTGTCCCATTTGTGGCCTATTTAATATTTTCAGATTTTATCTTGTTTGTTGTGTCTTGTATCACGTCCATTATTTTATTGTTAAGAGTACTTCTAACCGATAAGTTTAAAGGCAATAAGAATTCAAATTTGTGCGGAAAACATCTTTAGTTTGTGGGTGTAATTAGTTAATATTACCAACAATAATGCATAATTATTCTATTGTCTAACGATTTTTATTATCTTCTAGAATTTACCACCTTTCTCACATACTTAATGCTATAGTCATTGATAAAGTATAACCATGTGCATGTTGATTGAAGGCTTCTTTGCTTTGCCTGTTTATTTAGCGTAGGTGTACGATACTGTTGGATGAAATGACCTTTTGTATATTTTCTCAAGAGTTTTTGTTGAATGAAATAAACATTTTGCTAAATATTTTTTATATGTTCCTCCATAATTGCATGGCCTGTTTCATTTCTTGATAGGTATGAGGGACAACGTGATATGCTCTACAATCAAACATTCAACCTAGACCAAGTTGCATTTGCTTCGAGGGAATTAAAGATGCTCAACAAACAGTACGTTCTAGACAGCTATAAAATTTGTTTTCTTTTTACTTCCTCCATCTCAGTTTGCTTCCTATGTTTCTTTCCAGCACACATATTAAGAAAGAAGGAATTTTGTGTAAATGTTAATAAGTTTCCCAGGTAATCTTTCTTATAAATTAGACCCCACATCAACTAACAAAACAAAATGAAGAGCAAATATGCAAACTTGATGAATAGTAAAACTACACGGGCTTTATTTAGAGGCATCCCAAAGGAAGGGATAGGGAAATAAAGTGGGATGGAGGAATTACTATTTAATAGTGACTCTATTTGGAACTATAATGTATAAACCCTTGATGGACAAGTTATTCAACATATATATTTTGGTTACAGATGTAATATATAGGAGAATATAAGCGTGCCAAAATTACTAGAAATGAAGTTCAGGACTTAATGTGGAATGTAGATACCTTATTTGTAAAGGCGTATTTTGATTTTCCCATGTTTTTCCTATATATGTGACCTGATATGTGCTACATATTGGTACAGTTGAGCAATTGTTATATTTATACTCCCTGTTTGGTGATCATTGAGGCCATAATAAGCATGATCTTCCGATTGTATTTCTCATCTGAAGTCTGTAATCGTGGGGCTATCAATGCTCTGGCCTTAGATGACTAAGCTGTTCTGAGATTATAAATTTGCACTATTTATTTGAATCCTCGGTATCCTAGATGGAATTGGGTTTTTGGGGATGTACTATTTATTTGAATCCTCGGTATCCTAGATCAATCGGTCGTCTTTTTAATGGGTTTCCCCCCTATTTTTGGATCATTTGATGAACTTGGGTATTATGTATTTGAAGTGAATTTGGATTCTGACTGCAATTTCCGTTTATGATAGACCTTTTCTTGGGTAGTTTTTGGTGTTTGATGAAGCGTGTTTTGGTTTTCTTTAATTTTGGATTCTTTTTTTTTATTGCGATGTCGCACATTACAATGAAATGGGATTTGGTTGGATCTTTTGTTTTTGTTGATATGTTAATTGTCCTTATGTGTTTCTACTTCACATCTGTGTTACTCGGACTCGACTGTTTCAGATGGAGTACCCGTGTCGACACGATCCGATCCGCAGTCTTGAGTCTTGGGATATGTGTGGATGCACGGCAATTTCAATACGGATACGGCAGAGCGGGACATGAGCGACAAGAAGAAAGGGAAGAAAGACTGAAAGAGAGGTAGAGAGTGAGAGATTGAAACTTACCTTCTATTCTTCTCCTCTTCTTCTATTCTTCTCGTCCTCTTCTTCTCTTCTTCTCTTCTTCTCTTCTGATCTTTTGATCTTCTCATCTTCTAGTGTTCTAATCTTCTCCTTCTCCTTCTCCAGAGTTTTCTTCTGACGATCGAGTTTTCTTCTCTGAGTATTTGACGAGTTAATCTGAGTATTTGAGATCTGAGTACAGGATACATTTTAATACCAGTATCAGTCATGGATACATTTTAATATGTATCAAGTAGTCAGTCGCATCTCTTAATACCAGTATCAGTCATGGATACATTTTAATATGTAATCTGAAAATTACAGCAAGTTAGGTAAATCGGATATGAGATCTGTTTAGGAGGATTAAGAAAGAATTTTTCAACTTAAAGTTAAGGTACCCATTTGTGGGGTATCAACAAGTTGAGAAAATAAGAGTTCGGTATTGATGACGGAAGGAATTGTCCCATTTGTGGCCTATTTAATATTTTCAGATTTTATCTTGTTTGTTGTGTCTTGTATCACGTCCATTATTTTATTGTTAAGAGTACTTCTAACCGATAAGTTTAAAGGCAATAAGAATTCAAATTTGTGCGGAAAACATCTTTAGTTTGTGGGTGTAATTAGTTAATATTACCAACAATAATGCATAATTATTCTATTGTCTAACGATTTTTATTATCTTCTAGAATTTACCACCTTTCTCACATACTTAATGCTATAGTCATTGATAAAGTATAACCATGTGCATGTTGATTGAAGGCTTCTTTGCTTTGCCTGTTTATTTGACGTAGGTGTACGATACTGTTGGATGAAATGACCTTTTGTATATTTTCTCAAGAGTTTTTTGTTGAATGAAATAAACATTTTGCTAAATATTTTTTTATATGTTCCTCCATAATTGCATGGCCTGTTTCATTTCTTGATAGGTATGAGGGACAACGTGATATGCTCTACAATCAAACATTCAACCTAGACCAAGTTGCATTTGCTTCCGAGGGAATTAAAGATGCTCAACAAACAGTACGTTCTAGACAGCTATAAAATTTGTTTTCTTTTTACTTCCCCTCCATCTCAGTTTGCTTCCTATGTTTCTTTCCAGCACACATATTAAGAAAGAAGGAATTTTGTGTAAATGTTAATAAGTTTCCCAGGTAATCTTTCTTATAAATTAGACCCCACATCAACTAACAAAACAAAATGAAGAGCAAATATGCAAACTTGATGAATAGTAAAACTACACGGGCTTTATTTAGAGGCATCCCAAAGGAAGGGATAGGGAAATAAAGTGGGATGGAGGGAATTACTATTTAATAGTGACTCTATTTGGAACTATAATGTATAAACCCTTGATGGACAAGTTATTCAACATATATATTTTGGTTACAGATGTAATATATAGGAGAATATAAGCGTGCCAAAATTACTAGAAATGAAGTTCAGGACTTAATGTGGAATGTAGATACCTTATTTGTAAAGGCGTATTTTGATTTTCCCATGTTTTTCCTATATATGTGACCTGATATGTGCTACATATTGGTACAGTTGAGCAATTGTTATATTTATACTCCCTGTTTGGTGATCATTGAGGCCATAATAAGCATGATCTTCCGATTGTATTTCTCATCTGAAGTCTGTAATCGTGGAGCTATCGATGCTCTGGCCTTAGATGACTAAGCTGTTCTGAGATTATAAATTTGCACTATTTATTTGAATCCTCGGTATCCTAGATGGAATTGGGTTTTTGGGGATGTACTATTTATTTGAATCCTCGGTATCCTAGATCAATCGATCGTCTTTTTAATGGGTTTCCCCTATTTTGGATCATTTGATGAACTTGGGTATTATGTATTTGAAGTGAATTTGGATTCATTTGCAATTTCCGTTTATGATAGACCTTTTCTTGGGTAGTTTTGGTGTTTGATGAAGCGTGTTTTGGTTTTCTTTAATTTTGGATTCCTTTTTTATTGCAATGCACATTACAATGAAATGGGATTTGGTTGGATCTTTTGTTTTTGTTGATATGTTAATTGTCCTTATGTGTTTCTACTTCACATCTCGTGTTACTCGGACTCGATTGTTTTTGGATGGAGTACCTGAGTGTCGACACGATCCGAACACAGGTGCAAAAGATGGATATGTGTCTGCACGGCAATTTCAATATCTGGATCTAAGCAGAAGGGACATGAGCGACAAGAAGAAAGGGAAGAAAGGCGAAAGAGAGGTAGAGAGTGAGAGATTGAAACTTACCTTCTATTCTTCTCCTCTTCTTCTATTCTTCTCGTCCTCTTCTTCTATTCTTCTCTTCTTCTCTTCTGATCTTTTGATCTTCTCATCTTCTAGTGTTCTAATCTTCTCCTTCTCCAGAGTTTTCTTCTGACGATCGAGTTTTCTTCTCTGAGTATTTGACGAGTTAATCTGAGTATTTGAGATCTGAGTACAGGGTGGAATAAATATCTCTGAAAAATTACATTTAGATACCCCATAGTTTTTATAATTTTTTAATTTAGCCCCTTAAGTTTTTTAAAACCTCAAAATAGCCCCTGAAAAATTACTTATCAATCCCTGTAGTTTTGTTTTCTTCCATGTTAGCCCCTGAAGTTTCAGTAATTTCAATTCTGCCCTTTTTTCTTTATATTTTTGCACTTCAACCCCTAAAGTTTCATGATAAATGCATATCTATATGAGTTTGGCATACCGTATCCCCGCACCCGTGTCCAAATTCGGATCCATATCCGTGTATCCTCTATTTTTTGACTTCATGTGTCCGACACTTAGATTCGTACCCGAATCCGACACCCGCACCCGAGTCCGAGTAACACAGCTTCACATTTGATATCCCCCCTCCCTCTTGCTGTCTGAAATTGTATTTCAGTTTCTCTTCTTTGTTGAAAAACAAACAAACAAAAAACAATTAGATTCTTCTAGTTATTGAAAATTACTCGATGCAATTTCTTGTTTGGTTTACAACAGGTTCATGACCATTTCAGTTTTGGACCTCCTGTGTGCATATGTGCAAATCCTGATAAATTTTGGGTTTTATTGCAATCTCCTACTTGTTTTGATAAGAATTCGCCTGCTCTGAAAATAACCTAATTCGCCCAATTGCTTGTAACGGATTGAGTGTATATTTCTCATCATGGTCTTCGCAGAACTCTAATCATAATTCTCATTTGAACCCTAAAGTGTGTGCCCAATTGGTGGAAAAGGATATTTTTGATGAGGGTGATAATGGGTGTGTTAAGAGTTAAGGAAACGGGTGAGAGAACTATAGACGAAGCCAGAGGAAATTTTAGTTTCAATGAGTTTGAAGAGACTGAAGAGTCTGAAGAAGAAGGGGGTGAGGATGATAATGATGATGATTTTAAGGTTTTGGATTCTTATAATAGGAATAGGAATAGGAAATGTTTTGGATTCTTATAATAGGAATAGGAATAGGAAACAGAGTGAAGATTTTAGAAGAGTTGAGGCGGATGATGATGAATTAAGACACCCTTTGGTGAAAGAAATTTGTAGATTGATTGATCTTCGGTCGGTTTGGACTCCAAAGCTTGAAGGGGAGTTAAGGCACTTACTAAGGAGGTTGAAGCCTCAACAAGTTCGTGTTGTACTACGAGCTCAGGCTGATGAAAGGGTGGCTTTGAAGTTCTTTTATTGGGCTGATAGACAGTGGCGGTACCGGCACGACCCACTGTGTACTATGCAATGCTTGAGGTTCTCAGCAAGACTAAATTGTGTCAGGGTGCAAAACGAGTTCTTCGGCTTATGGTGTGGAGAAGGACATTGTTGATAATTCTGGGGAGTGGCTTAGTTCTGTATGTTCTTCTGATAATGATGATATTTTTGGAGATCGACAACTTCTTCCTCGAGTTGGAGATCAATACCAGGTGGAAATTCTAGAGCTAATGATGGAATATGACGGCTTGCTAAGGAAACCGACTGATATCAAGTTCATGAGTGATTTTCCAAACTGTTGTACTGTGGGATTACCCATCCCAATAATGTGGGTTCATGGTGAAGGGGAAGCCATTAAAAAAGAATCTCTGGAATGTCATGGTAATCAAAACTCTTTGCAGTTAATGAACATGGGTCTGTAGAATCTGAAATTAGTCAAGAGAGCCAAATCACTTCAAATGACAAAGATGTACAGTTTAGAACTGAACCTCTGGGAACTGAACTGGAGTATGCGGAAGAAATGGGACGAAGGTTGTCAAAGCTTCAAACTGTGGTTAATAGTGATACAATGGATGCCAACTTCTCTTTACGAGAGGAAAAGGAAACTACACCTAGTGTTGTTACACACAATTGCTTGATCAAGGGTTACTGTGACACAAATCGCATTGAAGATGCAATAAAGCTGATTTCTGAAATGCCACTGAAGGGTTGTTTCCCAGATAAGGTTAGTTATTATATACTGTGATGGGATTCCTCTGCAAGCAGAAAAGAATAGAAGAAGTGAGGGGATTGGTGGAAAAGATGAAGAAGGTTCATGACCATTTCAGTTTTGGACCTACTGTGTGCATAACTTGAACAGATTCCTTTCTGCCTATATGATTTACCAGTAAGCTCCTAAATCAAAGCCTAAGTTATTCAATTTTATTTAGTTAAAATGTTAATTGTAGGTAAAAGTTATATGCTCACTTTTAAATGACTCTTTATTGCAAAAGGGCAAAGCTTGGATGATGCAATTGTTGGCTGTAGCTTGTTTATCTCTGGCAGCCAAAATGGAGGAGACTGAAGTGCCTCTGTGCTTAGATTTGCAGGTAGATTAATAGTTTTGTAAAATTATTTTCTAACTGAATGAAATCTCACACTATTTTCTAGTCTAATTGTCCTGATGAGTTTGATTATATAATTAACAGGTGTGTAAATCCAAATTTGTATTTGAGGCAAGAACCATACAGAGAATGGAGCTTCTTGTTTTGAGCACATTGAAGTGGAGAATGCAAGCAATTACCCCATTCTCATTTATAGATTGTTTCCTCGCAAAGATAAATGGTGATCAAATCTCATCAACATTGTCAATCTTTAGATCAACCCAACTTATATTAGGCATAATAAAAGGTAGTTTTCTCTTCTTTTTTTTTTATGTTTGTGATAGATTTGGGGAGAAAAAGAGCCGTAAGTAGGTATAGGCGTAGAAGAGGGGTAGTTTTATAGGTTCTAAATATTTAGGAAAGTGATATAATTATACTATATTATATTATTATGTAATTACATATGTATACATGTATATTATATTACACTACAGTACACTATATTATTATATTATACTATACTATACTATATTATATTATATTATTATGTGATATCGTAATATACATGTGTATAGATACACATTATATTATATATATTATGTAAAATGTGTTAAATAAGTTTACGCATTGTTATTAAACTTTGTTTGGAATATTGTAATTTTTTTGATTGGTCTTGCTTGATGAATGTGTTATATATGTGTGTTATTTTTTTTTGTTATTGTGTGATGTTTCGTTGGAATATTCTAATATTTTTTTGAATGTAATGTTTCGTTGGAATATTGTAATTTTTTTGATGAATGCTAATTTTGTTTGTGAATGTGATGTTTCGTTAATGAATGTGATTGTAATTTTTTTGTGTTGTTATATATGTTTGGATGTTTTGTTATTATGTTTCGTTGGTGGTTGATGCCCTACTTATTGTGATATGAATTTTGAATGAGTTTTTTCGTGCATCTATTTAGTGTATTTGTTATATTGTATTTAATATTCTAGTTTATTTTGTACTTTTGTTGAGAGATAATTTTACACTTGGGGCACCCTTTTGAATATGTGTTGATATTTCTTTGTATGTCTATCTATATCCAAGCGAAAATTTTGTAATGTAGAACTTACTATAAATGTAAGGCATAAAGTGTGGTTTGGAAAGGTTTAGTGAATTTTTATAATGTACAACTCACAAACCATGTAAGCTGAAGATGAGAGGGTAAAAGATGAGAGATTCAGCTTCTTGAAATTGGATCAATATTGATATTTACAAGCATGAAGAAATTTCAATAACAAAGGTATTATTTAAATTAGAAATTGTTGTTTGAATGATATTGTACTAAAGCGATATAAGTTTGAACAAAATTTTAAAAATATTTTGCAGGTTGTATTAATTCTTAGCAAGCTTGCTAAATTTAGAAGTCTTTTACTTCCCTTGGAACATGAGGTACTGTTTATCGGTATATTTTTTTTATTCTTATTTCTTTCTAATTTAAATTTTTGTTTGAGAACACAGGTTTGACAAAAGTAGCAGTCTTTCTTAAAGAGAAAAGGGGGATAGTAAGAATGTAGTGAGATTTGGATTTTGTGAAAGATTTGGGTAGAAAAAGAGCCGTAAGCAGGTATGGGCGAAGAAGGGCTAGTTTTTATAGGTTCTAAATATTTAGGAAAGTGATATAATTATATTATATTATATTATTATGTAATATACATATGTATACATGTATATCTATTATATTATATTATACTATACTAAACTAAACTATACTATACACATTGTATTATATATATTATATAAATATATAATATGTAAAATGTGTTATATATGTTTACGCATTGTTATTAAACTTTGTTTGGAATATTGTAAATTTTTTGAATAGTCTTGCTTGATGAATGTGTTATATACATGTGTTATTTTTTTTGTTATTGTGTGATGTTTCGTTGGAATATTGTAATATTTGTTTTGAATGTGATGTTTCGTTAGAATATTGTAATTTTTTTGATGAATGTTGATTTTGTTTGTGAATGTGATGTTTCGTTGATGAATGTGATTGTAATTTTTTTGTGTTGTTATATATGTTTGGATGTTTTGTTATTATGTTTCGTTGGTGGTTGATGTTCTACTTATTGTGATATGAATTTTGAAGGGGATTTTCGTGTATCTATTTAGTGTATTTGTTATATTGTATTTAATATTCTAATTTATTTTGTACTTTAGTTGAGAGATAATTTTACACTTGGGGCAACATTTAGAATATGTATTGATATTTCTTTGTATGTCTCTCTATATGGGTTGTGCCAAGTGAAAATTTTGTAATGTAGAACTCACAATCCATGTAAGCTGAAGATAAGGCTAAAAGATGGGAGATTCGGCTTCTTGAAATTGGATCAATATTGATATTTACAAGCATGAATAAATTTTAGTAGCAAATGTATTATTTAAATTAGAAATTGTTGTTTGAATGATATTGTACTAATGCGATATAAGTTTGAACAAAATTTTATAAATATTTTGCAGGTTGTATTGATTCTTAGCAAGCTTGCTAAATTTAGAAGTCTTTTCTTCCCTTGGAACATGAGGTACTATTTATCGGTATATTTTTTTTATTCTTATTTCTTTCTAACTTAAATTTTTGTTTGAAAACAGGTTTGACAAAAGTAGCATCTTTTCTTAAAGGGAAAAGGGAGGTAGTAAGAATGTAGTGAGATTTGAATTTTGTGATAGATTTAGGTAGAAAAAGAGCCGTAAGTAGGTATAGGCGTAGAAGAGAGCTAGTTTTATAGGTTCTAAATATTTAGAAAAGTGATATAATTATATTATATTATATTATTATGTAATATACATATGTATACATGTATATCTACTATATTATACTATACTATACTATACTATACTATACTATACTATTATGTATTATCGTAATATACGTGTGTATATATATACATTGTATTATATATATTATATGAATATATAATATGTAAAATGTGTTATATATGTTTACGCATTGTTATTAAACTTTGTTTAGAATATTGTAATTTTTTTGAATGGTCTTATTTGATGAATGTGTTATATATTTGTGTTATTTTTTTTTTTGTTATTGTGTGATGTTTCGTTGGAATATTGTAATTTTTTTGATGAATGTTTATTTTGTTTGTGAATGTGATGTTTCGTTGATGAATGTGATTGTAATTTTTTTGTGTTATATATGTTTGGATGTTTTGTTATTATGTTTCGTTGGTGGTTGATGTCCTACTTATTGTGATATGAATTTTGAAGGGGATTTTCGTTAATCTATTTAATGTATTTGTTATATTGTATTTAATATTCTAATTTATTTTGTACTTTAGTTGAGAGATAATTTTACACTTGGGGCAACATTTAGAATATGTATTGATATTTCTTTGTATGTCTCTCTATATGGGTTGTGCCAAGTGAAAATTTTGTAATGTAGAACTCACAAACCATGTAAGCTGAAGATAAAGCTAAAAGATGGGAGATTCAGCTTCTTGAAATTGGATCAATATTGATATTTACAAGTATGAAGAAATTTTAGTAGCAAAGGTATTATTTAAATTAGAAATTGTTGTTTGAATGATATTGTACTAATGTGATATAAGTTTGAACAAAATTTTACAAATATTTTGCAGGTTGTATTGATTCTTAGCAAGCTTGTTAAATTTAGAAGTCTTTTCTTCCCTTGGAACATGAGGTATTATTTATCGGTATATTTTTTTTATTCTTATTTCTTTCTAACTTAAATTTTTGTTTGAGAACACAGGTTTGACAAAAGTAGCATCCTTTCTTAAAGGGAAAAGGGAAGTAGTAAGAATGTAGTGTGATTTGGATTTTGTGATAGATTTAGGTAGAAAAAGAGTCGTCAGTAGGTATAGGCGTAGAAGAGAGCTAGTTTTATAGGTTCTAAATATTTAGGAAAGTGATATAATTATATTATATTATATTATTATGTAATATACATATGTATACATGTATATCTACTATACTATACTATTACGTAATATACGTAATATACATGTGTATAGATACACATTGTATTATATATATTATATGAATATATAATATGTAAAATGTGTTATATATGTTTACGCATTGTTATTAAACTTTGTTTAGAATATTGTAATTTTTTTGAATGGTCTTGCTTGATGAATGTGTTATATATTTGTGTTATTTTTTTTTTGTTATTGTGTGATGTTTCGTTGGAATATTGTAATATTTGTTTTGAATGTGATGTTTCGTTGATGAATGTGATTGTAATTTTTTTGTGTTGTTATATATGTTTGGATGTTTTGTTATTATGTTTCGTTGGTGGTTGATGTCCTACTTATTGTGATATGAATTTTGAATGAGTTTTTTCGTGTATATATTTAGTGTATTTGTTATATTGTATTTAATATTTTAATTTATTTTGTACTTTTGTTGAGAGATAAATTTACACCTAGGGGTATGTATTGATATCTCTTTGTATGTCTCTCTATATGGGTTGTGCCACAGCCTGAAAAGGTTGAGTGAATTTTTGTAATGTACAACTCACAACCCATGTAAGCTGAAGATGAGGGTAAAAGATGGGAGATTCAGCTTCTAGAAACTAGATCAATATTGATATTTACAAGCATAAAAAAATTTCAATAGCAAATGTATTATTTAAATTCGAAATTGTTGTTTGAATGATATTGTACTAAAGCGATATAAGTTTGAACAAAAGTTTAAAAATATTTTGCAGGTTGTATTGATTCTTAGCAAGCTAGCTAACTGTAGAAGTCTTTACTTCTCTTGGAATATGAGGTACTATTTATCGGTATATTTTTTTTTTATTCTTTTTATTTTCTAACTTAAACTTTTGTTTGAGAACACAAGTTTGACAAAAGTGAAGCCTTTCTTAAAGAGAAAAGGGAGGTGGTAAGAATGTAGTGAGATTTGAATTTTGTGATAGATTTGTGTAGAAAGAGTCGTAAGTAGGTATAGGCGTAGAAGAGGGCTAGTTTTATAGGTTCTAAATATTTAGAAAAGTGATATAATTATATTATATTATATTATTATGTAATATACATATGTATATATGTATTATATTATATTATATTATATTATAAAATATTATATTATAACTATGTAATATATAATATACATATGTATAGATACACATTATATTATATATATTATATAAAATGTGTTATATGTTTACACATTGTTATTAAACTTTGTTTGGAAT
Source organism: Panax quinquefolius (assembly GCA_020205615.1). NCBI lineage: Eukaryota > Viridiplantae > Streptophyta > Magnoliopsida > Apiales > Araliaceae > Panax > Panax quinquefolius. The sequence continues at coordinate 37,095,348 of CM035151.1, forward strand.
ATTGTGATTTTTTTGAATGGTCTTACTTGATGAGAGTGTTATATATGTGTATTATTATTTTTTGTTATTGTGTGATGTTTCGTTAGAAAATTATAATATTTGTTTTGAATGTGATGTTTCGTTAGAATATTGTAGTTTTTTTTATGAATGTTGATTTTGTTTGTGAGTGTGATGTTTCGTTGATAAATGTGATTGTAATTTTTTTGTGTTGTTATATATGTTTGGATGTTTTGTTATTATGTTTCGTTGGTTGTTGATGTTCTACTTATTGTGATATGAATTTTGAATGAGTTTTTTCATGTATCTATATAGTGTATTTGTTATATTGTATTTAATATTCTAGTTTATTTTATACTTTTGTTGAGAGATAATTTTACACTTGGGGCACCCTTTTGAATATGTATTATATATCTTTGTATGTCTCTCTCTATATGGGTTGTGCCAAGTGAAAATTTTGTAATGTAGAACTTACTATAAATGTAAGCCATAGAGTGTGGCCGGGAAAAGTTGAGTGAATTTTTGTAATGTACAACTCACAAACTATGTAAGCTGAAGATGAGGGTAAAAGATGGGAGATTCAGCTTCTTAAAATTGGATCAATATTGATATTTACAAACATGAAGAAATTTCAATAGCAAAAGTATTATTTAAATTTGAAATTGTTGTTTGAATGATATTGTACTAAAGCGATATAAGTTTGAACAAAATTTTAAAAATATTTTGCAGGTTGTATTGATTCTTAGCAAGCTTGCTAAATTTAGAATTCTTTACTTCCCTTGGAACATGAGGTACTATTTATCGGTATATTTTTTTATTCTTTTTCTTTTTAATTTAAATTTTTGTTTGAGAACACAGGTTTGACAAAAGTAGCATTCTTTCTTAAAGAGAAAAGGGAGGTAGTAAGAATGTAGTGAGATTTGGATTTTGTGAAAGATTTGGGTAGAAAAAGAGCCGTAAGCAGGTATAAGCGAAGAAGAGGGCTAGTTTTATAGGTTCTAAATATTTAGGAAAGTGATATAATTATATTATATTATTATGTAATATACATATGTATACATGTATATCTATTATATTATATTATACTATACTATACTATAAATACAAATTATATTATATATATTATATAAATATATATTATATAAAATGTGTTATATGTTTACGCATTGGTATTAAACTTTGTTTGGAATATTGTGATTTTTTTGAATTGTCTTGCTTGATGAATGTGTTATATATGTGTATTATTATTTTTTGCTATTGTGTGATGTTTCGTTAGAATATTGTAATTTTTTTGATGAATGTTGATTTTGTTTGTGAGTGTGATGTTTTGTTGATAAATGTGATTGTAATTTTTTTGTGTTGTTATATATGTTTGGATGTTTTGTTATTATGTTTCGTTGGTGGTTGATGTTCTACTTATTGTGATATGAATTTTGAATGAGTTTTTTCGTGTATCTATATAGTGTATTTGTTATATTGTATTTAATATTCTAGTTTATTTTATACTTTTTTGTTGAGAGATAATTTTACACTTGAGGCACCCTTTTGAATATGTATTATATTACTTTGTATGTCTTTCTCTATATGGGTTGTGCCAAGTGAAAATTTTGTAATGTAGAACTTACTATAAATGTAAGCCATAGAGTGTGGCCTGGAAAAGTTGAGTGAATTTTTGTAATGTACAACTCACAAACCATGTAAACTGAAGATGAGGGTAAAAGATGGGAGATTCAGCTTCTTGAAATTGGATCAATATTGATATTTACAAGCATGAAGAAATTTTAATAACAAATGTATTATTTTAATTAGAAATTGTTGTTTGAATGATATTGTACTAAAGCGATATAAGTTTGAACAAAATTTTAAAAATATTTTGCAGGTTGTATTGATTCTTAGCAAGTTTGCTAAATTTAGAAGTCTTTACTTCCCTTGGAATATGAGTTACTATTTATCGATATATTTTTTTTATTCTTATTTCTTTCTAACTTGAATTTTTGTTTGAGAACACACAAGTTTGACAAAAGTAGCAACCTTTCTTAAAGAGAAAAGGGAGGTGATAAGAATGTTGTGGAATTTGGATTTTGTGATAGATTTGTGTAGAAAAAGAGTCTTAAGTAGGTATAGGCGTAGAAGAAGGCTAGTTTTATAGGTTCTAAATATTTAGGAAAGTGATATAATTATAATATATTATATTATTATGTAATATATACATGTATTATATTATATTATATTATAAAATACTCCCTCCGTCTCAGGATAAAAGTCTTGGTGGACTTTTCACGCATATTAAAAAGGGGAATAAAATGACAAAATTATCTATAATAATGTCATTAAATATGGAGAGAGAATTAGAATAAGAAAAGTATGAGATATTTAATGCTACGAGCATAATAGGAAAAAATGTGTAAAAGTTTGGTTATTAAAGAAAAGTGGACATTTAACATGGGACTACTCAAAATAGTAATAAGGACTTTTATCTTAGGACGGAGGGAGTATTATATTTATATTATATTATATAATATTATATTATATTATTTTGTAATATACGTAATATACATGTGTGTAGATACACATTATATTATATATTATATAAAATGTTATATATGTTTACGGATTGTTATTAAATTTTGTTTGGAATATTGTAACACGCGTATAAAATGTGTTAGTTTTTTTGTTATTGTGTGATGTTTCGTTGGAATATTATAATATTTGTTTTGAATATGATGTTTCGTTGGAATATTGTAGTTTTTTTTTTTATGAATGTTGATTTTGTTTGTGAATGTGATGTTTCGTTGATGAATGTTATTGTAATTTTTTTGTGTTGATTTTTTGTTTTGTTATATATGTTTGGATGTTTTGTTATTATGTTTCGTTGGTTGTTGATGTCCTATTGTTATACTCCCTCCGTCCCATGATAAAAGTCTTTATTACTATTTTGGGTAGTCTCATGTTAAATATCTATTTTTCTTTAATAATCAAACTTTTACACATATTTTCCTATTATACCTGTAACATTAAATATTTTATACTTTTTTTTATTTTATTTATCTCTCCATATTTAATGACATTATTATGGGCAATTTTGTCATTTCATTCATCTTCTTAATATGCGTAAAAAATCCACCAGGACTTTTATCCAGGGATAGAGGGAGTATGAATTTTGAATGAGTTTTTTCGTGTATCTATATAGTGTATTTGTTATATTGTATTTAATATTCTAGTTTATTTTATACTTTTGTTGAGAGATAATTTTACACTTTGGGCACCCTTTTGAATATGTATTGATATTTCTTTGTATGTCTCTATATGGGTTTTGCCAAGTGAAAATTTTGTAATGTAGAACTTACTATAAATGTAAGGCATGGAGTCTGGCTTGGAAAGGTTGAGTAAATTTTTGTAATGTACAACTCATAAATCATGTAAGCTGAAGATGAGGGTAAAAGATGGGAGTTCAGCTTCTTGAAATTGGATCAATATTGATATTTACAAGCATGAAGAAATTTTAATAGCAAAGGTATTATTTAAATTAGAAAATGTTGTTTGAATGATATTGTACTAATGCGATATAAGTTTGAACAAAATTTAAAAAATATTATGAAGGCTGTATTGATTCTTATCAAGCTTGCTAAATTTAGAATTTTTACTTCTCTTGGAACATGAGGTACAATTTATCGGTATATTTTTTTTTAATTCTTATTTATTTCTAACTTAAATTTTTGTTTGAGAACACAGGTTTAACAAAAGTAGCAACCTTTCTTGAAGATAAACGGGAGGTAGTAAGAATGTAGTGGGATTTGAATTTTGTGATAGATTTGGGTAGAAAAATAGCCGTAAATAGGTATAGGCGTAGAAGAGGGCTAGTTTTATAGGTTCTAAATATTTAGGAAAGTTATATAGTTATATTATATTATATTATAATACATATATATATATATATATATGTATACATGTATATCTATTATATTATATTATATTATTATGTAATATACGTAATATACATATATATGTATAGATACACATTATATTATTTACATTATATAAAATATGTTATATATGTTTACGGATTGTTATTAAATTTTGTTTGGAATATTATAACACATAAAATGAGACGCCCTCAAAATAGGTCCATACAACTCATTATGAGTCGTCAAATACATGGTACAGAATTCAAATACAAACTTCATTGATACAAATATAAATTATCGTGTAAAATACGATAAAACATAAATTGTGAGTTTTAATACGAATATTGTCTCAAACAATATCCAAACTCTAATGAAGTCCTCATTAGAATTATTTTCACACTATTTTATAGAATAGTGAGGAGTAGCAACCATCTTGCACCGTCACTCTATTTTTCGACTAGTCCCAGCTATATTCTCATTTCCTGAAGAGATCAATAAAAGAAAAGGGTGAGCTCAACTGGCACAGTAAAGAATATTATGACTAAGATAATATATAATAAATTATCCTTAGTCCTCAACAGTGTAAAAATTGATAGAATACAATAGATAACAAGTTTAGATCAACATCTGCAGCAGAATAAGCAATTAATTAGAAGAGTCAAGTAGAGCATGATGTATACTATCTTCTATGATTTAAAAGTTTATCATTAATATTTTATCTCTGTAACAACTCAATAAATAATCCACATCACCGAATTATCCATGCACTACGGGCCAATGATATTCGTTAGTATCACCAGTGGTCATGATCATGCCAAATAACTGTCTATCTGTGCACTACGGGGCCAAAGAGGACTTTCACCACATTATTTGTTTGTAACATTACAGATCATGATTATACCAATACACAATTCCTGGTCATAATCATACCGATCAATAGTTCATCTATGCACTACGGGTCAAATATGACTTTCACCATAATATAAGCATGAGAATGATGACAATGATATAAGAAATCAATCAAGTGAGATCAAGGATAAATATTAAAGATTTATAATTCAATTTATCCAGAGTTTAAGAATGTCCAAATTGTCAACATGATAATTAATTGTGGAGTAAAATTCAAGAATGATATTCATGTATCAAAAATAATTTGGACAGAAAGAAAACCAATTTTGGTCGTGAATAGTATTTCATGAATAGTACCCATGAATAGTATCGTGTGAATAGTACCGTATGTATGAATAGTACTCTGTGAATAGTATCCCGACATGAAAATATTAAAATTTAACAAGAAAGTTCAGAAAAATATTTCAGTGAAATGATACTAGATGAAACGCAAAATTCAAGGATATTCTACTAATTTCAGGGAGTATAGAAGCAATACTTATCAAAATAAGTGTAGATATAGAAATATGAAACGAAATAATATTACTTACATACTATAGAGTATGGAAGAAAATAATATTTCTTGCGAATATTGAACGAAAATAATATCCCTTACCTAAGTAGGAGAGTAATTCCGAATGGTATACCGGAGATATTCTTGAAGAAAACTTGCATTATTTGTTACACTCAAAGTATCTTTATGCTCAAAAGAAATACACACAATATTATAGAAGAAGAGTTCTCTGATTCTGGTGTGATTTTCATTTCTTAACTAAGCATCCTATTTATAGGAGAATGGCATGGTACTATTTAAGAAAATAATCACAGGTAAATACGAAAATATTCACGGGCAGATGAATTCGGCAAATTCGTCAAAATTTGATTTTTACTATGCAACAAATATTCTAATAAAACGAAAATTTTATATAAAATATAATATATTCTATTTATAATCTAATAAAATGAATAACTTTATATATAATATAAAAAGTATTATGTTTTATATAAAAAAATTTCTGTTTTGTTACTATTATAATAATAATAAAATAAAACTGAGACAACTTTCTATCGACGATTTTGAAAAATGAGCAAGTGTGGGTCCATGTAATAAGCCAAACTTACAACAATTACTTCATGAAAATTCCCTTTATTTATATCAAAAATTGAATAAATATTTATCACAAATCTCTTATCTTCAATAAACACATTTTTAATCTTTCAACAATTATTCATCATTAATATTATAACTCACAATATTAACAACCAAATCATTCACAGGAAAGAAGGGGCTTTCCGATAAAGACTTCTTCTTATTGGCGGCAATTAAATAACCTAACCCGTTTCCTCGACAAAACTTTCTAGACATTATCAATAATGCAAATAAGAATATGAATAACTGTGTCGTCTCAATTATTGATTTAATAATATTAAATATTGTGTAGATGATACTGTAACAATAATTGAATTACTAATATGAGATACTATGCATCAACTACTGTGGCAATAATTGAATAAAACTGAGTGACTTCTTAAGTAAGCATCAATAATCAAAGATCTTTGTACAATATCGTGTGCTATTTATTATAAACCGCAGCGATATTCTTGTACTTTTATCACACGGATATTTCAACGGTCAATGATAAAAATTTTGTAGATTATTTTTATAAAAAGAGTAAAATCTGGTGACACCCTACAGATAATCGTAATAACACTTACCTCACTTCTAATTTCTTAAGTAACAATTAGTACCCTCGCAAGTTTTAGGGTTGACTAAATAGATGAAGTTACATATTTATCCTTGTATTTTATCAAATTTTAATTACTAAATAATATATATATATATATATATATATATATATATATATATGTGTGTGTGTGTGTGTGTGTGTGTGTGTGTGTGTGTGTGTGTGTTTAATTATCCTATTTTAATCTGATACATTTTAATTATAGTTTTATTTGTAATTAAAACTATCTCATTTAAATTGTTGGTAACTTATACAAAACTAATTTAGTTTAATTAACACATATTTTTGGATAAGTGATACAAATATTAAAAATTTAATTAAATTATTAATGAAGCTATTCTAATTAGAGTGATTGAGTATATTGATAGTTTAGTTTTTGGTGCTTAACAAAAAAAATATTATTTGAATTTTTAGTTTCATATTATAATTTTTATATGTTAAATTTTATTGAGTATATATAAAAAATTGGGATGTTTATGATTTTGATTACATTTTTTTAGTATCTGATTTGACGTTGTTTTTATGCAATGTTAAATAAAAAAAAATATAATTATATTTATTACTACCTCTATTTTGTAAAAAAAAAATCTTTTGATATATTTTTTTCTTTTTTTAGTAACAACATTTGTCATTTTTATTGTAAATAATTATGTTTAAGTGTGACTTATGTTTAGTTTAATATATGAGAAAAATAATTAATATAATTTTAATACTTTTTTTATATGAATAATAAGATTCGTTTTAAATTGTAATAATAAGTTTGTTTTACGTAAATTTTAATATTTGAAAAAATTTATTATTATTTTGTTGCGTTAATTTGTAATTTTATAGGTATTAACATTATACTTTTTAATTACAAAAAAATATATTTGAATATATATCACGTAAATTTTAATATTTGAGAAATTTAATTAGTCAAAATTGTAAGACTTTAATATTTTGATTAAATGAATGTTTATTATTTTTGACTTTTATGTTATTTATTGCACAATTTCATAATTTAATTAATTAGATCAAGTAAAGTAAAAATTAAGATATACAAATTTATATTTAGTGGAGAAATTAAACATTATAATTAACTTGAAGGGTGTATTAGCATTTTATTAAAAATATTTTTAAATATTAGTTGGTCAACCACACTAGGGGTAGTGAATGTTTCATATTGTAGACTAGAGGGGTACTGACTGTTACTTGAAAAACTAGAAGGTGGTGAGTGTTATTATGATTATCTACATGGGGTGTCAGTGTAGTTTACTCTTTATAAAAAGGTTATTTCTGTCGCTTTTTATATCTGACAGTTATGCCGTTGTGGTGTCCACCAATGATTGTGTCATCGTACGAATATTCTCCGACTAAACGAATATTTTATGACAACTTGCTGACTTGCAAAATTTGCACATATCACTCATAACTATAACATTATATCAAATCACACATTATTATTCTAAATAATATTTAGAGAAATTAAATTTTTATTCATAAAAGTTGGGGTCTTACATGAAATGTGTTATTTTTTTTGTTATTGTGTGATGTTTCGTTGGTATATTTGTAATATTTATTTTGAATGTGATGTTTCGTTGGAATATTGTAGTTTTTTTGATGAATGTTGATTTTGTTTGTGAATGTGATGTTTCGTTGCTGAATGTGATTGTAATTTTTTTGTGTTGTTGTTTTTGTTTTGTTATATATTTTTGGATGTTTTGTTATTATGTTTCGTTGGTGGTTGATGTCCTATTGTGATATGAATTTTGAATGAGTTTTTCACGTATCTATTTAGTGTATTTGTTATATTATATTTAATATTCTAGTTTATTTTATACTTTTGTTGAGAGATAATTTTACACTTGGGATACCCTTTTGAATATGTTTTGATATTTCTTTGTATGTAGAGATATGGGTTATGCCAAGTAAAAAATTTGTAATGTAGAACTTACTATAAATGCTTAGCATAGAGTGTGGCTTGGAAAGGTTGAGTGATTTTTTGTAAGGGCAAAGGGTCAAAAAAGCCTCTGATATTTACCCCGATGTCCCACTTGCACCCTAAACTAATTTTTTTTCCAAAAATACCCTTAACGTTACATTTTTGGGTCGCTCGTGCCCCTGCCGTTAACAGAAGACAAACGGGGTTAAAATGTGATGACGTGGAGACTTAAATATAAAATATATTCTAAATAAAATAATATATATCATTTAATCTAAGCAAAAAATACTAAAATTTAAAATAAAAAAGCATAACATATTTACATCATTTAATCAAAATAATAAAATTCAAATTATTTTGTTAACTAATCAAAACAACTAATTAAATAAAATAAGTTGTATAACATATTTATATCATTTAATTAAAATACTAAAATTCAAAACATAACATATTTACATCAAATACTAATTTAAAAAATACTAAAATACTAATTAAAAATACTAAAATACTAAAAAAATCAAATTAAAAAATAATAAAATTCAAATTATTTTGTTAATTAATCAAAATAACAAAAAATTCAAATTACATCATATTAAAATACTAAAATCATAATACTAAATACTAATTGATATAAATTTTTTAAATTACTAAAACCATAATACTAAATAATATTTTAAACTATATAAAAATTTGGTTATGTAATAATCTATGTATAACATTATATGTTATAAATAATATAAATAATTTGATGATGTAATAATCTATACATAACAATATATGTTATAATTTGATGATGTAATAATATTTTTTAAAGCGTATTCAAAAATTCAAATTACATCATAATATTTTTAAATTGATATGATTTTAAAATTAATATTAAAATTACTAAAATAATCATAATACTCAGGCTTTTGAAATTTAAAAATATTATTTAGTATTATGATTTTAGTTATTTAAATTTTTTATATCAATTAGTATTTAGTATTATGATTTTAGTATTTTAATGATGTAATTTGAATTTTAGTATTTTTAGTATTTTTTAATTTGATTTTTTTTAGTATTTTAGTATTTTTTAAATAGTATTTAATATTTTTTAAATTAGTATTTGATATAAATATGTAATGTTTTGAATTTTAGTATTTTGATTAAATGATGTAAATATGTTATACAACTTATTTTATTTAATTAGTTGTTTTGATTAGTTAACAAAATAATTTGAATTTTATTATTTTGATTAAATGATGTAAATATGTTATGCTTTTTTTTATTTTGAATTTTAGTATTTTTTGCTTTGATTAAATGATATATATTGTTTTATTTAGAATATATTTTATATTTAAGCCTGCCACGTCATCACATTTTAACCCGTTTGTCTTCTGTTAACGGCACGGGCACGGACGGCCAAAAAATGTAACGTTAAGGGTACTTTTGAAAAAAAAATTAGTTTAGGGTGCAAGTGGGACATCGGGGTAAACATCAGGGACTTTTTTGACCCTTTGCCCTTTTTTGTAATATACAATTCACAAACCATGTAAGCTAAAGATGAGGGTAAAAGGCGGGAGATTCAGCTTTCTGAAATTGAATCAATATTGATATTTACAAGCATGAAGAAATTTTAGTAGCAAATGTATTATTTAAATTAGAAATTTTTGTTTGAATGATATTGTACTAATGCGATATAAGGTTGATCAAAATTTTAAAAATATTTTGGAGGTTGTATTGATTGTTAGCAAGCTTGCTAAATTTAGATGTCTTTACTTCTCTTGGAACATTAGGTATTATTTATCGTTATACTTTCTTTTTTATTCTTATTTCTTTCTAATTTAAATTTTTGTTTGTTATACTTTCTTTTTTATTCTTATTTCTTTCTAATTTAAATTTTTGTTTGAGAACACATGTTTGACAAAAGTAGCAGCCTTTCTTGAAGAGAAAAGCGAGGTAGTAAGAATGTAGTTGAATTTTGATTTTGTGATAGATTTGGGTAGAAAAAGAGTTGTCAGTAGGTATAGGTGTAGAAGAGGGTAATTTTATAGGTTCTAAATACTTAGGAAAGTGATATACAATTATATTATATTATTATGTAATATACTTAATATACATATGTATGTATACATGTGTATCTATATATGTATTATATTATATATTATATTATATACGTAATATACATATGTATGCATAGATACACATTATATTATTTATATTATATAAAATATATGTTTACAGATTGTTATTAAACTTTGTTTGGAATATTGTAACACACATATAAAATGTGTTATATATGTGTGTTAATTTTTTTGTTATTGTGTGATGTTTCGTTGGAATATTGTAATATTTGTTTTGAATGTGATGTTTCGTTGGAATATTATAAATTTTTTGATGAATGTTGATTTTGTTTGTGAATGTGATGTTTCGTTGATCAGTGTGATTGTAATTTTTTTGTGTTGTTTTTTTTGTTTTGTTAAATATGCTTGGTTGTTTTGTTATTATGTTTCGTTGGTGGTTGATGTCCTATTGTGATATGAATTTTGAATGAGTTTTTTCGTGTATCTATTTAGTGTATTTATTATATTGTATTTAATATTCTAGTTTATTTTGTACTTTTGTCGAGAGATAATTTTACACTTGGGGCACCCTTTTGAATATGTATTGATATTTCTTTGTATGTAGAGATATGAGTTGTGCCAAGTGAAAATTTTGTAATGTAGAACTTTCTACAAATGTAAGTTATAGAGTATGGCTTTGAAAGGTTGATTGAATTTTTGTAATGTACAACTCACAAACCATGTAAGTTGAAGATAAGGGTAAAAGATGGGATATTCAACTTCTTGAAATTGGATCAATATTAATGTTTACAAGCATGAAGAAATTTCAGTAGCAAATGTATTATTTAAATTAGAAATTGTTGTTTGAATGATATTGTACTAATGCGATATAAGTCTTAACAAAATTTTAAAAATATTTTGTAGGTTGTATTGATACTTAGCAAGGTTGCTAAATTTAGAAGTACTCTTTACTTCTCTTAGAACATGAGGTACTTATTATCGGTAAATTTTATTTTTTATTCTTATTTCTTTGTAACTTAAATTTTTGTTTGAGACCACAAGTTTGACAAAAGTAGCAGCCTTTCTTGAAGAGAAAAGGGAGGTAGTAAAAATATAGTGTGATTTGGATTTTGTGATAGATTTGGGTAGAAAAAGAGCCGTAAGTAGGTATAGGCATAGAAGAGGGCTAGTTTTATAGGTTCTAAATATTTAGGAAAGTTATATAATTATATTATATTATATTATTATGTAATATACATATGTATGTATACATGTATATTATATTATATTATATTATATTATATTATATTATATTATATTATATTATATTATATATGTAATATACATATGTATGTATAGATACACATTATATTATTTATATTTTATAAAATATGTTATATATGTTTACAGATTGTTATTAAATTTTGTTTGGAATATTGTAACACACATATAAAATGTGTTAGTTTTTTTGTTATTGTGTGATGTTTCGTTGGAATATTGTAATATTTGTTTTGAATGTGATGTTTCGTTGGAATATTATAATTTTTTTGATGAATGTTGATTTTGTTTGTGAATGTGATGTTTCGTTGATGAATGCAATTGTAATTTTTTTGTGTTATTTTTTTGTTTTGTTATATATGTTTGGATGTTTTGTTATTATGTTTCGTTGGTGGTTGATGTCCTATTGTGATATGAATTTTGAATGAGTTTTTTCATGTATCTATTTAGTGTATTTATTATATTGTATTTAATATTCTAGTTTATTTTGTACTTTTGTTGAGACATAATTTTACACTTAGGGCACCCTTTTGAATATGTATTGATATTTCTTTGTATGTAGAGATATGAGTTGTGCCAAGTGAAAATTTTGTAATGTAGAAGTTACTGTAAATGTAAGGTATAAAGTATGACATGGAAAGGTTGAGTGAATTTTTATAATGCACAACTCACAAACCATGTAAGCTGAAGATGAGGGTAAATAATGGGAGATTCAGCTTCTTGAAATTGGATCAATTTTGATATTTAAAAGCATGAAGAAATTTCAGTAGCAAAGGTAATATTTAAATTAGAAATTGTTATTTGAATGATATTGTAATAATGCGATATAAGTTTGAACAAAATTTTAAAAATATTTTGCAGTTTATATTGATTCTTAGCAAGCTTACTAAATTTAGAAGTCTTTACTTCTCTTGGAACATGAGGTACTATTTATCGATATATTTTCTTTCTTTTTTTCTTTTTTCTTTCTAACTTCAATTTTTGTTTGAGAACACAGGTTTGACAAAAGTAGCAGCCTTTTCTTGAAGAGAAAAAAGAGGTAGTAAGAATGTAGTGGGATTTAGATTTTGTGATAGATTTGGGTAGAAAAAGAGCCGTAAGTAGGTATATGCGTAGAAGAGGGCTAGTTTTATAGGTTATATTATATTATATTATTTTGTAATATACATATGTATGTATACATGTATATTTATTATATTATATTATTTTATTATGTAATATACATATGTATGTATACATGTGTATCTATATATGTATTATATTATATATTATATTATATACGTAATATACATATGTATGTATAGATACACATTATATTATATATATTATATAAAATATGTTATATATGTTTACGTATTTTTATTAAACTTTGTTTGGAATATTGTAACACACATAAAATGTGTTATATATGTGTTATTTTTTTGTTATTGTGTGATGTTTTGTTGGAATATTGTAATATTTATTTTGAATGTGATGTTTCTTGGAATATTGTAATGTTTTTGATGAATGTTGATTTTTTTTGGGAATGTGATGTTTCGTTGATGATTGTGATTGTAATTTTTTGTGTTGTTTTTTTGTTTTGTTATATATGTTTGGATTTTTTGTTATTATGTTTCGTTGGTGGTTGATGTCCTATTGTGATATGAATTTTGAATGAGTTTTTTGGTGTATCTATTTAGTGTATTTGTTATATTGTATTTAATATTCTAGTTTATTTTGTACTTTTGTTGAGAGATAATTTTACATTTTGGGCACCTTTTGAATATGTATTGACATTTCTTTGTATGTAGAGATATGGGTTGTGCCAAGTGAAAATTTTGTAATGTAGAACTTACTATAAATGTAAGGTATAGAGTGTGGCTTGGAAAGGTTGAGTGAATTTTTGTAATGTACAACTCAAAAACCATGTTTGCCGAAGATGAGGGTAAAAGATGGGAGATTCAGCTTCTTGAAATTGAATCAATATTGATATTTACAAGCATGAAGAAATTTCAGTAGCAAAGATATTATTTAAATTAGAAATTGTTGTTTGAATGATATTGTACTAATGCGATATAAGTTTGAACAAAATTTTAAAAACATTTTGTAGGTTATTTTGATTCTTAGCAAGCTTGCTAAATTTAGAAGTCTTTACTTCTCTTGGAACATGAGGTAGTATTTATCGGTATATTTTCTTTTTTTATTCTTATTCCTTTATAATTTAAATTTTTGCTTGAGAACACAGGTTTGACAAAAGTAGCAGCCTTTTTTGAAGAGAAAAGGAAAGTAGTAAGAATGTTGTGGGATTTGGATTTTGTGATAGATTTGGGTAGAAAAAGAGCCGTGAGTAGGTATAAGCGTAAAAGGGGGCTAATTTTATAGGGTCTAAATATTTAGGAAAGTAATATAATTATATTATATTATAATTATTATTATGTAATATATACATATGTATGTATACACATTATATCTATTATATTATATTATATTATTATGTAATATACGTAATATACATATGTATGTATAGATACACATTGTATTATATATATTATATAAAATATGTTATATATGTTTACAGATTGTTATGGAACTTTTTTTGGAATATTGTAACACACATATAAAATGTGTTTTATATGTGTGTTATTTTTTTTGTTATTGTGTGATGTTTCGTTGGAATATTTTAATATTTGTTTTGAATGTGATGTTTCGTTGGAATATTATAATTTTTTTTATGAATGTTGATTTTGTTTGTGAATGTGATGTTTCGTTGATGAATGTGATTGTAATTTTTTTGTGTTTTTTTTTTGTTATAAATGTTTGGATTTTTTGTTATTATGTTTCGTTGGCGGTTGATGTCCGATTGTGATATGAATTTTGAATGAGTTTTTTCGTGTATTTATTTAGTGTATTTGTTATATTGTATTTAATATTCTAGTTTATTTTGTACTTTTGTTGAGAGATAATTTTACACTTGGGGCACCTTTTGAATATGTATCGATATTTCTTTGTATGCTGAGATATGGGTTTTGCCAAGTTAAAATTTTATAATGTAGAACTTATTATAAATGTAAGGTATAGAGTGTGGCTTGGAAAGGTTGAGTGAATTTTTGTAATGTACAACTCACAAACCATGTAAGCTGAAGATGAGAGGGTAAAAGATGGGAGATTCAGCTTCTTGAAATTGGATCAATATTGATATTTACAAGCATGAAGAAATTTCAATAACAAATGTATTATTTAAATTAGAAATTGTTGTTTGAATGATATTGTACTAAAGCGATATAAGTTTGAACAAAATTTTAAAAATATTTTGCAGGTTGTATTGATTCTTAGCAAGCTTGCTAAATTTAGAAGTCTTTACTTCCCTTGGAACATGAGGTACTATTTATCGGTATATTTTCTTTTTTATTTTTATTTCTTTCTAACTTAAATTTTTGTTCGAGAACACAAGTTTGACAAAAGTAGTAGCCTTTCTTGAAGAGAAAAGGGAGGTAGTAAGAATGTAGTGGGATTTGGATTTTGTGATAGATTTGGGTAGCAAAAGAACCGTAAGTAGGTATAGGTGTAGAAGATGGCTAGTTTTATAGGTTGTTAATATTTAGGAAAGTGATATAATTATATTATTATGTAATATACATATGTATGCATAGATGTATATCTATTATATTATATTATATTATTATGTAATATACATATGTATGTATAAACGTATATCTATATACGTATTATTTTATATAGTATATTATATATGTAATATACATATGTATGTATAGATACACATTATATTATATATATATATTATATAAAATATGTTATATATGTTTACGGATTGTTATTAAACTTTGTTTGGAATATTGTAGATTTTTTGATTGGTCTTGCTTGATGAATGTGTTATATATGTGTGTTATTTTTTTTTTGTTATTGTGTGATGTTTCGTTGGAATATTGTAGTATTTGTTTTGAATGTGATGTTTTGTTGGAATATTGCAATTTTTTTTTGGTGAATGTTGATTTTTCTTGTGAATGTGATGTTAATTTCGTTGATGAATGTGATTGTAATTTTTTTGTGTTGTTATTTTTTGTTTTGTTATATATGTTTGGATGTTTTGTTATTATGTTTCGTTGGTGGTTG
This sequence comes from Panax quinquefolius, assembly GCA_020205615.1. Classification (NCBI taxonomy): domain Eukaryota; kingdom Viridiplantae; phylum Streptophyta; class Magnoliopsida; order Apiales; family Araliaceae; genus Panax; species Panax quinquefolius. The sequence continues at coordinate 37,111,234 of CM035151.1, forward strand.
ATGTCCTATTGTGATATGAATTTTGAATGAGTTTTTTGGTGTATCTATTTAGTGTATTTGTTATATTGTATTTAATATTCTAGTTTATTTTGTACTTTTGTTGAGAGATAATTTTACACTTGGGACACCCTTTTGAATATGTATTGATATTTCTTTGTATGTCTTTATTTGGGTTGTGCCAAGTAAAAATTTTGTAATGTAGAACTTACTATAAATGTAAGGCATAGAGTGTGGCTTAATTGGAAATGTTGAGTGAATTTTTGTAATGTACAACTCACAAACCATGTAAGCTAAAAGATGGGAGATTCAGCTTTTTGAAATTTTATCAATATTGATAATTTAGAAGCATGAAGAAATTTCAGTAGCAAAAGTATTATTTAAATTCGAAATTGTTGTTTGAATGATATTGTACTAATGCGATATAAGTTTGAACAAAATTTTAAAAATATTTTGCAGGTTGTGTTGATTCTTAGCAAGCTTGCTAAATTTAGAAGTCTTTACTTCTCTTGGAACATGATGTACTATTTATCGGTATATTTTCTTTTTTATTCTTATTTCTTTCCAACTTAAATTTTTATTTGAGAACACATGTTTTACAAAATTAGCAACCTCTCTTGAAGAGAAAAGGTTGGTAGTAAGAATTTAGTGGGATTTTGATTTTGTGATAGATATGGGTAGAAAAAGAGTCGTAAGTAGGTATAGGTGTAGAAGTAGGCTAGTTTTATAGGTTCTACATATTTAGGAAAGTGATATAATTATATTATATTATATTATTATGTAATATACATATGTATGTATACATGTATATTATATTATATTATTATGTAATATACGTAATATACATATGTATGTATACATGTGTAGATATGTATTATATTATATATTATATTATATATGTAATATACATATGTATGTATAGATACACATTATTATATATATATATTATATAAAATATGTTATATATGTTTACGAATTGTTATTAAACTTTGTTTGGAATATTATAATTTTTTGATTGGTCTTGATGAATGTGTTATATATGTGTGTTATTTTTTTTGTTATTGTGTGATGTTTCGTTGGAATATTGTAATATTAGATTTTGAATGTGTTGTTTCGTTGGAATATTGTAATTTTTTTGATGAATGTTAATTTTGTTTGTGAATGTGATGTTTCGTTGATGAATGTGATTGTAATTTTTTGTGTTTTTTTTTGTTATTATCTTGAAGCGCCCTTTTGAATATGTATTGATATTTCTTTGTATGTCTCTACATGGTCGTGCCAAGTGAAAATTTTGTAATATATAACTTTTGTAATGTACAACTCACAAGCCATGTAAGCTAAAAGATGGGAGATTCAACTTCTTGAAATTGGATCAGTATTGATATTTACAAGCATGAAGAAATTTCAGTAGCAAATGTATTATTTAAATTAGAAATAGTTGTTTGAATGATATTGTACTAATGTGATATAAGTTTGAAAAAAAATTTAAATATATTTTGCAGGTTGTATTGATTATTAGCAAGCTTGCTAAATTTAGAAGTCTTTACTTCTCCTGGAACATGAGGTACTATTTATCGGTATATTTTCTTTTTTATTCTTATTTTTTTCTAACTTCAATTTTTGTTTGAGAACACATTTTTGATAAAAGTAGCAGCCTTTCTTGAAGAAAAAAGGGAGTTAGTAAGAATGTAGAGGGATTTGGTTTTTGTGATAGATTTGGGTAGAAAAAGAGTCGTAAATAGGTATAGGCATAGAAGAGGGCTAGTTTTATATGTTCTAAATATTTAGGAAAGTGATATAATTATATTATATTATATTATATTTTATTATTATGTAATATACATATGTATGTATACATGTATATCTATATATATTATATTATATACGTAATATACATATTTTTGTATAGATAAACATTATATTATATAAAATATGTTATATATGTGGGATTGTTATTAAACTTTGTTTGGAATATTGTATTTTTTTTGATTTGTCTTGCATGGATGTGATGGTTCGTTGGTGCTTATTGATTAAACTATCAAAAAACATGTATTAGGCTTCGTGTGATATGAATTTTGAATGAGTTTTTTTGTGTATCTATTTAGTGTACTTGTTATGTTGTATTTAACAATCTAACTTATTTTGTACTTTTGTTGAGAGATAAAATCATGTTGGGTGTTCCTCTGTGTAAAATGCCCGACAGGGCGGGCTACGCGGCTATCACTTGAAGTTTTTTGGTTTGATTCTAACTTTAGAGATCTTTGGCTGGTGGATTCACACCCCCAAATCTAGGTACTTCATTTCCACAAGATTTGATGTTCACTTGATCAAAACATTCATATCTAACTACCCAATCATAATAAAATTGAATAATAAAACACCGCCTTTATACGAGATTACGTTAATAAAAATTATCTCTCGTGTTATCTAACCTTTAATTACAATCATTCAAATGCGGAAATTAAATTATTACATCACATCTTTATTAAAAGTCTATCATTATAACAATAAAATAAAATTACAAGTCTTCATCACTTGTACATTTTTCCCTTTCCTTTGCTAGTTGTAGGTTCATTTACCTTCTCAACCTTAGGCTATGATAAGTGTATAAATATGCAAGAGTGAGCAAAACAATTGCTCACTAGATATAGAAATGAATCAACACGAATGAAATAAGCACTTGACAAATAGGCTCATCAACATTGAATAGTTTTTCTATCAATAATAACCAACGATTGGAATCAAAATATGGAGTATATAAAAGCGAGGGTTATAAGATCACGAACTATGTCCCATGATTTGCAAGTAATCTTTCAACTTCAACTTTAACAATCATAAGATTATAAGGACTCCTCGTACTTAGGGGATCGACCCTTCGTATAATGTATTGTGCACAAACATTTTCACGCATTAGCGTAAACCCCTAATAATAGGGTTGTTCATCTCGAGTATTTAGAGTACAAGTCCGCACCAAAGAAAGTTTGGTTTGGATAAGCTTTCAAGGGTAATTTGAAGTTTAACGAACATCGACTAGAGGACTAGTAGAATCGATAGTGTTTGATAACTGACGGTTGATCGATAATAACATAATTATTGAATATACATTAAGTAATATCAAGTTGAAATTAAAGCTTGCTCATTATGAGAATGACTTGTGTCAAGTAAATGAACTAAGATAATTGACATTAGAAATTAGAATTCAAGAAAATTGCATTCATAAATACATGAAGGAATGATAAAGAAACTTGTCTAACAATAAACAAGTTAGAATACATCAATAAATATTGGAATTCAAAACTTGTTTGAATAAAGTTTAAGTTATAGCTAGCTTGTTCAAATAATGATGATGAATACAAGAATTGATTAATGAAAGATTAAAGTAAGAAATTTGCTCGATGTAAATGTAGGGTTAGAAAACTTGCTTCGATGTAAAAAGAAGTTTAGAAACTTGCTCAATCAAAAGAATGAAGTTACACAATGTAATAATAGAACTAACTCAACGAAAGTGTAGAGTTAGAAAACTTGCCTCGAGTGTAAGCTAAAATATTAAAACTCACGTTCACCTATACACAGTATTAAAACCACAACATTTATTAGACATACTACTATTCACTTTTCAATATAAAACGCATTACTAGCTAAACTTGTTATTTTAGCACAAGTCTTATGCTACCATATATATTTCAGAATTCCCGAGTGTTAACATCCCAAAACTTATCTAACATTCATTGTATAAACTAAATTCGCATAACACGTTAAGTAACTTACTAATCACTTTTACAACTTTGAATTTACAATCCACTAACATGACTCATTTAACCTTGTTGTTACATGATTCTCACATTAACCTAACATTAAGCTAAGTTACATTGAAGCGTTCAAAGTCTGCGAAATTAGCGAGACTTCCTTTATGCGAAGCTTAGGCTTTAAGCGTGCGCGCGATTTATCTTTTTATAGTGGTCATGCGTGCAGCAGCTTGGATTGTAGCGCTTAAGTGCATGCTGTGGCGAACTCGATACTCTGGTTTCGAGAGAACATAGCTCTGACAGTTTTCTTAAGCCAACTAACACAATTTCACCCACCAAACAATAATAATAACATGTAAAAATGGTATAGAACTATCACAAACATATTTGTGAACATATTCCACCAATTAAAACCATTTAACAACAATTTAAGCTAGGTTAATTTCTCAAATTCCATGTTTTCATATAAAACTCAATTTTTTTTGATATTCATCCCAAAAATCATCTTTGTGATTTCAATACTTGGCCAAATCACTTCATTCAAATTACGTTATGCTCGTTTCTTAATGAACTAGCATATATCTGACTTCGATTTACAATTTAGCATACAAATTAACCACTAATTTTGGTACTTACATAAGCCGTATGAGAAAATATGCATAAAACATACTTTATCGTTAATTTTTCCTCTTGTTTAGCAAAATTAGCATGCAATTCTTGTTTAAACATAAACTACAGCATTATATCACATATAACCACAATTATGATTATATATATCAACAATTTACATAAATTGAATTCACGGACTTAGAAGGTTTATGTCGTAAAAACTTCGTATATGCGTATTCATATATAATTAGGGAAAATACCTTGATTAGCGTGATAATTCCTTGTAAACACCACTTGAATTAGCTTTGAAATCCTTAAGCTTCCTCTCAATCTCCCTCAAGTTTCACTCTGTCAAGCTCTATCAATTCTCAGACTCTTCTCTTCTCTCTTCTTAGTGTAGCAAATATAGACTAAATTAAGTGTAAACTAAAAAAAAAGCGATAACCTTAATAATCCTAATAACTAATATCGGTTACTAAAAGAAACGTATATAATATAAATATATTATATTTATTATTTTAATTATATTTTATTTATATAATTCAAAATTAAAAAAGAATTTCAAAAGCCATAGGGCCTTGTTTGGCAAAAACCATTTAAAAATTAAACACTTAATATCCTTGAACCTTGTTTGGATAAAACTAAATTAAAACTACTTTAATTTATTTTAATAACTCCTTATAATATAGTTATTTGTCACACTTTATTTAATCAAGCTTTCATATTTAATTTAATTAATTCAAATAACAATTAATTAAATAAATCATTTAATCACATAACTTTCAATACAAATAATTAACCATCAATTTGAAATATCAACATAATAATAATTTCCTTAACTCATTAATTATTTATTTAACAAATAATTAACCAAATAAAATCAAATCAATTAAAAAAATATTTATTCAATGATAAACACATCCATTAAATATTTATATAACTTTCGATAAATATTTAATATTATAATTAAAATTTAGAATGTTACATCATTCCCTCCTTACAAGGATTACGTCCTCAGAATCACAATTCAAACAATCAAATCGTCACATTCTTCCCCTAATTACAAAGATTACATCCCGAGAATCGAAGGCATAGATTAAACAAATAACTCGGGGTAATTCTTCATCATTTTGACTTTGAGTTCCCACGTAGCCTCTTCGACATTGTGGTTCCTCCATATCACCCTTTTTGAAGGTATCACTTTATTTATGAGCACTTGTTTTTTTACGTCGACTATACGGATAGGAATCTCTTCATAAGACAAATCTTTCTTTGAACTCTGAGCGGTTCATATTCGATCACATGTTTGTAATCGGGTTTATACGGTCGTAATACCGAAATATGAAAAATATTATGAATGTTTTTCCAACTCGGAGGTAGAGCTACCTTATAAGCCACTTCCCCACTCTTCGTAGTATCTCGAGCGGTCCAATAAATCTTGGGTTGAGCTTTCCTTTTCTTGCAAAGCGAATTTTCCCTTCGAGGAGAAACTTTTAGGAAAGCGAAAGTTCTTACTTCAAATTAGCGATTACACTGTGTTGATCGGCATACTTTTTTACATCATCTTTGTGCTACCAATCTTATCTGATGAGTTTGACAACCTCGAGTTTGTTGTACGATTACGGTCTAACAGTTGGCGTTCACATACTTCATCCCGGCATAGTGGAGTTCGCGCACTTTCTGTAGTATAATGCCTCGTAAGGTGGCATCTGTCGATGCTCGCGTGGTAGCTTGTTGTTGTAGGAAAATTCACTAACGATAAATGTTCTTCGACTCCTTTGAAATCCATTATGCATGCTCTCAGCATATCTTTCAACGTTTGGATTGTTCGTTCACTTTGGCCGTCGATTTGCGGATGGTATGCTGTACTCATTCACAATTGTGTTCCCATACATTCTTGTAGTCTCTTCCGAAGTTTGGCGTAAATCGCGGATCTCTATCTGATACAATTGACACGGCACTCCATGCCTCGAAATGATCTCTTTAACGTCTGACCTTGCGATTGATCAAGATTAAATCTAATCTTTATTGGCAAAAAGTGTGCTAATTTTGTCTGTCTGTCCACTATCACCCTAATCGCATCGCATCCTTTCTGAGTAGTTGGAAGACCCACCACAAAATTCATTGTGATGTGTTCCCACTTCCATTCTGGTATTTCTAATGGTTGAAGTAATCCTCTTGGTCTTTGATGCTCGCCCTTAACTCTTTGACATGTCAAGCATTTTGCCACACATTCAACAACGTCTCTTTTCATGTTCGGCCACCAAAAATGTCACCGTAAATCTTGATACATCTTCGTACTTCCTGGATGAATCGAATATCTTGTGTTGTGTGCTTTGGTCAAGATTTCGTCTTTAAGCTCTGGTACTGCTGGAACCCAAATTCTTTCCTCAAACCGTAGTAGTCCTTTGGTATCGATCTTGTATTTTACATCACTACCCTCAACCACTTTCTCTTTGATCGTTTCACATTCTTTATCTTGTAGCTGAGCACTCTTCACTTTGTCCACTAAAGTTGGACTAGCATCTATCTGGAATAGTCGTTCATCGGATTCCTTTGGAAATTTGATTTCCAACTCTAGCTTTGTCATTTCTAAAATAAGCTCCTCCTGAGTGGTTATCAGCATCAACTTCTCCAGACCTTTCTGCTTTCAAAGCATCTGCTGACCACATTGCTTTACGGGTGATAAAAGATCTCACAATCGTAATCTTTTATCAATTCCATCCATCTTCTTTGACGTATATTCGGGTCTTACGTGTGAAAATATACTTGGACTTTTATAGTGCATATAGATTCACATTTTTCTCCATAGAGATAGTGTCTCCATATCTTGAGCAAATACTACTGTAGCTAATTCCAAATCATGAGTCGGATAACCTTTCTCATAATCCTTGATTGTCTTGATGCATACACAATTACTTTGGCGTTACGCATAAGAACACAACCCAACCCTTTATATGAGGCATCTTATACACCACAAAGTTTTCATACTATCTGGTATGATGGTAATGTGCCACACTTAGCTTCTTCTTCAAATCTTGAAAACTCTCTTCACACTTCTCTCGTCAAACAAATTTTACGCTTTCCTTGTCAAATTTGTTGGCGGAGTGGCTATCTTGGAAAAATCTTGAATAAATCTTCTATAATAACCCAGCCGGTCCCAAGAAACTCCTACCTCGAGGCGGTGTTCTTGGTTGTTCCCAATTGATTCTGACTTCCACTTTTGATGGATCCTTTGAAATCCCATCTTTGTCGATCACGTGCCCAAGAAATTGTACGATCTAGCCAAATTTAGCACTTAGAGAATTTTTGCGTACAACTTTTCCTTTCTTAGTGTTTCCGATGTCAAAGCGTAAGTGTTCCACGTGTTCTTCTTCTTGAGTTTTGGAATACACGAGAATGTAAATTGATGAATACCACTACAAACTTGTCTAAGAATGTTTTAAACACCTATTCATCAAATCCATGAATCTGTGGTGCATTGGTTAAACCAAAAGACATCACGAGAAACTCATAATGTCCATCTACAGGAGTTAAGAATGCCGTTTTAGGTATATCCTCCTTCCTTACTTCTTGATTGGTGATACCCACTTCTCAAATCTATTTTGAGAAGTATTTAGCACTTTCCTTGTTGATGAAACAAGTCATCTATTCTTGGTAATGGATATTTGTTTTTAATAGTGACTTTGTTCGATTCTCTATAATCAATGCAAAGACGCATTGACCCATCCTTCTTCTTCACGAATAACCGTGGCTCCCCACGGTGATACGCTTGGTTGAATATACTTCTTGTTCTAGCAGTTCTTGTAATTGTACCATTAGTTCCTTCATTTCTACTGGAGCCCGTTACATAAGGGGCCTTCGATATCGATTCTTTGTTCCGGCGCTAAGTCGATCACGAACTCAATCTCTACTGTCGGCGGAAGTCCGGCAAATCCTCTGAAACACATCCTCAAATTCCCTCACCCTTTGGTATCTCTTCCGGTTTCACACTCTTCTTACGAGTATCGACTATGTAAGCTAAATAGCCCCACGACCTTGACTCAACAATTTCTTGGCTGCATAATCGTTAGACATTTCATTTGTTTAGGTGACTTACTACCATAAAATACTACCTTTGATGGGGGTATAAGGTTTACACACTTCTTTTGGCAATCAATTCTTGCTCCATATCGAACAACCGATCCATTCCCAAAATAACATCAAACTCTCCAAGTTTAATAGGAATCAAATCTACCATCAAGATTTTCTCGTTAATGTTCACCCTATAGTTCTTGTATACGAACCTAACATGGATTACTTCCTTATTTGCAATTTCTATGTTCAAAGGGAAACTCAGTTCCTCACTAGGCAATCCTAATCTCTTAGCAAATTCAATAGATATAAATGAGCAAGTAGCACCTGAATCGAATAATACATAAGCATTAATATCATTGATTGGGATAATACTTGACACCACATCCTTTGATTGGATAACATCTTGCCTGCGGTCGTATGTGAAGGTTACAGTTGTGGGTTTGTTTGATGTTGTAGGTCCATGATGGCCCATGTACCTCCCTTTATTACCTCCATTGCTTTTGGTTGTCTCTCGGCCTTCTTCTTAGGGAATTCACGAGAAAAGTGATCCTTGGATCATACGTGAAACACACGTTCTTCTTAGGTTGAGTGCGATTTGGGCGATGTGACCCTCTCGACCCTGATTGAAAGCATACTCGTTTCCCCATCAAAGCACGCACCCTTATGAAACTTCCGCATGTAGCACATGCTTTGAACTTCTTCTTTTCTTTGGTTACCTCTTTGGTTTCGATACTCATGCTTCCATTCCACTTCCTCTTCAAATATTTGTTGTTGTTTCCACCACTACCACCTCCATTCTTAATCTCCACCTCATTCTTCTTCTTCTTCTGTTCCTGATTGAACTTTGTCACTGCCTCTCCTCCACCTTCAGCGAGTATTGCTTTCTCCATCACTTCTGCGAAAGTCTTTAATTGGAACAGGGAGACCCTACTGTACAACCAGGGCTTCAGTCCTTGTTCAAATCTCTTCTCCTTGCGTTCGTCCGTGCTGACTTGATATGGCGCAAACCTCACCAACTCATTGAATTTAGCGGCATACTCTGATACCGTCATCGTTCCTGGCTTCAGTTCCAAAAATTGCACTTCTAGCTGACTCTTCGAACTCTCTGGGAAATAGGTCTCGAAGAATATCTCCTTAAACCTATCCCAGGTTATCACCCCTGGCCGTGCACGAGTTTTATTGGCATGCCACCACTAACTAGCATCTGCTTCCAACATGAATGTTGCGAAAGCAGTCTTCTGATCATCCCCTACCCTATCAACATCGAACACCTTTTCTATCTCCATAATCCAGGTTTGTGCCTCGATTGGATTCATGGACCCATGGAAATCGGTGGTCCAACCGCTTGAAATCTTAAATGTTGTTCCTTTGTTCTGTGGTTGATTCTGCAACGCTCCTGTTAGTAGCGTCACTAGTTGTTAAACGGGGTTAACATCAACATTGTCGTTATTAGTTCCTTCAGTGGTTCTCTGTCGTGGTGGTTGACGTCTGGGAGGCATTTTCTGATAAAAATACACTCATTAGATTATTATTCAACTCTTTTAAGTAATTTCGACTTAACTTGCCTCCACAAAAGAAATAGCCACATAATCACATAATACTTTGAATAAAATAACAACTTTTATTTATTCATAATTTCTTTGAAAATATAAAACAATAGCATCACTGCTATTTACATTACTTTCGTGAACTACAAAAGTTTCAGGACAACATCATCATTATATCCCATAGGTTACATAACACTTGGGATTTACAATTTATTTAACATTTATTAATCGCATAACAACTACGATGTTCAACTGAGTTTTAATACAAATATTGTCTTCTAGTCTTCAGAGCGGTATTCAAACTCAAAATAAGTCCTCAATACATTTATTATCACACTATTTCATAGAATAGTGAGGACTACTAATCTTATCATACGGACCAGTCACTCGGTTTCCTGAGCTAGTCCCTGCTACGTTCTCATTTTCTGAAGAGAACAATGAAAGCAAAAAGGGTGAGCTCAACTAGCCCGATAAGAAATATTATGACTAAGATAATGCGAGAATAAATTATCATTAGCCTTGACAGATGTTAAGCGATAAAATATAACAAACATCAAGTTTAGCTGCGGTGAACAAGCAATCCATTAGAAAAGTCAAGTAGAGAATAAAATCTACTATCTTCTATGATTTAAAAGGTTTTCATTACTTTTATCATTTGAGACTCGACAATAAATAATCCACATCATCCACACTTTACGACGAGGATATTCATTAGTATCACGACCACAAATTATCCATGCACTACGGGCGAGGATATTCGTGTATTCATCGATAAGTCATGATCATGCCAACAAGCGTCCATCGATGCACTACTGACCCGATGAGGATTTTTACCACATCATTTGTAACATTACGGTCGTGATTATACAAGAATAATCCACAGTCATAATCATACCAAAGTCATCATCTATACTCTGAGGCCACGAGATGACTTTCAATATATAATATAAACATGAGGATGATGACAATTGATAAAACAAGTTCGAGAATAAATTTTAAAGATTTATAAGTTAATTTATCACGAACTCGATAACGTCAAATTATCGACATGATCTTTGTTTTGTGGAGTAAAATTCAAGAATGCTCGAGAAGAATATTTCCATGAAAAGATCTTTGGATGAAGCGCAAATATCGAGGATATTCCACTAATTTCATGGAGTATAGAAGCCAAAACTTTAACCAATTTGAGTATAATAGAATATATGAAAACCACAAATGGATTTTTTTGCGCGCCATGCGGTAATCACGTAAAGCAGATTATTCGAGAATAATAAAGAATGAAATAACGAAGAAGAATTCACCGGCATGCGTAATCCACATGCAGCGAGGTTATTCAACAGAATAATAAAAATGAATGGAAACGAATCATGCGTAATCCTTGATAGACAGGATATTCAACGAGAATAATAAAGAATGGAACCGGTCATGCGTAATCCACTTACGCAGACAGGATGTTCAACGAGAATAATAAAGAATGGAACCGGTCATGCGTAATCTTGCACAGGATGTTCAACAGAATAATAAAGAATGGAATAACAACAGAATTCACCGGGCATGCGATAGCCTTTGCAGACAGGTTATTCAACGAATAATAAAGAATGGAATAACGGAAGAATTTCACCGTGTATGCGGTACTTAGCGCGTGAGGCGAGTTATTCAACATAATAATAAAGAATGGAATAACAACCCTTACAGTATTGAAAAAAATAACTCTCTTCATGAATACGAAAGAATAATACCCTTACCTTTAAAAAAAAGAGTATTAAATTTGGTAGGGCGAGGATATTCTTGAAGAAAACTTATCTTATTTTCTACGCTCAAAGCTTTCTTAAAACTCTAAAGAAATACGTTCAAGATTATAGAAGAAGAATTCTACGAATTTACGGTGTGATTTTCAATTCTAACTAAGCATCTATTTATAGAAGAATGGAAAGGATCTCTATCTTTTATATATATATATAATATATGCTGATAAAATATATATATATATCTATTTATAATCAAATAAAACAAAACTTTATAAAAGTATTACATTTTTTATATAAAAGTTTTTTTTTATATCAAACCTTATCATACCTTTAAAAAATACTATATAATAAAATATATATATATTCTATTTAAAATCTAATAAAACAAATAACTTTATAAAAGTATTATTATTTTTATATATAAAAGATTTTACTAAAATTTATATATCATATACTATAATAAATAATAAAATATAATATATTTATTTAAAATCTAATAAAACAAATAACTTTATAAAAAGTATTACATTTTATATAAAAAGTTTTACATTTTATTACATTTAATAATAATAATAAAAAAAACATTTATCATCATTATTATAATTCACAATATTAATCGACCGGTCGTTCCCGAGGAAGAGGGCTTTTCGATAAGGATTTCTCCTATTGGTAGCTTGATTAGGTGACCAAACCTCTCCTTCCTTGAGAACTTGAGACATCGTTAATATTGCAAATAATAATATTAATAACTTTGTCATCTCAATTATTGATTTAATAATATATAAAATATTGACAATAATTGAATCAAATAACGTGAGATCTTATCGTGCAATTCTTTGTAGCAATAATTGAACAAAAGCTGAGTGACTTCTCACGTAAGCATCGATAATCAATCTGGTGTGCTCTTATGCGACCACAGCGTATTCTTTGTACTTTTAACAAGGGTGTTTCAGCGAGTTAACGGTAAAACTTCGTAGTTATTTTTCATAAAGTATTTTTGTCGTTTTCTCGATCAAACAATAAATTCCGTTGTAGGGTCCACCTGATGATTGTCTTGGTTATGCGAATATTCCTGTTAAAAGCGAATATTCCCAGGCCAATCGAATATTATATAACAACTTGCGTACTTTGCAAAATTTATAAATATTACCCACAACTATAACATTATATCAAATTCATTCCATAATATTCAAAAATGATATTTATAGAAAATTCATCTTTATTCATAAAAGTTGGGGTCTTCTGACCTCCCTTCTTATGAAATTTTGCCCTCGAAATTAGAGTGCGTATACGGTATGTCGAAGAGGTAAGGATACCTTGATTTCATTTGATTCTAACTCCCGGTCATTTCCTCAACATCGTGGTTCCTCCACAAAACTTTGACTTGAGGTATAACCTTTGGCGTAGAATATGTTCCTTCTTATCAAGATTTTAACGAGGAACCTCTTCATACGTTAAATCTTCGCTTATTTAAATCGGTTCTAACTTCGATAATGTGGTTGGGTCTTTCACATATTTACGTAACATAGATATGTGAAAAGCGTTATGAACACGAGACATACTTGGCGGTAAAAGCGAGTCTATAGGCCGCAGTTCCTACTCGATCGAGGATTAAAAATGGGCGATGAATCGAGGATTGAGCTTTCCTCTCTTTCCAAATCTCGTAACTCCTTTCCATGGAGCAACACGTAACAACACATGATCTCGATATCGAATTCTACGTCCTTTCGATGAAGATCGGACATAACTCTTTTGTCGATCTTGTGAGTTTTTTATCGTTGTCGGATCGTTTGAATCTTTTCCGTAGTCATACGTACCAACTCGGTCCCAACAACGTTGCTTCACCCACCTCATCCCGGCATCTTTGAGAAGCGACACTTTCTTCCATCTGGCGCCTCGAATGGAGCCATGCGATACTTGCTTGATAAGTTGTTGTTGTTGGGAAAACTCCACCGATGGTAAGAACTTATCAACTTTCCTTGAAGTCGAGGACCACGAGTCTTAATAAATCTTCAAGAGTTTGAATAGTCCTCTCTCCATTTGTCCGTCGATGCGAGGATGATATCTTGAACTAAATCGTAAATTCGTGCCCATAGCTTTTTGCAAACTAACCCAAAATCGTGAAGTGAATCTTGGGTCTCGATCGAAACTATGGATCTTGGCATACCATGCGATCTTACAATCTCGTTTATATACATCTGAGCAAGGCGTTCAAGTGTATAAGTTTCTCGTATCGGTAAGAAATAAGCGGACTTGGTCGATCTATCAACAATGACCCAAATCGCATCTATGCCTTGAGAAACCTTAGGAAGGCCGATGCTTGAAATCCATGGTAATGTGCTCCCACTTCCATTTACGGAATTTCAAGTGGTTCTGATGGACCTTTTGGTACTTGATGCTCGCCTTGACTTCGTTGACAAGTTAGACACCTTGAGATAAACAGCGCTATATCTCTCTTCATATTGCTCCACCAAAATATATGACGAAGATCACGATACATTTTGGTACTCCCGAGATGGATTGCAAACGGTGTGTTATGCGCCTCCATCATGATTTTATACTTTAAATCGGGTCGTTAGGAACCAAAGTGCTGGAGTTGACTCGAAGTATTCCTTCTTCATCGATTCTTGCTTTAGAATATAGCACCTTCTTGCACTTTCTTCCTCATACGCATCGACTTCAGTGCGTAGCTTGAGCAGCTTTAACTTTATCGATTAAAGTCGGTTCTACTCGTATATTCGCCATCATCACATGGGTCCCTGGAGTCTTTAACTCTATCTCCATCCTTTGCAAGTCACAAAATGGGCCTTTGCGTTGACAATATCGCTTTTCGTGCCGCATATGATCTTACCTTTCGATCGTCGGCTACTACCGTTAAGCTTTTCGAGGATGGTATTTGATGGTATGATCATAATCTTTCAGCGAGTTCAAAGCCAGCGTCGTTTTGCGTGTTGAGTTCCTTTTGGGTGAAGAAATATTTGAGGCTTTTATGATCGTAAAGATCTCCACTTTCTCCCCATCAAGTAATGCCTCCAAATTTTAAGTGCGAAGACAACATTTATGACTCTAGATCATGAGTAGGATAATTCCTCTCATATTCTTTGAGTTTCGAGAGAGGCATAGGCTATGACTTTCCCATGTTGCATGAGAACACATCTAACCCTTTGCCGATGCATCTTTGTAGATGACAAATCCCTCGAGGCGGATGGTATTGTCGAGCAGTCTTTGAAATGAGTCTCCTCTTGAGTTCTTGAAAACTCTTCTCACATTCCACGCTCAATGAATTTTATATCTTTTCGAGTCAATTTGAGTTAATGGAGTAGCGATTAGAAAACCCTTCCACGAATCTCGATAATAACTTGACTAATCAAGAAAGCTCGTACTTGGGTTTTGATTTAGGTTGCTCCCGACTTTGAATAGCTTGATCTTTTTCGGGTGAGCAGATATTCCATGACTTGATACTACGTGCCCGAGGAATGCTACTTCCTCAAGCGAGAACTCGCATTTCTTCAACTTGGCATAAAGCTTGTTTTCACGAAGCTTTTGGAGTATCGACCTCAAGTGTTGCTCATGATCTTCCGACTTTTGGAATATATGAGGATGTCATCGATAAAGGCGACCACAAAGTGATCAAATATTCCTTGAATACTCGGTTCATCATATCCATGAAGGCGGCGGAGCATTAGTCGATCAAAAGACATGACTAAAAATTCATAATGCCGTCTGCAGGAGTTACGAAAGGCGGTCTTTGGAATATCCTCGGTTTTAACCTTCAATTGATGATATCGAGAGAAGAATCGATCTTTGAAAAGAATTGTGCTCCTTGCAAACTTTGGTCAAACAGGTCATCGATGCGAGGTAGCGGATACCTATTCTTGATGGTGACATGGTTGACTCGATAAGTCAATCAAAATCGCATACTCCCATCTTTCTTCTTCACGAATAGAGCAGGAGCACCCCGAGGAGGCGTCTTGGGGCCGAATGAAACCAATGTCTAACAATTCTGCAATTGGGTCTTTAACTCACGAAGTTCAATAGGAGCCATTCGATATGGGGCTTTGGAAATGGGTTTTGTCTGGGTTCAAAGTCGATACAAAATTCAATTTCACGCTCTGGGGGTAGGCGGGGAAGTTCTTTGGGGAATCGTCGGAAATTTATTAACAATAGAAATATCATTCAAATCGGCGTATTTTTGTTTAAATCGTGACATGAGCTAAGAAAGCTTGACATCCGTTTTTTAATAAGCGAATAGCTTTATGGCTTTGAGATAGCGGTGATTGATTTTAATGGTTTGGTTGCTTGAATTAGCATAATAGGTTGGTTAGGAATATGAAAGCTAACAACCTTACGAAAATAATCAATTTTTGCATGATGAGTAGTTAACGATCAATCCCTAGAATCACATCAAATGCAAGTATTTTCAATGAAATAAGATCGACAGGTAATGTGAGTGTGCGATTTGAACCAAACAAGACTTATAAGCGAGTGGATGTAATGAAGGTTTCTCCCAGCGGAGTTTCCACAGATAAGTCAAAGTCTAATTTTCTCGAGTCAAATTTAATCGTTGGTATGCAAGTAGGAGAAATAAAAGAATGGGTAGAGCCGGTATCAAATAAGGTATAGACTTTGCTAGAGTTTATGATAAGCTTACCGTGATGACCTCGTTCGGGTTTCCTTGCTTTTACGGGAGGTCTGACAAAAAGCTCTCCCTTGAACTCTTGGTTTTGACTTTATGCGGGGCGGTATTTTGTGTCCAGTTCCATTTGGACTTGTCTTGATTTGTGACAAAATCGGGCTAGGTGACCTTCTCTTCCCACAATTATAACACGCTTTGGATGGCATCGCGCGGTTTGGTGATATGTCCCTCCCCTCGCATTTGAAGCATATGATGATGGTGGTCGTTCCTTCCTTTAACACGGGTCTTTGATCTTTGGCGTCTTTCCATCATTGTTGAATCTCCTCTTCTTGAAATGTCCATTCTTATTGTCTTGGCCATGATTACCATAGAAGTGGTTACCATTTCGGCATGTTGATTCCCTCACGTTTGTTGTCCAGCCGATGATTTGCTACCCTTTGGTATTATCATTTTTTCGGTTGCTTTCTCTTGGTTGAGTTTGACTCGTTATCGCGCTCAATAATTGAGCCCTATTTACAACATCACGAATACAAAACACGGTTTTGAGAAATTAGATATTGGCGTATCTCGGGTTTCAAACCTCTTAGAAACATCCGCGTCATTCTCTCCTCATTATCAACCAAGTGAGGCATAAGCCAGGACAACTTCGGCAAACTTAGCCCGTCTTTGCGACACGGTCGTATTGTTACTGCTCGACTTGATGAACTCTACCTCTTTCATGTATGATGAATACTTTCGGGGAAAGTACTTGTCGTTGAATAGTTCTTGGAACTTCTCCCAAGACATCTTCGGATGCGGCGGGTTGAGTCGCTTCTACCGATTCCCACCGATGTCTGCCTCTCTCTCGCAACATAAAAGGTGGCAAAGGAACCTTTTGCTCCTCGGAGCATCCCAAGACATCAAATATCTTGGTGATCTGCTTTATCACGTCTCGCCTTAAGTGGTTTTGGCTCTCAATAAAACTCGGTGGTCCGAGCTCCTTGAGCTATTTATTTTAGCGGTGGCCGTCAAGAGTTTCGAGTGTTTCCACCTACATTTTGGGCGAGGCGCGCTCTGCTTTGATGTTGCATGAATTGCATAAAGCCTCTGAACATTCCATCATTCATCATTTGGTCGGTGTTGTTGTTTGCATGAGGATTGTCGCCTTCTGATGCACATTATCACGATTATTGATATGTGGAGACTCAGCGGTCTCTCTGTGCTCCATTCTTATTCTCAACATTCTCGGATGTCATTTTGAATCTTGCCACAAAACAAGGGTTAATTATCATATCACATATTATCCTATACTACGTGAGGCCAATTAAATACCAAATAAACTTAGGTAGGTCATACTAGCGAAGAATTCCCGTCTCTCTCCCTCTAGTTCTTGTCTCACATCTCGGCCGGGGATCATATCCTAAGCTTTGATACCATTGTGGCGCCCCCAAAATAGGTATACATCACCTAATACGAGTGCAAAAATGGTAAAAAAATACAAAGAATACAAATACAACCTTAAATATCACAACATAATTTGTGAGTTTTAATACAAATATTGTCTTCTAGGCAATATTCAAACTCAAAATAAGTCCTCAATACATTTATTATCACACTATTTCATAGAATAGTGAGGACTACTAATCTTATCATACGGATAGTCACTCAGGTTCCCGACTAGTCCCTGCTACGTTCTCATTTTCTGAAGAGAACAATGAAAGCAAAAGGGTGAGCTCAACTAGCCCAGTAAGAAATATTATGACTAAGATAATGCAGAATAAATTATCATTAGCCTTCAGCGAGTGTTAAAGCGATAAAATATAACAAACATCAAGTTTAAGCTGCGGCGGAACAAGCGATCCATTAGAAAAGTCAGTAGAGAATAAAATCTACTATCTTTTATGATTTAAAAGGTTTTTCATTACTTTTATATTTGAGACTCGACAATAAATAATCCCATCATCATCCACTTTTCTGACGAGGATATTCATTAGTATCACGACCACAAATTATCCATGCACTACGGGCGAGGATATTCGTGTATTCATCGATGATGGTCATGATCATGCCAACATTTGTCCATCATGCACTTCTGACCGATGAGGATTTTTACCACATCATTTTGTAACATTACGGTTATGATTATCTTAGAATAATCCACAGTCATAATCATACCAAGTCCATCCCCATGCACTTCTGGGCCACAGATGACTTTCAACATATATATAAACATGAGGATGATGACAATTGATAAAACAAGTTCAAGAATAAATTTTAAAGATTTATAAGTTAATTTATCACGAACTCGATAACGTCAAATTATCGACATGATCTTGCTTTGTGGAGTAAAATTCAAGAATGCTCGGAAGAATATTTCCATGAAAAGATCTTTGGATGAAGCGCAAATATCGAGGATATTCCACTAATTTCATGGAGTATAGAAGCAAAACTTTAACCAGTGAGTATAATAGAATATATGAAAGCGCAAATGGATTTTTTTTGCCGCCATGCGGTAATCCGCGTAAGCAGATTATTCCAGCGAAGAATAATAAAGAATGGAATAATGGAAGAATTCACCGTGCGTCGTGCGTAATCATAGAGGTTATTCAATAGAATAATAATAAATGGAAAAGAATGCGTATTACAGCGGGATATTCAGCGAGAATAATAAAGAATGGAACCGGTTAAAGACGTGATATTCAGGCGAGGATGTTCAAAGAATAATAAAGAATGGAACGAGGTCATGCGTAATCGCATGCAGACGGGATGTTCAACAGAATAATAAAGAATGGAATACAAGAAGAAGAATTCACCGGGCATGCGATAGGCCGCACGAGACGAGGTTATTCAGCAGAATAATAAAGAATGGAATAACGAGAAGAATTTCACCATGTATGCGGTACTAGCATAGAGCGAGGTTATTCAACATAATAATAAAGAATGGAATAACAATTCTCTACAGTGAATTGAAAGAAAATAACTCTCTCTTCATGAATACGAAGAATAATACCCTTACTTACCTTAAAAGAAGAGTATTAAATTTGGTAGGCGAGGATATTCTTGAAGAAAACTTATCTTTATTTTCTACGCTCAAAAGCTTCTTAAAACTCTAAAGAAATCGTTCAAGATTATAGAAGAAGAATTCTACGAATTTACGGTGTGATTTTCAATTCTAACTAAGCATCTATTTATAGGAGAATGGAAAGGATATCTTATCTTTGCACTATATCTGATAAAATATAATATATTATATATTTATAATCAAATAAAATAAAACTTTACTTTAAAAAGTATTACATTTTATATATAAAAAGTTTTACTATCTAAACCTTATGATATATAAAACACTTATGCATAATAAAATATAATATATTCTATTTAAAATCTAATAAAACAAATAACTTTATAAAAGTATTACATTTTTTATATAAAAGATTTTTATAAAAAAAATTTTATCTATATACTAAATATATACATAATAAAAAATATAATATATTCTATTTATAATCTAATAAAACAAATAACTTTATAAAAGTATTACATTTTATATATAAAAAGTTTTTATTTTATTACATTTATAATAATAATAAAACAAACTTTATCATCATTATTATAATTCACAATATTAATCGACCGAAGGTCGTTCCCGAGAAAGAGGGGCTTTCAATAAAGATTTTCTCCTATTATTAGCCTTGATTAGGTGACCAAACCTCTCTTGTGAACTTGAGACATCGTTAATATTGCAAATAATAATATTAATAACTTTGTCATCTCAATTATTGATTTAATAATATATAAAATATTGACAATAATTGAATCAAATAACGTGAGATACTATGCGACAATTCTTTGTAGCAATAATTGAACAAAGCTGAGTGACTTCTCACGTAAGCATCGATAATCAATACAGGTGTCTGCTCTTATGCGACCACAGCGTATTCTTTGTACTTTTAACAAGGGTGTTTCAGCAGTTAACGGTAAAACTTTCGTCGTTATTTTCATAAAGTATTTTTGTCGTTTTTCTCGATCAAACAATAATTCCGTTGTGGGGTCACTGATGATTTATTGGTTGGTTTATACGAATATTCCTGTTAAAGCGAATATTCCCAGAGCCAATCGAATATTATATAACAACTTGCGTACTTTTTGCAAAATTTATAAATATTACCCACAACTATAACATTATATCAAATTCATTCCATAATATTCAAAAATGATATTTATAGAAAATTCATCTTTATTCATAAAAGTTGGGGTCTTGTGGAGTCTCTTCCTCCTCGTCCTCGTCATCCTCATTCTCCTGTGGAAACTCAACGGGATCCTCCTGAATATCTTCAACCACTGTGACTAACGGGGCTGACTCCCGTGGCAGTAGTCATTCCCAAGCAACCTGAATATCGCGAGGCTCCTCCTCTATAGGCATCTGAGGTCCCTCCTCCCTAGCCTGACTGGATTCTTCGACATTAGTCATCCTGACAACAAAATTTAAGTTTTAATTATTAATCATTACTACTCGACACTCACGAGCACATAAGTTATAAACACATAAGCACATAAGTGTTTTATTACTTCTTCCTTAAAACTCGATAAAAGTTTATCATCACTATCTTTTCAAAGGTTACTTCCTAAGGCTTTTTCCCACCTAAGGTTCATAACCTAAAGCTTTGATACCAACTTGTGACACCCCCAAATCTAGGTACTTCATTTCCACAAGATTTTGTGTTCACTTAATCAAAACATTCATATCTAACTACCCATTCATAATAAAATTGAATAATAAAACCTGTCCATACAAGATTACGTTAATAAAAATTATCTCCCAGGTTATCTAACCTTTAATTATAATCATTCAAATGCGGAAATTAAATTATTACATCACATCATTATTAAAAGTCTATCATTATAACAATAAAATAAAATTACAAGTCTTCATCACTTGTACATTTTTCCCTTTCCTTTGCTAGTTTTAGGTTCATTTACCTTCTCAACCTTAGCTGCAATAAGTGTATAAATATGCAAGAGTGAACAAAACAATTGCTCACTAGATATAGAAATGAATCAACACAAATGAAATAACTGCCAACAAATAGGCTCATCAACACTGAATAGTACTCTATCAATAATAACCAACGATTTGGAATCAAAATATGGGTATATATAAAGCGAGGGTCATAAGACCACGAACTATGTCCACGATTGCAAATAATCTTTCAACTTCAACTTTACGAAATATAAGACTATAAGCACTCCTCGTACTTAGGGGGATCAGCCCTTCGTACAATGTATTGTGCACAAACATTTCAACGCTAAGCGTAAACCCCTACTAATAGGGTTATTCATCTCAGTATTTAGAGTACAAGCCCGCACCAAAGAAAGTTTGGTTTGGATAAGCTTTCAATGGTAATTTGAAGTTTAACGAACATCAACTAGAGGACTATTTGAATCAATAGTGTTTGATAACACAACAGTTGATCAATAATAACATAATTATTGAATATACATTAAGTAATAGCAAGCTAAAATTAAAGCTTGCTCATTATGAGAATGGCTTGTGTCAAGTAAATGAACTAAGATAATTCAACATTAGAAATTAGAATTCAAGAAAATTGCATTCATCGTACATGAAAGACAATAAAGAAACTTGTCTAACAATAAAGAAGTTAGAATACATTAATAAATATTAGAATTCAAAACTTGTTTGAATAAAGTTTAAGTCATAGCTAGCTTGTTCAAATAATGATGAGGAATACTAGAATTCGATTAATGAAAGATTAAAGTAAGAAACTTGCTCAATGTAAATGTAGGGTTAGAAAACTTGCTTAATTTAAAAAGAGAAGTTTAGAAACTTGCTCAATCAAAAGAATGAAGTTACACAATGTAATAATAGAACTAACTCAATGAAAGTGTAGAGTTAGAAAACTTGCCTCGAGTGTAAGCTAAAATATTAAAACTTATGTTCACCTATACACAATATTAAAACCACAACATCTATTATACATAATAATATTCACTTTTCAATATAAAACGCATTATTAGCTAAACTTGTTATTTTAGCACAAGTCTTATGCTACCATATATATTTCAGAATTCCCAAGTGTTAACATCCCAACACTTATCTGACATTCATTGTATAAGCTAAGTTACGCATAACACGTTCGTAACTTACTAATCACTTTTACAACTTTGAATTTAAAATCCACCTAACATGACTCTTTTTAACCTTATTGTTACATGATTCTCACATTAACCTAACATTAAGCTAAGTTACATTGAACGTTCAAAGTCTGCAGATTTAGCGAGACTTTCTTTGTCTGGCCCGGGCTGCTTGTGTAGCGCCGATTTTATCTGAGATTGTAGCAGGCATCGGTATTTTGCGTGGCCATGCCAAGAGACTGCGTGGCCGCGCTACGAACGAACTCCAGTTTCTACAGAACATGGCTACGGCAGTTTTCTTAAGTCAACTACACGAATTTTACCCACCAAACAATAATAATAACATGTAAAAATGGTATAAAACTATCACAAACATATTTGTGAACATATTCCACCAATTAAAACCATTTAACAACAATTTAAGCTAGGTTAATTTCTCAAATTCCATGTTTTTTTATATAAAACTCAATTTTTTGATATTCATCCCAAAAATCATCACTGTGATTTCAATACTTGGCCAAATCAATTCATTCAAATTAGGTTATGCTTGTTTCTTAACGAACTAGTATATACAAGCTTCAATTTATAATTTAGCATACAAATTAACCACTAATTTTGGTACTTACATAATCCATATGAGAAAATATGTATAAAACATACACTATCGTTAATTTTTCCTACTGTTTAACCGAAATTTGCATGCAATTCTTGTTTAAATATAAACTCTAGCATTATATCACATATAACCACAATTAATAGTTATATATATCAATAATTCCATAAATTGAACTCACAGAGACTTAGAAGGTTTATTAGTAAAAAACTCGTATGTGGCATATTCATATATAATTAGGAAAATACCTTGATTAGCGTGATAATTCCTTGCAAACACCACTGAATTAGCTTTGAAATCCTTAAGCTTCATCTCAATCTCCCTCAAGTTTCACTCTGTCAAGCTCTATCAATTCTCAGACTCTTCTCTTCTCTCTTCTTAGTGTAGCTAATATAGACTAACTTAAGCGTAAACTAAAAAAAAATGATAACCTTAATAATCCTAATAACTAATATCAGTTACTAAAAGAAACGTATATAATATAAATATATTATATTTATTATTTTAATTATATTTTATTTATATAATTCAAAATTAAAAGAATTTCAAAATCCATGGGGCCTTGTTTGAAAAAACCATTTAAAATTAAACACTTAATATCCTTGAACCTTGTTTGGATAAAACTAAATTAAAACTACTTTAATTTATTTTAATAACTCCTTATAATATAGTTATTTGTCACACTTTATTTAATCAAGCTTTCATATTTAATTTAATTAATTCAAATAATAATTAATTAAATAAATCATTTAATCACATAACTCAATACAAATAATTAACCATCAATTTGAAATATCAACATAATAATAATTTCCTTAACTCATTAATTATTTATTTAACAAATAATTAACCAAATAATTAACCAAATAAAATAAAATCAATTAAACAAATATTTATTCAATGATAAACACATCCATTAAATATTTATATAACTCAATAAATATTTAATATTATAATTAAAATTCTGGAATGTTACAGAGAACATCATCATTAACAGAACCCTAACTCTTGATCACGTTTTGGAGGATTGAAGCAACAATTTGGAGCACGAAGATTACAAATGGGATTAGAGAAGAGCAACGATTTTATTTTCAGTTTGAATTCTTCATATTCATCTTTGTAATTAGAATGCTAGTATCTTTGTGGATTTTAGTTTTTTTATTCATTCATCATGAACTAATTTACTTTTTAAGTCTACAATGGATCTTTTTGTGTAACAAAGGTTGACATGCTTTTATTTTAATTCATTGAGGCTATTTCTAGATTTGTCTATTATGGTTTATGCTTAACTAATGAATTGCTTGATCACCAATTCCTTGTGAACCCATATGAACTCGAGAGATAAAGTATGGGTTTAGTCCTAATCATAGTAGCATGTGATTGTGATTTCTTCATATTGTTGGAATTCATAATTTATGTCTAGGATAGAGATATACCTATACATCGCGCGTAATCTTATAAGAACTTGTGATTAAACCTCTTTAATTGTAATTCAAATAGAGATATAGTGGATTGGTTGATTAGGGTGTTCTTCTTGATTCTATCATCTTTAATTTTTCCTTAATTAATAGTTTTTCTAAATTCACATACTTAATCATTAGTTTAATAAAATTGGGATAATATAAAATTGGTAATTGTTAGGATAAAATTCAGTTATTTCTCTGTGGGAACGATACTCAACTCATCACTTTATTACTTGTTGACCACATATACTTTCGTGTTGTGCGTAATTAGATTTTACACCAACACCCATCTTTAAGCTGTTAAGGAAAAATTCCTCCATGAAGTGGAATGAAGAGTGTCAAAAAGCCTTCTTTTCCATTAAAAAGCAATTGGTCAAAGCTCCCATCTCGGTACCTCCAAGGGAGAATGTTCTCATGTTTATGTATCTGTACGTCAATGACAATGCTATGGGTTGCATGCTTAGACAAAAAGACAATAGAGGCAAGGAAAGAGCTATCTATTATCTCAACAAAAGATTTAGTAACATCGAGCATAAGTACACTTTGATTGAAAAGACATGTTCTGCATTAGCATGAGCCTCCATGAGATTACAACATTATCTTCATGGGCACACAACCTATCTCATATCTCACATAGATAATCTGAAATATGTATTTAACAAACCCATGTTGAATTGTCGACTGTCCAAATGGCAGTTAATCCTCCAACAATTCGACATCATCTACATGACTCAAAAGTCCATCAAAGGTCAAGGAATTGCGAATCTATTGGACGAAGCACCATCAGGGAATTTCAAACCCTTGGAAATGTATTTCCCAGATGAAGGAGCCGTAAACATGGAAGGTGCCGAAGAAGGGGCAGTTCAGGTATAAGACCCCAACTTTTATGAATAAAGATGAATTTTCTATAAATATCATTTTTGAATATTATGGAGTGAATTTGATATAATGTTATAGTTGGGGGTAATATTTATAAATTTTACAAAGTACGCAAGTTGTTATATAATATTCGATTGGTCAGGGAATATTCATTTTAACAGGGAATATTCGTACGACGGCACAATCATTGGTGAACCCCACAACGGAATTATTGTCAGATTGAGAAAACGACAAAAATATATTTTTATAAAATAATGGCGAAAGTTTTACCGTTAACTGTTAGAATACCCGGTGGTTAAAATACAGTAATACGCGTTGTTTCACAGTAACACACAGTATTGCACAGTATTTTTGAATTATTGATTCTTACGTAAGAAGGCACTACTCAATAATTATTACAGTAATCACTGTTTAATATTTTATTTTATTGGTTCAATAATTGCTGCGTTGATATTTTATATTATTGTTGTTTCAATAATTATCACTGCACAGTATTTCCTATTATCAAATCAATAATTCATATTATTGAATAATATTATTAGATAGCATTCTTGGCAATGTCTAGAAAGTTACGTCAAGGAGAGGTTTGGTCACCTAATTGCGGCGCCAAGATGAGAGAAATCCTTATCGGAAAACCCCTCTTTCGAGGAGCGGCTGGTTGTCATTATTGTGATTACGTAATATTATTTGTGAATAATTAATTATTAATTTATATGATAAGAAAATATTTATTTTTGTGGGCATAAATGATGGATAGGAAAATATTTATTTTATGTGGTTATAAATGAAGGAATTAATGTTGAGGTGTTTTATCAGTATTTTGTCGGATTAAAAAATCAAATCGGTGTTCTTAAAGCTTTATTGCGTGAGTTATAATTTTAATTCAACTGTTGGATCGTTGTGATTATTGGATATGTTATGCATATATAAGTTGAGTATATGTCCACAAATTTTGAACCGTTAAAAATTAACGTATGATTTGTTATGAATTTTAAGAAGTGTTGAAAATTGTCCGTTTGTGGAATTCAGATATTTTATGTTTGGAATTTGGAAAAACTTTCTTCTGCAAAGTTGTAGAGAATTTGATTTTGTGTGGAATGGACATAAAATTTGTATTTTTCTGATAAAAGGGCTATTTATTATGAATTACTGAAGTTTCGGAAAATAAAATATTTTTTATTAAAATTGGGTGGGACCCACTTTTGTTTTTCAAACTTGTGGGCTAAATTTTTTTTCCAAGTTGGATGCTCATTTGGTGGGTGGACGTAAAGATTGAAAAAAAAATAAAATTATTTTATTATTTTAGTCTCCTATGGCGTTCAAGCATTTTCCTATAAATAGGCGTTTAAGTTAGAATTGAAAATCACACCAGAATCAGAGAATTCTTCTTCTATAATCTTGAGCGTATTTTATTTAGAGAATTAGAAAGCTTTGAGCGTAGAAAATAGTGAAAGTTTTCTTCAAGAATATCCCCGCTATACAAGCCAGAATACTCTTCTTTTCACGGTAAGGGATGTTATTTTCGTTTAATACTCGCTTGAAATAATATTTTCTTCCATACTTTATAATATGTAAGTAATATTATTTTGTTTCAGATTTCGAATTCTATACTCGCTTTGTTAAAATTTTGGCTTTTATACTCCATGAAATTAGTAGAATATCCTTGATATTTGCGCTTCATTCAGTATCTTTTCATGGAAATATTATTCTGAGAATTCTTGATAAGTTTTAACTTTTTCGTGTTGGAGTACTATTCACGGGGTTACTATTCTCGAAGTACTATTCATGGGGTACTATTCACTCGAGTACTATTCACCCGGGGTACTATTCATGATAAAAATTGATTCGTTTTCGGTCCAAATTATTTTTGGTACAATATTATTCATGAATTTTACTCCACAAAGCAGTATCATGTTGACAATGTGGACGTTATTGATTTTTGAATAAATTAAATTATAAATCTTTAAAAATTTATCCTTGAACTTGTTTTATTGAATTCTTATATCATTGTCATCATCCTCATGTTTATATTATGTTGAAAGTCATACGTATTCGTAGTGCATAGATGGACTTGGTATGATTATGACCAGGGATTATTCGGTATAATCATGACCGTAATGTTGTAAATAATGTGGTAAAAGTCCTCATTGGCCCGTAGTGCATTGATGGACAGTTGTTGGAATGATCATGACCATTGATGAATACACGAATATCCTTGGCTCGTAGTGCATGGATAATTTTGGTCGTGATACTAATGAATATCCTTGGCCGTAGTGCATGGATGATGTGGATTATTTATTAAGCTGAGTCTCAGCGATAAAAGTGATGAAAAACCTTTTAAATCATAGAAGATAGTAGATTTTATTCTCTACTTGACTCTTCTAATGGATTACTTATTTCGCTGCAATTAAACTTGATGTTCGTTATATTGTATCAGTTTAACACTGTTGAAGGCTAACAATAAATTATTCTGCATTATCTTAGTCATAATATTTCTTACTGGACTAGTTGAGCTCACCCTTTTGCTTCATTGTCCTCTTCAGGAAATGAGAACGTAGCCGGGACTAGTCGGGGAACGGAGTGATCGTCTAGATGATATCATTAGTAGTTCTCACTATTCTATAAAATAGTGTGATAATAATTGTATTGAGGACTCCATTTGAGTTGAATACTGTCTAGAAGACAATATTCGTTTTAAAACTCTCAGTTTATGTTTTGTCGTATATTACACGACAGTTGTATTATTAAGTTATAATTGAATTTTGTACCATGTATTTGGCGACTCAAGATGGCTGATGTATACCTATTTTGGGGGTGTCACATCTGGTATCTATTTTGGGAGAAAAATATCTCGTGGCTATCAAATTGCAGTATGTCGACACCAACAACACATCTGAGTATGAAGGCTGTATAATATGATTGAAATTGGCCCAATCCATATTTGTCAAATGGTTAGCAGTCTTTAGGGATTCCGAGCTGGTCATCAAGCAAACCACTGGGGCATAATCACACCAAAGAATTGCATTTGCTACCTTACCATCGACAAGTTATCAAGATGGCTATGGAATTCGAAGAAATATCCTCCATCCACATCCCTCGGAACATGAATGATTTCGCAGATGCACTAGCAACCTTGGATTCCTTGACCAACATATCTAAAAGGGGGGAGTGGAATCCCAGATATCAAATTAGCAAGCCATAAGGTACCAGCCTATGGAAATTACATTGGAGAAGTATCAGATGAATTGCCTCCCATCAAACAACCCTGGTATTATGACATCAAAGAATATCTTTGAGATGGATCTACGCCCGCTGGGGCATGTCAAGCAAAAAGAAAGGAGATCTATAAAATGGCCATGAAATTCTACCTGAGTGGAGACGTACTTTACAAAAGGGATGCGGGAATATGCCTTCTAAGATGCCTAGACAAAGACCAAGCCCAAAGACTCATGGATGAAGTCCACGGTGGAGTATGTGGTCCACACATGAGCGGTCATCTACTTGCCAAGAAGAAAGAATGGGCCATACTTGGATTTCTCTCAAAGCTGACTGTGATGATCACGTCAAGAGATGCTATCATGCCAAATTCATGGAAATGCCATCCACGCTCCTCCAAATGAACTACACAATATGAGTTCACCATAGCCCTTTTCAATGTGGGGAATGGACGTAATTGGGCCAATCGAGCTCAAAGCCAACAATGGTCATCGGTTTATCTTCACCATGATCGATTACTTCAAAAAAATGGGTAGAAGTGGCCTCTTTTCCCAAAGTCACCAAATAAGTAATCATTGGTTTCATCAGAAACAATATCATCTGTCGATATGGACAACCGGAGGTGATCGTATCGGACAATGCCAAGAATCTAAACAACCAGATGATGGAGGAGTTATGCATTAAATTCCACATTAAACATCTTAACTCCGTCATTTATCGTCCCAAGATGAATAGTGATGTTGAAGCAGCTAATAAGAACATCAAAAAGATCATGCAAAAGATGTCCACCAATCACAAGGGATGGCCTGACTTATTACCTTTAACTTTGCTAGCCTACAGAACGTCAATGCGCACTTCTACTGGGGCTACCCCTTATTCATTGGTCTATGGCATGGAAGCAATACTTGTGACGCCCCCAAAATAGGTTCATATAACCCATTCTGAGTCGCCAAATATATGGTACAAAATTCAAATACAAATTTCATTTATACAACTATTAATTGTCGTATAAAATACGACAACACATAAACTGTGAGTTTTAATACAAATATTGTCTCGTAAACAATATTCAAACTCAAATTAAGTCTTCATTACAATTATTATCATACTATTTTATAACATAGTGAAGACTTCTATAGTAACTATCTCGGACCATTACTCCACTCCCCAACTAGTCCAAACTACATTCTCGCCTCCTGAGAAGAACAATGGAATCAAAAGGAAAAGGGTGAGCTCAACTAGCCCAATAAAGAATATTATGACTAAGATAATGTAGAATAAATTATTCTTAGTCCTCAACAATGAAAAATTTGATAGAATACAATAAACAACAATTTTTAGATCAACAACTGCAGCGAAAATAACAATCCATTAGAAGAGTCAAGTAAAACATGATGTCTACTATCTTCTATGATTTAAAAGTCTATCATCAATATTTTATCCTTGTAACATCAATTAATAAACATTTCAAATCAACGAATTATCCATGCACTACGGGCCAAGAATATTCATTAGTATCCCTGTAACTGTCCATCTATATATGTACTACGGGCCAAAGATGACTTTTACCACATCATTTGTTTGTAACATTACAGGTTATGATTATACCAATACAAAATTCCTAGTCATAATCATTCCAATCAACAGTCCATCTATGGACTACGGGCCAAAGATGACTTTTACCACAATATAAACATGATGATGATGACAATGATATAAAGAATTAATCAAGTGAGATCAAAGATAAATATAAATATTAGAGATTTATAATTATATTTATCCAGAGTTCAAGAATGTCCAAATTATCAACATGATAATTAATTATGGAGTAAAAATATTCAAGAATGATATTCATGTATCAAAAATAATTTGGACAGAAAAGAAACCAATTTTGTAGTGAATAGTATCCTGTGAATAGTACCCGAATGAATAGTACCTGATGAATAGTACCCCGTCATGCAAAGTATCCCGAATAAATAGTACCCCGAGTGAATAGTACCCCGAATAAAAATATTAACATTTAATAAGAAAGTTCAGACCAATATTCCAATGAAACGATACTAGATGAAGAGCAAAACTCAAGGATATTCTACTAATTTTAGGGATTATAGAAGAAATACTTACCATAGTAAGTTTAGATTTAGGAATATGAAAAGAAATAATATACGAAACTGCAAATAGATTTTCACCCGTCATGCGATAATCTGTAACACCCCGAACGCGATATAGGCCCGAAGTGCTACATGTCGCAAGCCCATAGGCCCGCAAGGCAATAATATCAATAACGCGCAGCCCAAAAAAACAACTTAACAATAATCGTAACTTAAAACCCAACAATAAATATACTTTAAATCAATCCAAATGAAATACTAATAAATACCACATTCAAATAATGGAGACGCAGCTCCTCGAAACTAAGAGTTTTATGAAAATTCATCAACAAAAGAATAATACTCTAAAACTAAACTCAAATTTATTCCAAGCGTATCAAATAAGTGCTCGACTTTCAACGATGGGACCTGCAAAAATCACAGTAAGGGGTGGCGATGAAGCCCTGACAAGTAGCAATCCTCTCTATCTAGCCGAATCAAGTACTGATTTGCAAAATACTTTTTGAAATAACTTTTGTTCAATAACAATAGTACAAAAGCTTTCAAAACTAAAACAATTCAAAATGATTTCAATGTATATCATATATCTTTTAATCCACAACCTTAGCAACTAAGGTTACAATAGCCTGTAGAGTATGACCCAAAAGTTCGATAACGTTATGATCGCACCCTACTAAGGTATCTATAAAATGCACGCGCTCCACGAAGGGCATCTAAAAGGTGTGCCTTTAGTAGGTCCTATATTAGCTCAGGAACTAAACATAATCAATAACGGGTTCTATACATAGTCGGGATCGAGGATTTCAAAATCTTTTCTCAATATTATCGATAATATAAGCGATACTTTTCACGGTTCAAAATCATATAATCTCATTCACACTTGAAAATAATTACTTGGTCCGAATTTTGAAATAAAAGAACATAACAATTTAATTTAAATGGAAGCCTTAAATAAAACATAGCAATTTTGAAGCGTACATTTAGGCATCCTAATATAATTTTAAGGCATACTTAAAAGTAACGATAATCTTAAAAACACTAAATAGTTCGGAAAGCCACTTACTTGATATTGCGAAACACGAAATTAAAAGTGAACTAATTCTTTGAGTTTTCTTCTTTTCTTCTGCTACTGCAAGTTACTCCAAGCCAAATAGTTTTTACGTTCTTTTCTTTCTTTCTAGTTGTTTAAATATATGTAATTCCTTTGAAAAATATGTTATTAAGTAAAAGAGTCATTTTAAAATTAAAAGTTTGTTACAGTTTAACTGACTTATCCTAATAGGTTTTAGATATGTATAAATAATTATTAGTTACACTTCTATTATCTAATTATCTTTTATCTTTTTTTTTAAACCGGATATTACATAATCGGCGTAGACAGATCTATTCCACAAATAAAGAATGAGTACGAAGGGTTATTGTAACAACCCGATATTTTCTATATAATTAAATCAGAAATTTTGCATATAATTTTTTTATTATTTTAAAGATGAGGATTTGTACAAGATAATGTGTGTATGTAATTATGTAATAAATAAAAATAGATTTATTACATTAATGTTTACTAAATAATTCTATTTTAGAATTATTGATTATTATAAAATTTATTCTTTTAATAATTAATTTTATAGTAGAAATGCTTTTATTATTTATTTTCCATGAAAATATAATTATATATTATTTATATAATATATGAAATGATTATTAGAATTATTATAATAATTAATCGATTTTAATATATGAATTTATGCTAGTTTAATTAAGTTAAATATTTTAACTTAATTAATAATGTTAAATATGAATAATAAATCAGATATGGAATCCAAACCCTAATTTTGGATTTTTATCAAGGGATGAGAATAATAATATAATATTAATTATATTTTGATTTTTAAGTGCTATAAATATGTACTGTATATGTGTGGCCGGATAATGGTGGCTCAATTATGTTGTGTCATGACCAAATCCTAGCATTAATTTGTTTCACCCTATTGGGAAATTCAAATGGGAAATTCGAGACTGTGTTATAACTGTGTTATGTGAATTATGTCGTGTATTTCAGAATTTAAAGTAATTAGGTAAAACCCTAATTATACTTAGAAAACCTAATTAATTAGAAACCCTAATTAATTGAGAACCCTAATTACTAAATTCGGAAACCCTAATTTGAAACTCAAGTATGAGTTCGAGACTGTTAAATAATTGTGTTATTAATGTATATTATATAATTTTATGATTAAGTAGTTGAACCCTAATTAATATTTAGAAATCATAATTTCTAAATTTTTTAAAAGTTCAAGCAGATAAACCCTAATTCAAGAGTCGATTGCAAGCTTAAGACTGTTATGTAATCATGATAATGTGTGTAATGACCGGTATTAAAGACATTAGCCCTAATTAGGGAGAATCTTAATTATTTTCAAAACCCTAATTTTTTTTAAAAGGTATAAACCCTTATTATTATTATTGTTTTAAATTATAAACCCTAAATTTGCTAATTGTAAACCCTAATTGCTAATTAGGCACGCTTAATGATAATTAGTAAAATATAAACCTAATTATCAAGTCTATGTAATTAGAAAACCTAATTAATTAAGAAACCTTAATTTTGTATTTTAGAAACTAAATTTTTTATTTTAAACCCTAAATAAAAATTTTAGAAAAGCAATTTTTGTTAACCTTAGGGTTAAACCCTAAGGGTTTGTCAAGATTACAAGAATGCCATTAAAATCATAAACCAAATGACCATTATACCCTTATGTGCATTATTGTTGCTGGCTTGTCAATGCTTTAGTTTGTGAACCACTTTAACAACTCCACTGACTTAAATTTCCAGCACATCAGCCATTTAGCTAGCCAAATTCATTGCATAGGAGTTATATATATTGATCAAGAGAGAGAAAAGTATATATAATTGCTCATTTGTTCATTATACTCCTACTTGATCCTCTCTCTCTAAAACCTACGAAATCTCCTTCATAAATCAGTCACAAACCAAGCCCTACTATAAACCATATCAAATCGACAGCCCAGAATCAAGAAATTGATCAAAAGAGGTATGAACCCTAGCTATGAATCTGACCATTGATCCTCTGTTAAAAGTTGTGTTTAAATGTTAAAACATGTTTTATGTAGTATATAACGATGATCTGGGTTGGTATTTGATAGATCCATAACATTTAAATACACGAAATTAGTGTTTTCAAAAATCTAGAAAAAAATTGTTTTGGTGGTCTGAGAACGAATGTCAGACCCTGTAGATCTCAAGATGTTAAGTTTTTTTGATGTTTAAATGTTTAGTCTTGTAGTATGTTGTAAGGGCTTTACTCTGGAACTTGATTCAAAGCCAGATCGATTGTAGATTAAAAGTTATAAAGAGTTAAAGTGGGATGACCAGGCATTGGACGGCTATTTCGGGCAAATTTGTAATTGCCGTAAACGTCGACATTGATTTTGCAGGCGCTTGATGTGACGCCCCCAAAATAGGTCCATTCCATCCAACCCATTATGAGTCGCCAAATACATGGTACAGAAACAACTACAACTTTATTATTACAACGAAGAAAGCGTGAGTTTGAATACAAATATTATCTTACAGACAATATCTATACTCAAATAAATCCTCATCACATTTATTGATACATAAAAAAATGGTGAGGACTACTAAACAATCCTTTCTAAAACCTTCATTCCATACCCAGACTTCATACGCTCGCATTATATTCTCGCCTCCCGAGAAAAATGGAACAAAAAGGAAAAGGGTGAGCTCAACTAGCCCGATAAAGAATATTATGACTAAGATAATATACAACAAATTATCGTTAGTCTTCAACAGGAAAAATTACGATAGAATACAATAGACAACAAGTTTCGGATCAATATTCGCAGTGAAATAATAATTCATAGAAGAGTTACGTAGAGAATGAAATCTACTATAATCTATGAATTTAACGAGTCCATCATCAATATTTTATCCACTGTAACATCAATCAATATTCATCTCAAATCAAATATTCATCTTTTGCACTCTGTGCCAAAGATATTCATCGATCGATCATGTTCATCTCAACACTGTTCATCTTTGCACTAAAGGCCAAAGATATTCATCGATCCATTCGTATTCATTTAAACACTGTTCATCTTTTGCACTAAAGGCCAAAGATATTCATCGATCGATCGTATTCATTTAAACACTGTTCATCTTTGCACTACTGGGCCAAAGATATTCTTCAGAAATCATTCATCTTTGCACTACGGGCCAAAGATATTCAATAATATCATCATTTAAGACCGAGGATGATGAAAATATTTTTAAAGAAAGCGAATCCGGTGAAACAAAATGACAAGGATTAAGGATTCGTACTTGGTTTTATCCACGTCCAAAAATACCTCAAAAATAATCATAGTGGTGTAAAATTCAAGAATGATCAAAACATGGATACAATCAAAGCTAGTATCCGAATAGATATTTTAGAGCGAAAAGAAAAATTTTCATTTTTAAATTGAATAGTGCCGTATTCGTGAATAGTGCCGTATACGTGAATAGTAACTCCGACACCAAAAGATAGAAATTCCACAAAAAAAACATCTTCACGCTTCATGAATAGTACTCGTGAATAGTAACTCGTGAATAGTAACTCATGAATAGTAACTCGTGAATAGTAACTCATGAATAGTAACTCTGACATGAAAAAGTTCCAAATTTGATAAAAAGTTCCAACCAATATTTCAGCATAATGATATTGAAGAAATAATATCATCTGAGAAGAAAATAACATCCCTTACCTCAAAGAATCGATTGCCGGAATGAAAGGTCGGAAGTGATCTTTGAATGAAACTTATCTTGACAAAGACTCTCAGAAGTATCTAAATACTCACAAAATACGCTCAATAATATAGAGAGAGAAAAGAGAAAGCTTATGTTTACGGTGTGATTTTCAATTCTAACTTAGTCCTCTATTTATAGGAAAATGTTAGCCTACCAAGGCAGACTTGACGCCATACACGATGGCTTTACTCGCTACTATTGCCACCCACCACATTTGAAATAAAATTCAGCACATTTCTTCACCAACCACAAGTGGGGCCCACTCAATTCTAGAATTTTCCACCAAAATCAATTATAAACCTAATTTCCGAATCAGTCACCTCTTAAAATTCATAACAAATCATTCGTTCATTTTTAACGGTTCAAAATTTGTGGACATATACTGAACTTATGTATGTATAACATATCCAAAAATTACAACGATCCAACGGTCGGATTAAAAATTATAACTCACGCAATATATCGTAAAAATACTGATTTGATTTTTAATACCTCCAATCCGATAAAATACTGATAAAACACCTCAACATTAAATCATTCAATTATAACCACATAGAACAAATAAATCCATCATTTATAAATATTTTCTTATCATATAAATCAATAATTAATTATTCACAAATAATATTCTGAGAATCACAATTATGACAACCAGTAGTTTCAGGAAAGAGGGGCTTTCAATATTTTTTTCTTCATCAAGCATGATTAGGTGATTCAAACCTCTCCTTAGGCAGTAACTTTCTAGACATTGCCAATAATGCTATCTAATAATATTATTTAAATAATATGAATTATTGATCCGATAATGGAGATAATAATGCGATGACAATTATTGAACAACAATAATATAAAATATCAACGCAGCAATTATTGAATCAATAAAATAAAATATTGAGCAATAATCTATTGTGAAAATTATTGAGTAGTGCCTTCTTACGTAAGGATCGATAATTAATTCAACAATCTTGTGCAATAATCGTGCTTCTTGTCTGCAACCACGCCGTACATCGTATTTTAACCACTTAAGGGTATTCCAATGATCTTAATTGAGAATAACAACTACGTGCGTTATTTTTAACCAACTTATATTTGTCGTTTTCTTCATCCAATCGCTTTCAGTTATGGGGCCCACACATGGTCGCACTGGTCGCATTTAATATTCCCGACAAAGTCACGAATATTCCACGACCAAACGAATATTCAAAACAACAATGAATATTTTATAACCACTTGCTTATTTTGAAATATTTGCGCATTTTACCCATAACTAACCACATTAATCAAATCCACCCTTACTATTTCAAAATAATAAATAAAGGAAATTCCTTTTTATTTAAAAAAATTTCGGGGTCTTACACTTGATCTTGCTTATGTTACGTGTTATGATCGTGTTGTTGTTATATACTTGTAGACTGACATGAGTAATACATATACCTTCCTTTATATTACCCAGATACTTAACGGAATTGAATCTAGAGATGGTCAAACATTGGTTGATTGAAGCGCTTTCAAGAACATTTCGAAAAACCCGAAATGTTAAAAGAATTCTGATCACTACTTTTAAAAGCATATATATATTTCTTGTATTGATGTTATGATGATCTGATATTATTGTGTTGTACTTGGACATCCGGACTACAAGCTAGAACCATTACATAATACAAAGTAAACTTGGAAAGCATTGATTTCAAGGCTCAAAGTAGGTACCTTCAATTCTGGAAATTCCAGAAATTTAAGAACTCGCCTGACATGATATTTAGAGGCTTAGATCTCTTTTGTTTCATTTTGTCTGTTCATTTTGGTGGTTGAAACTTGTAGTCTTTCACGATTAGTACAAGATCTGACCAAGATCAAGCCCATAAACTTCATAGATTAAAAGTAATCCATGGTCAAAGTAGGTACCTTTATCACTGACTGTCAGTGTTCTTGAGCCTCAAGAACACCAACTGCGACGCTTAGTGTCGCTAAAGGCCAATAGCGACGGTTTCTTTTATTTTTCTTTTCGAAATTTCTGAAAAATGATTAAAAATATAAAATAAATTCTAAAAATTACAAAAATGGTTTTAAAAATTATTTTAAATTCCAAAAATTAGTTTTTAATTATTTTGAATATATTTCATAAATATTTAATATTTTTGGAATATTAAAAGTATTTAATTTATTTAATTATAATATTAAATAAATTATTTAAAAATAATTTTAATACATGAAAAATCATTTAAAATTATATTATGGTATAAGAAAATAATTTAAGTTATTTTTGATAACTTTTAATATTTTGTGATGAATTTCATTAATTAATTAATATTAATGATAATTAAGTTATTTATTGAATATATTAAATAAATTATGAAAAATAGAATTAATGATTTAAAATTATAAAAAATGATTTAAAGGTTATAAAAGTACTTTTAAGTTATAAAATATAACTTTTGATATTTTGTCATGAAAAATATTAATATTTTAATATTAATGATATTAGATTTATTTAATGATTATATTAAATAAATTAGTTTAAAAATGATTTTAATATTAGAAAATCATTTTAAATGAAAATAAATAGTTTAAAAATATTTTAAGTTATAAAATATAACTTTCAATATTTAAATGTAAACTTCATTAATTATTTACTATTAACGATATTAGAATTATTTAATAATCATATTAAATAAATTAGTTTAAAAATAATTTTATTTTATAACATCATTTAAAATGAAAATAAAGTGTTTAAAGATGTTTTAAGGATAATTTCATTAATAATTTAATATTAATGATTATTAATTTAATATTAATGATTTTAAATTTATTTAATAATTATATTAAATAAATAGTTTTAAAATGGTTTTATTTATTTAAAAATCATTTAATAAGGATATTAATGAATTAGAAATATTTTAAGTTATAATTAATGACTTTTAATATTTTGATAAATAAAACATTAATACTTTAATATTAATGATAATTATTTAAAAATGATTTTAAATGTTTTAAAAATTATTTAAGGGTAATATAAATACTTTAAAAATATTAATAGTTTGATATTAATTAAATATTAATGATAATATAATTGTT
This sequence comes from Panax quinquefolius, assembly GCA_020205615.1. Classification (NCBI taxonomy): domain Eukaryota; kingdom Viridiplantae; phylum Streptophyta; class Magnoliopsida; order Apiales; family Araliaceae; genus Panax; species Panax quinquefolius. The sequence continues at coordinate 37,149,908 of CM035151.1, forward strand.
TAATATTTAAATCATTTAATAATGATTCAGGTGTTTAAAAATTCATGATAAATTATAATAAACGTGTTAAAATTATATTAAGTCATTTAAAAATAATATGACTGATACCTACAGATATTGAACTACATGATAGAGTCTTAGACTCGATAATTACCCGATAAAAGCTAGTTCATTACCGGCATATATTTAAATTGATACGGACATAGATAATTTGATTAGATATGTGTTTATTTGTGATTCAATGGTTGTTAAACATATGTGACAATGTGATTATGTTACGTCTTTGTTTCGCAATAAGCGAGTCTTATGTGTTATAGTATATGTTATTCTAATCGATCAAATGATCTTATTAATGATAGGTGTTATATAAAGATAGAACTAAGTTCTGAATCGTAAGCGTAGCATCAAAAAAGTATCTTACCTTTGCATTTCCTTTATCTGATGGACACGAGTAAGAAGTTTGTAATTATATTATTATTATGCTATATTATTAACCCTATTGTGATATATTCTATATCCAGATCATTGTTTATCAACATGTTAGTATATGGTAATTAGGATATATATTATGTTAGATTTAATTTCTATATATATGGTTATACAAGTGTCCCCACTTGGATAATCATTATATTTAATCACATGTTGATATATATATATATATATATATATATATATATATATATATATATGTCCAAGCTAATTGACCAGCTAGACACAAATTTCGAAAAATATCGTTGAATAAGTTAAAACCTTTTTGTATCCAATCAAATTATTTTGGTTCGGATTCCAGACTAAGTATGAACATTCCGATCACGGGAAAACTTTTATGCACCCAAGGCAGACAGAGTGAACGATCCTATTGTTCTTGTAATGTAGTATTGATCAATACATGGCCCATGGGAAGTACAACCTAACGCCCGTAAGTTATGACGGTTTGCAGATGAAGTTCTGTTAAACCTTAGCAAAAACTAAAAACAATGTTCATAATCTGTCAACTAATACCTATATATATAGTCAATATGTAGTTTCAAAATTTGGAGATAGAATTGTTATGTTATTATTATCGGTTCAGTTTACTTCACAACTATAAATTCGTTGCAGAAGTGATGTACAAAGAAAACATTTATTTCTTTCAACTACTTATATTTCTAATTGATATTACTTGCTGGGCACCCAAATGCTCACCCTTGCTTAAATTTAAATGTTTTCAGCTAGGCATGAACAACTCGAAGGTTAAGACAAGAACAAGTGAAAAGGAAAGCAAACAGAACATGTTTAATGGTATCTTTTATAATAGTTAGACAATATATAGACAATGATATGTATTATATATCATGTAAAGAATTATAGTAAAGGTTGCGTAATTGGGATTAAACTCTGATAAATGTAAGATAAGTTTAATAGTTATATTATTGTTATTATTATTATTAGTATTATTCCGCTCATAGAAATGGTATCGTGAAGCACCGAGTTCGGGTTTCAAGTACCCGAGTTTGGGGGCTTTACAGTTATTCACCATGCATGCGGTAATACGCGTAGACAGGTTATTCCCACAGATTAAAGAATGAATACGAAAAATAATATCCCTTACGAATACGAAAAGTAATATCCCTTACGAATACGAAAAGTAATATCCCTTACGAATATTGAAAGAAAATAACATCCCTTACGAATATTAAAAGAAAATAACATCCCTTACAAATATTGAAAGAAAATAACATCTCTTACCTTAGTAGGAGATTGGATACTGCAATAGTGAAGTAGCAAAATACTCTTCTTCTTTCTCTCTATAGTTTCTCTTGCGAGTCTTAGTGAATTGGTGAGAATGAAAGATGAAATAAGCTTCTATTTATAGGAGAATGGACTAAATAGTAACTGATTCACGGATGATCCATTTACTATTAAAACCTCAACTGACGGTCCATATTGATTTACTATTAAAATCTCAATCGACGGTCTATATTGATTTACTATTAAAACTTCAACCAACGGTCTGAAAAATTAGTACATCTCCTTATGCAATAATAAGTCAAATTTACAACAAACGCCTCATGACAAAGCCCTCTATTTATATAAAAAATTGAATAAATATTTAACACAAATCACTTATCTTCAATAAACACATTTTTAATCTTTCAACAATTATTCATCATTAATATTATAACTCACAATATTGACAACCAGATCATTCCCATGAAAGAGGGGGCTTTCCGATAAGGATTTCTCTTTATTGGCGTGTAATTAAATAACCTAACCCCTTTTCTCGACAGAACTTTCTAGACATCGTCAATAATGCAAATAATAATATGAATAAATGTGTCGTCTTAATTATTGATTTAATAATATAAAATATTATGTAGATGATACTGTGATAATAATTGAATCAATAATATGAGATACTATGGAGCAAGTACTATAGCAATTATTGAATAAAACTGAGTGACTTTTTACATAAGCATCAATAATCAGAGATACTGTGCAATACCGTGTGCTACTGAGCAACAACGCGTAATACTGTTCTTTTATCACCGGTATTTCAGCAGTTAATAGTAAAAGTTTTGCCGTTATTTTTATAAAAAAGGTTATTTCTGTTGCTTTCTATATCCGACAACCATTATGTTATGGGTTCCACCAATGATTGTGCCGTCGTACGGATATTCCCCAACAAAAAGAATATTCCCTGACCAAACGAATATTTTATGACAACTTACTTACTTTGTAAAATTTGCACATATCACCCATAACTATAGCATTATATCAAATCAACACCTTATTATTCAATAATATTTAGAGAAAAATTAAATCTTTATTCATAAAAAGTTAGGGTCTTACAACCTTCCCTTCTTATAAAATTCATCCTCGAAATTGATGTACGTACCTAGTATGTCGAAGAGGTGAGGATACCTTATTTTTATTTCAGATTTTAACTCCTAGGTCATTTCCTCAATATTGTGGTTTCTCCATAAAACTTTGACTTGAGGTATATCCTTTGACTGTAGAATATGTTCATTCTTATCCAAGATTTTAATAGGTACCTCTTTATACGTTAAATCTTCTGCTATCTCGTCTGGTTTTAATTCAATAATTTGGTTCGGGTCTTCCACATATTTACATAATATGGATATGTGAAAAATGTTATGAACACGAGACATACTTGGCGGTAAAGCGAGTCTATAGGCCACAATTCCTACTCGGTCGAGAATTTCAAATGGACCAATAAATCGAGGATTTGAGCTTTCTTCTCTTCATCGATTCTTGATTCTAGAATAACACCTTCTTGTAATTTTTTCTTCCTTTTTATTAGTTCCGGGTCTGTAGCTTGAGCAGCTTTAACTTTATCGATTAAAGTCGATTATAATCATATATTCGTCATCTTCACGTGGGTCCTTGGAGTCTTTAACTCTATTTCCATCCTTTGTAAGTCATACAAAATGGGCCTTTGTTTTGACAATATCACACTTGTACCTGCATAGGATCTTCTACTTAACGCGTTAGCTACCACGCTCGCTTTTCTTGGATGGTATTGAATGACATGGTCATAATCTTTCAACAGCTCAAGTCAACGTCTTTGGCGCATGTTAAGTTCATTCTGGGTGAAGAAATATTTGAGGGTTTTGGAGTATATTAGTATGTCATCAATAAAGATAACCACAAAATGATCCAAATATTCATTGAATATTCGGTTCATTATATCCATGAAGGCAGCGTGGGCATTGATTAATCTGGAAGACATAACTAGAAATTCATAATGTCCGTATCGAGTTCTAAAGGCAGTCTTTGGAATGTCATCAGTTTTAATCTTTAACTAATGAAATTCGAAAAGAAGATCGATCTTTAAGAAGAATTTAACACCTTGCAACTGGTGAAACAAGTCATCAATGCGAGATAACGGGTAAGTATTTTTTTGATAGTGACATGGTTCAACTCCTGATAGTTAATACAAAGTCGTATACTCCCATCTTTCCTCTTTATGAATAGAATAGGAGCACTCCAAGGAGATGTATTAAGACAAATGAAACCGATGTCTAACAGTTCCTGCAGTTGGGTTTTTAACTCCTGAAGTTCAATAGGAGCCATTCGATATGGTGTTTTGGAAATGGGTTTTGTACCGGGTTCAAGGTCGATACAAAATTCGATTTCACGCTCTGGGAGTAGGCCAGGAAGTTCTTCAGGAAATACGTCAGAAAATTTATTAACAATAGAAATATCATTCAAATCTGACGTATTTTTATTTAAATCTATGACATGGGCTAAGAAAGCCTCACATATGTTTTTCAAAAAATGAATGACTTTATGGCTTGATATGATAGTGATTGACTTTAGTGGTTTGGTTGCTTGAATTCGCATAACAGGTTGGTTAGGAATATGAAAACTAACGACCTTGCGAAAATAATCAATTTTAGCATGATAAGTAGTTAACCAATCAATCCCTAAAATCACATCAAATGCAAGTATTTTCAAAGAGATGAGATCAATAGGTAATGTGAGGGTGTCAATTTGAATCGAACATGATTTATAAATAGTGAATGCAACGAAGGTTTCTCCCACGGAATTTCAAACGATAAGTCAAAGTCTAATTTCACAAGAGTCAAGTTCAAACGTTGAGCACAAGCAGGTGAAATAAAAGAATGGGTAGAACTGGTATCTAATAAGGTATAGACTTCGCAAGAGATTATGATTAGCTTACCCGTGATAACTTTGTTTGGGTTTCTCGCTTTTTGAAAAGTCACGAAAAATGTTCTCCCTTAAACTATCGACTTTGACTTGTTTGGGACAACCTTTGATGTCAGCATCCCAGCTGGACTTGACTTCACTGCATGACAAAATCAAGCTAAATGACTTTCCTTTTCGTAATTGAAACACACTTTGGGTTGCTGCGTACAGTTTGGACTGATGTGTCCCTCTTCTCCGCATCTGTAGCATACGACCGGTGGACGTTCTCCTTCCTTAGAAATGGGTGTTGGTGATCTTTGTCGGCGTCTTTACGTTTGTGGCGCCCCAAAATTAGGTATACATCACCCATCTTAGGTCGACACTTACATGGTGCGAAATTTAAATACAACTTATTAACATAAGCGTATGTATGTGCAATCGACATAAAGCGTGAGTTTAAATACAAATATAAATCTACTAGATATTATACAAACTCAAACAAAAAGTCCTCATTACAATTATTATCACACTATTTTACGAATAGTGAGGACTACTAATCTTATCTTGAGGACCATCACTCGTTTCCCAGGCTTCGTCCCGGCTATATTATCATTTCAAGAAGAAACGGTGAAAGAAAGGGTGAGCTCAACTAGCCCGAGAAGAAATATTATGACTAAGATAAATGCGAATAAATTATCAATAGTCTTGATAATGTTAAGCGATAAAATACGATAAATGACCGGTTTAAGCTACTGATGAATATCTGATCCATTAAAAAGTCAAGTAGAAAATAAAAGTCTACTATCTTTTAGGTTTAAAAGGTTTTTCATCATTGTTATTATTTGAGACTCGACTTTAATAAATATTCACATCATCGAATCACCCCACACTCTGACGAGGATATTCTTTAGTATCGCGACCACAATTATTCATGCACTACGGGCGAGAATATTTGTGTATTCATTAATAGTCATGATCATGCCAACAATTTGTCCATCGATGCACTCTGACCTTTGAGGATTTTTACCACATCATTTGTAACATTACGGTGATGATTACAAGAATAGTCTCTGGTCATAATCATACCAAGTCCATCTATGCACTTCTGAGCCACGAGATGACTTTAAAAAAAAATATAAACATGAGGATGATGACAATGATATAAGAATTCAATAAAACAAGTTCAAGAATTATTTTATCCGGGAATTATTAACGTCAAATTATCAACATGATCTTTGTTTTGTAGAGTAAAATTCAAGAATGACGAGGAAGAATATTTTCATGAAAAGATCTTTGGATGAAACGCAAATATCGAGGATATTCCACTAATTTCATGGAGTATAGAAGTCAAAGTTTTAACCAATTTGGGTATAATAAAGAATGGAATAACAAAAGAAATCACCGTAAATGCGATAGGCCGCTTGCAGACGGAGTTATTCAAGCAGAATAATAAATAACGGAAACGGTCGGGTGAAATTCACGCAAGCGAGGATGTTCAACGAGAATAATAAAGATGGAACCGGATCCGGTGTAAAACACACGAGATAGGATATTCAGCGAGAATAATAAAAGCGGAACCGGTCAGGTGTAAAACACACGAGCATGAGGATGTTCAGCGAGAATAATAATAAAAGCGGAACCGGTCGGTGTAAAAACCACAGAGCAGGATGTTCAAATGAATAATAATAAAAAAGCGGAACCGAAGTCAAGGTGTAAAACACCTGACGAGGATGTTCCAATGAGAATAATAGAAGAATGTCACCAAGTATAGGGTAAACCACTTATACGAGTTATTCAACGAGAATAATAAGCGATGGAATAACAGCAGTTCTCTTCATGAATAAGAAAGAATAACACCCTTACATTTGGTAGGAGATTGAATCTTGCTGGCGGTGTAGTAACAAAATACTCTTCTTCTTTCTCTCTTATTCTCTCTATACTTTCTCTCTCTATAAGCTTGAATGAATTAAGTGAAAATAATGAAGCCCTAGGCCTCTATTTATAGAAGATTTCTAGCTTAGCTTTTCTTAGAGTGTGAAAAGGTAAGAGTGGCTTGGCAGTGGTTTGGCCTTTTGTAATGTGAAGCGACAAGTGGTTCGGCTTTTGTAATGTGAAAGCGACAAGTGGTTCGGACGTCGGTAAAGGTAATTACTATTAATGAAGGTAAATACTATTGACGAAGGTAAATACTATTCACAAGGGTAATTCTTATTGTGAAGGTAATTACTATATTGGCGAAGGTAAATACTATTCACAAGGGTAATTACTATTGTGAAGGTAATTACTATTATGAAGGTAAATACTATTGTGAAGAGACTCTTAGATGATGACATATAGCCCCCAATAAAATAATCAAACTTACCACAAATCATTTTTTTTTCATCAACACATATTTAATCTTTCAACAATTATTAATCATTTATAACTTGTCGTCTCAATTATTGATTTAATCTATAACATATTATACGGATGATCTTGTGACAATAATTGAATCAATAATATAAGAGATATGATCGACAATTCTTTGTAGTGATAATTGAGCATAGGTGAGTGACTTCTCACGTAAGCATCGATAATCAATCTGAGTGTGCTACTTATGCGACTCTGGCGTATTCTTTGTACTTTACCATAGGGTAGTTCAGCGGTTTTAACGGTAACACCTCGTAGTTATTTTTTATAAAATATTTTTGTCGTTTTCTCGATCCGACAATAATTACATTAATGGGGTCCACCGATGATTGAGCCGTTTATACGAATATTCCCTAACAAAAGAATATTCCCGACCAAACGAATATTTTATAACAACTTGCATACTTTGCAAAATTTATAAATATTACCCACAACTATAACATTATATCAAATTTATTCCATAATATTCAAAATAATATTTATAGAAAAATTCATCTTTATTTATAAAAAATTGGGGTCTTCTGACCTCCCTTCTTATGAAATTTAGCCCTCGAAATTAGAAGTGCGATACACTGGTATGTCGAAGAGGTAAGGATACCTTGATTTCATTTGATTCTAACTCCCAGTCATTTCCTCAACATCGTGGTTCCTCCACAAAACTTTGACTTGAGGTATAACCTTGGGGCGTAGAATATGTTCCTTCTTATCAAAATTTGAGCAGGGAACCTCTTCATCGTCAAATCTTCCGCTATTTAAATAGGTTCTAACTTCGATAATATGGTTCGGGTCTTTCACATATTTACGTAACATAGATATGTGAAAAGCGTTATGAACACGAGACATATTTGGCGGTAAAAGCGAGTCTATAGGCCGCGATTCCTACTCGATCGAGGATTAAAATGGGCCAGATGAATCGAGGTTAAGTTTTCCTCTCTTTCCAAATCTTGTAACTCCTTTCCATGGAGTAACTCTTAACAACACATGATCTCTATATCGAATTCCACGTCCTTTCGATGAAGATCGGCATAACTCTTTTATCGATTTTGTGAGGTTTTTATCGTTGTCGGATCGTTTGAATCTTTTAAAGTAGTCATACGTACCAACTCCGGTCCCAACAACGTTGCTTCACCCACCTCATCCAGACATCTTTGGAAGCGACACTTTCTTCCATATCTGGCGCTTGAATGGAGCCATGCGATACTTGCTTGATAAGCTGTTGTTGTAGGAAAACTCCACCGATGGTAAGAACTTGTCCGACTCCCTTGAAATCAAGGACCACGAGTCTTAATAGATCTTGAGAGTTTGAATAGTCCTCTCAGATTGTCGTCGTCCGTCGAGGATGATATGCAGAGAGCTAAATCGTGAAGTCTGTGCCCATAGCTTTTTGCAAACTAACCCAAAATCGTGAAGTGAATCTTGGGTCTCGATCGGAAACTATGGATACCCGGCATACCATGCGATCTTACAATCTCGTTTATGTACATATCTGAGCAAGGCGTTCAAGTGTATAAGTTTCTCGTATCGGTAAGAAATGAAGCGAGACTTGGTCGATCTATCAACAATGACCCAAATCGCATGATGCCTTGAGAAACCTTAGGAAGGCCAAGTGCGAAATCCATGGTAATGTGCTCCCACTTCCATTACGGAATTTCAAGTGGTTGCAATGGACCTTTTGGTACTTGATGCTCGCTTTAACTTCGTTGACAAGTTAGACACCTTGAGATAAAGCGCTATCTCTCTCTTCGTATTGCTCCACCAAAATGTATGGCCGAATATATGATACATTTGGTACTCCCGAGATGGATTGCAAATGGTGTGTTGTGTGCCTCCATCATGATATTATACTTTAAATCGGTCGTTAGGAACACAAAGTGCGGAGTTGACTCGAAGTATTCCTTCTTCATCGATTCTTGCTTCCGGCGTAGCACCTTCTTGCACTTTCTTCCTCATCATCGCATCGGCTCCAGTGCGTAGCTTGAAAGCGACTTTAACTTTATCAATTAAAAGTCGGTTCTTTCGTATACTCGCTATCATCACATGCGTCCACAGAGTCTTTAATTCTATCTCCATCCTTTGCAAGTCACACAAAATGGGCCTTTGCGTTGACAATATCGCCTTTTCGTGCTTGCATATGATTTTCTACTCAATCGTCGTCTACCACGTTCGCTTTTCGAGGATGGTATTGGATGGTATGATCATAATCTTTCAGCAGTTCAAGCCAAGCGTCGTTTGTCGCATGTTGAGTTCCTTTTGAGTGAAGAAATATTTGAGGCTTTTATGATCAAGTAAAGATCTCCACTTTCTCCCCATCTGATAATGCCCAAATTTTAAGTGCAAAGACAACATTTGCCAACTCTAGATCATGAGTAGGATAATTCCTCTCATATTCTTTGAGTTGTCATGAGGCATAGGCTATTACTTTTCCATGTTGCATGAGAACACATCCCAACCCTTTGCCGAAGCATCACTTTGTAGATGACAAATCCCTCAAGGCGGATGGTATTGTCGAGCAGTCTTGAAATAAGTCTCCTCTTGAGTTCTTGAAAACTCTTCTCACATTCTTCGCTCAATAGAACTTTGTATCTTTAAAGTCAATTTGAGTCGATGGAATAGCGATTAGAAAATCCTTCCACGAATCTCAGATAATAACCATTAAGCATGAGAAAGCTACGTGCTTACATCCTTGATTTAGGTTGTTCCCGACTTTGAATAGCTTCGATCTTTCTTTGGGTCAGCGGATATTCCATGACTTGATACCACGTGCCCAAGGAATGCTACTTCTTCAAGCCGAGAACTCGCATTTCTTCAACTTGGCATAAAGCTTATATTCACGAAGCTTTTGGAGTGTCGACCTCAAGTGTTGCTCATGATCTTCACGGCTTTTGGAATAAATAAGGATGTCATCGATAAAAAGCGACCACAAAGTGATCTAAATATTCCTTGAATACTCGGTTCATCATATCCATGAAGGCGGCGAGGAGCATTAGTCGATCAAAAGGACATGACTAGGAATTCATAATGCCCGTCTAGGAGTTAAAGCCGTCTTTGGAATGTCGGTGATTTCTAATCTTCAATTGGTGATATCCGGAGCGAAGATCGATCTTTGAAAAGAATTTGGCTCCTTACTGTTGGTCAAACAGGTCATCAATACGTGGCAATGGATACCTATTTTTGATGGTGGCGTGATTGACTCCAGATAATCAATACAAAATCGCATACTCCCATCTTTCTTCTTCACGAATAGAGCAGGATCACCCCGAGGAGAAGTACTGGGACGAATAAATCCGATGTCTAACAATTCCTGCGGTTGGGTCTTTAACTCACGAAGTTCGATAGGAGCCATTCGATATGGGGCTTTGGAAATAGGTTTTGTCTGGGTTGAGGTCGATACAAAATTCAATTTCACGCTACTGGGGTAGGCGGGGAAGTTCTTGGGAATCGTCGGAAATTTATTAACAATAGGAATATCGTTTAAAAGCGGCGTATTTTTTATTTAAATCGTGACATGAGCTAAGAAAGCTTGACATCCGTTTTTCAATAAGCGAATAGCTTTATGGCTTGAGATAGTAGTGATTGATTTTAATGGTTTGGTCGTTTGAATTAGCATAATAGGTTGATTAGGAATATGAAAGCTAACAACCTTACGAAAATAATCAATTTTTGCATGATAAGTAGTTAAACGATCAATCCCTAGAATCACGTCAAATGCAAGTATTTTTAATGAAATAAGATCGACGGGGTAATGTGAGGTGCCGATTTGAACCAAACAAGACTTATAAGCGAGTGGATGTAATGAAGGTTTCTCCCAACGGAGTTTCCACGAGATAAGTCGAAGTCTAATTTCTCTCGAGTCAAATTTAATCGATGGCGCAAGTAGGAGAAATAAAAGAATGGGTAGAAGCAAGGTATCAAATAAAGTATAGACTTCATTAGAGTTTATGATAAGCTTACGTGATGACCTCATTGGATTCCTTGCTCTTTGGGAGGTCACAACAAATGCTCTCCCTGCACTCTAGGTTTTGAATTTTACAGGATGGCCTTTGGTGCCTCCATCCTAATTGAATTTGTCTTGATGCGCAAAATCGAGCTAAGTGACCTTCTATTCCACAATTATAACATGCTTTGGACGGCATGCGCAGTTTGGTGATGTGTCCCTCTCCTCGCATTTGAAGCATATGATAGGTGGTCTTTCTCCTTCCTTAACAATGGGTCTTTGGTCTTTGGCGTCTTTCCATCATTGTTGAATCTCCTTTTCTTGAAATGTCCATTCTTATTGTTTTGGCCACACATTACCCGAAGTGGTTACCATATCTGACACATTGATTCCCTCCACGCTTGTTGTCTAGCTTCGATGACTATTCTCATTTGGTATTATAATTTTGCTAATTTTGCTCTCTTTTAGTTCGTTGACTCATTTATCGCTCCACTAAGCGAGCCCTATTTACAACATCTGAATACAAACACGGTTTATGAGAAATAAGATGTTGGCGTATCTCGACTTCAAACCTCTTAAAAACATTCGCGCCATTCTCTCTTCATTATCCACCAAGTGGGGCCATTAATCGTGATAACTCATAAAATTTTGCCTCGTATTGCGACACGGTCGTATTGTTTTGTTCAACTTGATAAACTCCACCTCCTTCGTGTGGCGAATACTTTCGGGAAAGTATTTGTCGTTGAACGACTCTGGAACTTCTCCCAAGATATCTTGATGCAATTTGGTTGAGTCGTTTCTACCGATTCCCACCGGTAATCCGCCTCTCGCGCAACATAAAAGGCGCGAAAGGAACCTTTTGCTCCTCGGAGCATCCCAAGACATCAAATATCTTGGTAATCTGCTTTATCCATGCTTAGCTTAGCGAAGTGGTTTTGGCTCTCCTTAAACTCGGTGGTCCGGCTCCTTAAATTGTTTAGCGGTGTGCTTGAGAGAGTTTTCCGTGTTTCCACCTACGTTTTGGGCAGGAGTCGCTCTACTTTCTTTGTTGCATAAATTGCATAAAGCCTTTGAACATTTGATCATTCGTCATTTGGTCGGTGTTGTTGTTTGCGTGAGGATTATCGCCTTCACGATGCACATTATCACGATTATTGATATGTGGTGAATCAACGATCGCTGCGCTCCATTGCTAATCTCAACATTCTCGGATGTCATTTTTTGAATCTTGCCACAAAACAAAAGGTTAATTGACGTATAACAAATTATCCTATCTTACGACCAACCAATAAAATATCACATAAACTTAGGTAGGTCATACTAGCGAAGGTATTCCCGTCTCTCCCCTCTAGTACTATTCTCACATCTTAGCAGGATCATATCCTAAGCTCTACGATACCAAGTTGTGGCGCCCCAAAATTAGGTATACATCACCCATCTTGGGTGCGACACTTACATAGTGCTGAATTTAAATACAACTTATTAACATAAGCGCCGTATGCAATCGACATAAGCGTGAGTTTAAATACAAATATAAATCTACTAGATATTATACAAACTCAAACAAAAAGTCCTCATTACAGATTATTATCACACTATTTTACGAATAGTGAGGACTACTAATCTTATCTTGAGGACCATCACTCGTTTCCCAGGCTCGTCCCGGCTATATTATCATTTCACGAAGAAACGGTGAAAAAAAGGGTGAACTCAACTAGCCCGATAAGAAATATTATGACTAAGATAATGCGAGAATAAATTATCAATAGTCTTGATAATGTTAAAGCGATAAAATACGATAAACAACCGGTTTAAGCTGCGGTGAATATCTGATCCATTAAAAAGTCGAGTAGAAAATAAAGTCTACTATCTTTTAGGTTTTAAAGGTTTTCATCCTTTGTTTATATTTGAGACTAAACTTTAATAAATATTCACATCATCGAATCACCTTACACTTTTCTGGCCGAGGATATTCTTTAGTATCACGACCACAATTATTCATGCACTACGGGCCGAGAATATTTGTGTATTCATTAATGGTCATGATCATGCCAACAAGCGTCCATCGATGCACTCTGACCCTTTGAGGATTTTTACCACATCATTTTGTAACATTACGGTCGTGATTACACGAAGAATAGTCTCTGGTCATAATCATACCAAGTCCATCTATATACTCTCTGGGCCGAGATGACTAAAAAAAAAATATAAACATGAGGATGATGACAATGATATAAGAATTGATAAAACAAGTTCAAGAATTATTTTATCCGAGAAATTATTAACGTCAAATTATCAACATAATCTTGTTTTGTAGAGTAAAATTCAAGAATGATCGGAAGAATATTTTCATGAAAAGATCTTTGGATGAAGCTTGAATATCAAGGATATTCCACTAATTTCATGGAGTATAGAAGTCAAAGTTTTAACCATTTGGGTATAATAAAGAATGGAATAACAAAAGAAATCACCGTAAATGCGATGAGCCCTTGCAGACGAGTTATTCAGCGAGAATAATAAATAACGGAACGGTCGGTGAAATTCACTGCAAGCAGGATGTTCAATGAGAATAATAAAGATGGAACCGGATCCGGTGTAAAACACATGAGATAGGATATTCAATGAGAATAATAAAAAAGCGGAACCCGGTCAGGTGTAAAAAACTGCAGACGAGGATGTTCAGAGAATAATAAAAAGCGGAACCGGTCAGGTGTAAAACACATGAGCGAGGATGTTCAAGCAGAATAATAATAAAAGCGGAAACCGGTTAGATGTAAAAAACATGAGCGAGGATGTTCCAGCGAGAATAATAGAAGAATGTCACCAAGTATAGGGTAAACCACTTATACGAGTTATTCCAATGAGAATAATAAGAAATGGAATAACAACAGTTCTCTTCATGAATAAGAAAGAATAACACCCTTACATTTGGTAGGAGATTGAATCTGCTGGCGGTGTAGTAACAAAATACTCTTCTTCTTCTCTCTTATTCTCTCTATACTTTCTCTCTCTATAGCTTGAATGAATTCGTGAAAATAATGAAGCCCTAGGCCTCTATTTATAGAAGATTTCTAGCTTAGCTTTTCTTAGTGTGAAAAGCAAGTGGAAAGCTCGACGATTGGTTTGGCCTTTGTAATGTGAAGCGACAAGTGGTTCGGCGCTTTGTAATGTGAAGCGACAAGTGGTTCGACGTCACGGTAAAGGTAATTACTATTAACGAAGGTAAATACTATTGGTGAAGGTAAATACTATTCACAAGGGTAATTATTATTGACGAAGGTAATTACTATTGTGAAGGTAAATACTATTGTGAGGGTAATTACTATTACTATTGAAGGTAATTACTATTGGCGAAGGTAAATACTATTGTGAAGAGACTCTTAGATGATGACATATGAGCCCCCATAAAATAATCAAACTTACCACAAATCATTTTTTTTTCATCAACACATATTTAATCTTTCAACAATTATTAATCATTTATAACTTGTCGTCTCAATTATTGATTTAATACTATAACATATTATCTGAGGATGATCTTTGTGACAATAATTGAATCAATAATATAAGAGATATGATCGCAATTCTTTGTAGTGATAATTGAGCATGGTGAGTGACTTCTCACGTAAGCATCGATAATCAATCTCTAGTGTCTTACTTATGCGACTACGCCAGCGTATTCTTGTACTTTACCACCGGGTAGTTCAGCGGTTTTAACGGTAACACCTCCGTAGTTATTTTTTATAAAATATTTTTGTCGTTTTCTCAATCAGGCAATAATTACATTGTGGGGTCCTGATGATTGAGCCATTTGTACGAATATTCCCTAACAAAAGAATATTCCCCAGCAAACGAATATTTTATAACAACTTGCATACTTTGCAAAATTTATAAATATTACCCACAACTATAACATTATATCAAATTTATTCCATAATATTCAAAAATAATATTTATAGAAAAATTCATCTTTATTTATAAAAGCTGGGGTCTTACAATAATTTCCTCCACGATGGTTATCATTATTTCGATGGTCATTGCCACTTGTACAATTATTATCGTGTTGTTAGTCGTTGTCTTTTGGTTGAGCTGACTCATAATCGCGCTCTAATAACTGAGGCATATTCACAACATCAGAATACAAACAAAGTTTGTGAGAAATGAGGTATTTACGAATTTCAGGCTTCAAACCTCGCAAAAACATTCGTGTCATTCCTCATTATCTTCCAAATGGGATGTATACCGGGATAACTTCGCAAATATTGCCTCGTATTGCGATATAGTCATGTTATTTTGTTCTAGTTTGATAAATTCCACCTCCTTCATGTGACGAATACTTTCTAGAAAATACTTGTCGTTGAATAATTCCTGGAACTTCTCCCAAGACATCTTAAGTGCGGATAGATGAGTACGTTTTACGGATCTCCACCAGTAATCTGCCTCTCCATGCAACATAAAAGTGGCAAAGGGAACCTTCTGTTCTTCTGTGCATCCCAAGACATCAAATATCTTGGTGATCTTCTTAATCCAAGTTTCTTCCTTGAGTGGCTCTGGCTTTCCCAAAAACTCCAGCGGTCCCAACTCCTTGAATTGCTTAGCAGTGACCAGCCATGAGTTGCCATTGTTTCCACCTGAATTTTGAACAGGAGTCTCTCTCGTTTGGTGTTGCATGAATTGTAGAAAGATTCTAAACATTCCATCATTCATCATTTGGTCGGTGTTGTTGTTTACAGGAGGATTATTGCCTTCTTGATGAACATTATCCTGATTATTGATTGGCGGTGTCTCAATGGTCACATGTGTTCCATTACTTATCTCAAAATTTTCAGATCTCATTCTCAAATACTGCCACAAAACAAGGGTTAATTAAGAATTGACATGCCACACATTATCCCTATATTCTGACCGACCAATTAAATAACAAATAAGCTTAGGTAGGACACACTAGCGAAGGTTTTTGTGACAACCCGAGAATTTATAGGATTTATAAAATCTTAATTGATTAAATAAAGGTTCAATAAATAAGACCTAGACTGGGAAATTGAATATTGAATAAGAATTCTATGAAGGATTTGTATAGATTTAAAAATTTTGTGAATAACTTATAGGGTTAAGTGTACGAGTGTGTATGGTTTTGTGTATATTGCTTATGTGTGTACAGTATGCGGTTAAGGGTAAAGTGATGAGCAGACAAGTGTAACATTAGCAAACCCTTATTTTATGATAAGAACTTCAATGGTAAGTTAAGAAACCCTAACGATTGGTTAGAAACCATAATTCCATGCTCGAAAACTCTAATTTCAGTTTTAGGAATCCTAAACCCTAACCAGAAATTTCAAAACCCTAATTTGGGAACCCTAATGCTAAGTATAAAGACTTAAGGGTTAAAAGATTTGAGATATATGTGAAAAGACTAAATTACCCTTAAAGTTATGTTGGAAATTACCAAAATACCCTTAGTAGATGCAAAAATACCAAAATACCCTTTATCTTTACTTTAAACAAAAGATAAAGCCAAATCTTGGTGAGTCATCAAGGGAGATATGCCATGTGCTTAAAATCCAAGAAAACTAGCCATATGTTGACACCTAACATCAAGCACAACCATTGGATCAAAGCTTGGAGATTAAGAAATTGATTAAAGACTAAAATACCCTTGATAAAAATTACTAATGACAAATATGTCCTAGAAGGAAATTTTTAGGAAATTTCCTAGAGATGGTGGAATGACCATTTTTACCCTTTTCTAGTAATGGTTAAAGACCATTTTGCCCTTGGTCTTGAATTCCTATAAAGTTGGAAAACCTTAGGGGTGAAAACCTAATATTAGAAATTTAAGAATATATCTTAAGGAATAAAAAATATTCTGAGAATATGCCAGGGGATGATTTGCAAGCTTTTAAAGATGAGAGGGAAGAATAGAGAAGACTTAAGTTGGGTGACCAACTTATAAGAAATTGAAAGTAGCTTTTATATAAGATAATTTCTTTTCACTTTCATTCATTTCCAAAACTAGTAAAGTAAACTAGAGAGAGAAAGAGAAGAGAAAAGAGAGAGTTCTAGAGAGAGAAAGAGGAGAGAAAGATCAGCCATCGAAGTAGGAGAAGAAGAGAAGAAGAAAGAAAAAGAAAAGAAAAGGAAGATCAAGGTATAACTTTAACTAGTTTATGTAAATTATTTTGGTTATTTTAAATCAAATCTTGAGTTTATGTTTTTAAACTTAAAAATCGTAGATATACATGTTAATAAGTGTGTTATGTGTAGATCTATCACTTTTGAGGATCAAAAGTTGGATCTAAAGCAAGAAATGAAAACTGGTTTTTCAAAAAAATTAGAAAACCCTAATTGTTTTTCTACTTTGTAAGCTTATAATTTGAAATCTACACATCTTTTTTTCGATCCATCAAAAAGGTGTGCTAGATATGTAAGTCGGCTTTCCAACCCAAATATGATGATTTTACAAGCCATAGTAGCTGTTTTTAGGAAAACTATCCAGATTTTACAAAAATAGAAAAAGACTGTTTTTGGATAGTTCATAGCAAGGGTAATTTTGCCCGATTATTTTGCTCTAAAACTATTGGAAAAATTTGGAATGATAATATCACGAGTTAAATGTATTCTGTAAAAAGATGGTGATTTTTGATGTGTAGAATGAAAGTTATGGATTTTACGATAAAGTATGATTTTAAAAGTAAACATGGAATAACTCTTAGTGTGTAACTCCAAAAATTGTGAAATTTTACAGGAAGTACATATCCATGACCAGAACAACCCCTGAAAGTTTCGGAAGTTTTGGACAAAAACTCAGTTCATGAAAATTGTTACAAGATCCGACTGTTTTGGCCATTTTAAGCATAATAAACGAAACTGAAAATTTCTAGAAAAAATATATGTTCATAAGGTAATATTAACTAATGTTTCCCAAAAAATTAGAATTTTTGGAAATGTTTTAGTATTTTTCATGTGAATGATTAAGTTACAAATAAGTGAATAAAATAAGTTAAGTGATGTTATAAAGGGTAATGTCGACGTTGGAATTTTTATTTGTCCCTTTTCGTTACTTGTTCTTTGGTGTTCTCATGTTAGGTGAGATTTGTTTGAAAAAACAAGTGAAAAAGGTCCGACATGTATAATGTCGACGATGGACTGTTAAGAGTCGCCAGTTGGTTTTTTATATAGTTGTACCAACACAACTGAGAAAAGGTTTGCACATTGATCCAGTGATGTGACACTGCTAAACGAGTCTGTGAAACCGAGATTCATTAGGGTCCGGGGGCTTGATTATGCGAATGGAAGGTGTTAGGCACCCCCCGACATCCGTGTTACCATGATGACCACCACTTTTCAAGAAACTATTATATGAATGTGTGTGTGTGTGGGGGGGGGGGGGGTGAATGTGCTATTTATATGGAAGTAGTGCGAGGCCTCGTTCGCACCTATATACATAGGGTTTGAATTTGTGTAAAAATTCAGTTTTAAACAAGATATGGCAGTGATGTTTTGTAAGAAAAAGGTTTTTTATACCCTTGTGCTCAATAGTATTTGAGACCTTTTACACTTCCATTTTTTTAAGTGTTCGGCTTAATTGCTTTTTATTTTTGAGATGCGAAGCATCTTCGAGAATATAATGTACAAAATGGTGCCGAACTCCTCGTGGGTATGAAAACCATCTGAGGAAATCCAAACACTGTGAATAAATTTACAAGCTGCTTACAGCTGAAAATGTCCATCACGAGAACCGAATCTAGATTCAGTAGACTGAATCTGTGATCACATGATTCCTAGGCTCACATGATGTCGCAATTGATATGAAAGCAGTAAGCAATTATATATATATAAAAGCTGTAAATATATATATATATTAACATGATCAGCCACCACGAAGCACCTCCATGGGGGATCAGAAATGTAAATAAAGCTGTAAAAGTAATCAACCGCCATTAAGTAAACTCTAGGCGTGAAAAAAAGTAAAGAAAGTCAGAAAAGGCGGCCAACCGCCACGAAGTAAACTCCAAGCGAGACTAAGCGTATATATATATATATATATATATATATATATATATATATATATATATATATAAGCTGAAAGCGCACACGGATGTAAAATCGGGCTCATCGAACAAAGTTCGACACACAATTGGTATATATATATATATATATATATATATATATATATATATTAAAGAAGTAAACGCTCCGAATGTAAAATCTAGGCTCATCGAACAAAGTTCGACATACAATTCATATATATATATATATATATATATATGAAAGAAAATAAACGCTCTAGACTGAAGTCGAGGCTCAATCGAGGCATAACTCGATAATGTTAGTCCATATATATATATATATATATACACACAAACTGAAATGAAACCACGGACTGAATTTCGGGCATACACACGCAACACGACTCTCAACGTGAAGAATGGTGTGTGCAGAGATGAAGAGAAAGGCTTTAAAGTGTGTAAGAAGGCTTATAGTGGACTGCCAAAGAAGACTTCAATAACTTTAAATGGATGAACACTAGGCTTCCGCAGGTAAAAATATGACAAAATATAAGCTCAAAAGTGTTTGAAATAAGAAAGCACTTGGTGTATAGTGTGTACAAAGCCAATTGGACAGGGTTTCCTCGCTATTTTTCTTGTAAATAAGGCCACCCCAAGCCCTCTATATATAGAGGGGGGTGCCGCAGGTCTACCTGCAGTTTCCTGGGATGCCCATAATGCCCAACAATGTGGGTTCCATCATGTCGAAATACGTACACTCAGACAACGCGTTGTTCGCTCGGTCCTTCATAACTTTCAATCCGGGAGTCCGATGGAAGCGTGCCATACCATTCTAGAAAGCTCTTTCCAAGAGATACACAATGACATATGATTTGCCCTAATTTGATTCCAGGAAGATGGGTCCATGATCAAAATGGCATTTACGGGTTTTCGACAGGCAGTCCGTTGAGCCGTTTTGCGTAGTTTGGGCTCGAAAGTTAAAATATGGTTCTTGTGGGACTTCTATTGAAGTAATTTGAGTTGAAATGAGTTGATTTGATGTGAGTTGAAGTTAAGTTAGCAAAATGACTATTTTGCCTTTCCCAGGGTTATCTCCGGTTTTCACGCAGTTGTAGTAGTCTTTTCTCAGGGTTATCTCTGAGGTTGACCTGATGTTGACTTTGACTGTCCTCAGGGTTATCTCTGAGGTTGGCTTGACCTCCTGGGGTTATCTCCAAGCTTTGAACTTGATTCCCTGGGGCTATCCCCTGGGTTGAAATTGACTTTCCCGGGGTTATCTCCGGTGTAAGACCCCATCTTTTTAATGAATAAAATCAAATTTTCTCTATTTATTATTGTGAATAATAAGTTATTAATTTGATATAATATTTTGGTTATGGGTGAAATGTGCAAAATTTTCAAAATAAGCAAGTGGTTATAAAATATTCATTGTTGTCGGGGAATATTCGTTTGGTCATGGAATATTCTTTACGGCGGGGGAATATTAAATGCAATGGCCAGCCTATTTGTGGGCCCCATAACGGATAATTGTCAGATGAAGAAAATGACAAAGTTTGAGTTTTATAAATAACGGCGTAATTGTTACCGTTAACACTGTTGGAATACCTGGTGGTTAAAAATCTGATGTCTGGCGTGGTTGCACGATATAGCGGTGTTGCATGATATTATTGAATTATTGATCCTTACATAAGATGGCACTACTCAATAATTGTCACGATGAATTCTTATTCAATATTTTATTTTATTGATTCAATAATTTCTGCGTTGATATTTTATATTATTGTTGTTCGATAAGTGT
Source organism: Panax quinquefolius (assembly GCA_020205615.1). Taxonomy (NCBI): domain Eukaryota; kingdom Viridiplantae; phylum Streptophyta; class Magnoliopsida; order Apiales; family Araliaceae; genus Panax; species Panax quinquefolius. Next base: position 37,170,711 of record CM035151.1, read on the forward strand.
CATTTCGCACGGTATTTCCCATTATCGGATTAATAATTCATATTATTTGAATAATATTATTAGATAGCATTATTGGCAATGTCTAGAAAGTTACATCGAGGAGAGGTTTGGTCACCTAATTTTGCGCATGATGAAGGAGAAATCCTTATCGAAAAGCCCCTCTTTCACAGGAGCGACTGGTTGTCATAAATGTGATTCTGTAATATTATTTGTGAATAATTAATTATTGATTCATATGATAAGGAAATATTTATTTGATGTGGATATAAATAATGGATTTATTTATGTGGTTATAAATGAAGGAATTAATGTTGAGGTATTTTATCAGTATTTTGTCGGATTGGAGGTATTAAAATATCAAATCGGTGTTCTTAAAGCTCTTTTGCGTGAGTTATAATTTTGATCCGACCGTTGGATCATTGTGATTTTTGGATATGTTATACATATATAAGTTGAGTATATGTCCACAAATTTTGAACCGTTAAAAATGAACGTATGATTTGTTATGAATTTTAAGAGGTGACTGATTCGGAAATTAGGGTTATAAATGATTTTGGTGGAAAATTCTAGAATTGAGTGGGCCCCACTTTTCGTTGGTGAAGAAATGTGCTGAATTTTTATTCAAATGTGGTGGGTGGGAATAGTAGCAGGTAAAGCCATCGGGTTGCGGTCAAGTGCGCCTTGCTGCGTCTTTAACATTTTCCTATAAATAGAGAGCTAAGTTAGAATTGAAAATCACACCAGAAACATAAGCTTTCTCTCTTTCTCTCTATATTATCGAGTGTATTTTGTGAGTATTTAGATACTTTGTGAGTTTCTATTTCTCAGTGCAAGTTTCCTTCAGCCTTATACCGATATTCCAGTTAGAAATAGTGCTCTTTTGAGGTAAGGGGTGTTATATTCTTCTTAAAATGATATTTTCTTCAATATCATTATACCGAAATGTTGGTATGAACTTTTTTATCAAATTTAGAACTTTTTGTGTCGGGGTTACTATTCACGATATCTGAGACTATTCATATCGATATTTACTATTCACCAAAAAATGAAATTTTCTTCTTTTTGTCCAAGATGTCTATTATGGTTACTATCTTTGATTGTATCCATGTTTTGATCTTTATTCTTGAATTTTGCTTCAAAATCGGTTATTATGGAGTATTATTGATCTTGGATAAACCGTGTCTGAATCTCTAATATTTGTTATTTTGTTTCTTTGGATTCGTTCCTTTAAAATATTTTCATCATCCTCGGTCCTAAATGATGATATTCTTTGAATATCTTTGGCTGTAGTGCAAAGATGAATGATTAAGCGATGAATATCTTTGGGCATGTAGTGCAAAGATGAATGATTAAATGATGAATATCTTTGGCCTTTAGTGCAAAGATGAATGATTACGATGAATATCTTTGGGCGTAGTAAAAAAGATGAGCAGTGTTGAGATGAAACATGACCAATTTGGTGATACAAATGAATATCTTTGGCACGTAGTGCAAAGATGAATATTTGATTCAAGAGGTATATTGATTGATGTTACAGGAATAAAATATTGATGATGGACTTTTAAATCTTAGAAGATAGTAGAATTCTTTCTGTACTTGACTCTTCTAATGGATTGTTGTTTTCCGCTGCAGTTGTTGATCTTAAACTTGTTGTCTATTATATTTTATCAGATTATTTCCTGTTGAAGACTAATGATAATTTGTTGTATATTATCTTAGTCATAATACTCTTTACTGGGCTAGTTGAGCTCACCCTTTTGTTCCATTTTTCTTCTCAGGAGGTGAGAACATAACAGGAACTAGTCGGGGTACGGAGTGATGGTTCTAGAAAGTTGTTTTAGCAGTCCTCACTATTTTTAAAATAGTGTATCAATAATTTTAATGAGAACTCCTTTTGAGTTTTTATACTCTCTATTTGTATTTAAACTCACAGTTTAATGAAGTTGTATTTGTTTCTGTACCATGTATTTGACAACTCAGAATAGGTGATGTATACCTATTTTGGGGGCGTCACATCCGGGGTTGGAAACTGGATCTCCCGTGACTATCTCCGGGGTTAAAATTAATGTTGTGGTCCTCCAAGGTTATCTCTGGAGTGTGAAAAAGATGTTTTTGCCCTCCTGCATAGTTAGTAACAAGAGAAGACAATTTCGAGTGTCTACAGATGCCCCTCTTTATCATGTTCATGCAATGCAATAGAATGGACATAATAAAGATTAGTAGACACTTGAAATATGATAAGGTATTTTCAATGATGCAGATCGCAATGTAATGAATGTTTATGATGAATGTTAAAATGTTTTCGCAAATCGCAGTTCATTTATCGCATTTCGCACTTCGTATTTGGCCAAATCGTACATTGCAACTCGCACATCGCATTTCATATATCTCATTTTGCAAATCGCAATGTAATGAATGTTATGATGAATGTTTAAAATGTTTTTCCAAATCGGTTTACCTTTACCGATCATTGCTGATGCCTATACTTGTGTTAACTCCAATGGTTTGGCATTTAATCGCTGATGCTTGTTTTGATAAAGATAAGTTGAGATGTTTTCCACATCTCTGATGGGGATGACGTTCTGAAATCACCAGACCTTCCCGATGTATACGCTGGTAGTTTGCAATGGTGTCTACCCTGCTGATCGCCAAACTATTCTGGTTCCCACTCGAATGGTGGTATACAAAGATTTCATCGCTGAATTATCTTGATGTTGCGCTGAATTGATGCCAATGGTTTAGAATACTGGATCATCTGATACCTTCGCTGAAGTCATATTCCAAGGTTTGCTTCGCTAGACTCTACCTGATATTATGCTCACCCCCTTTTTGAGATGATTTAGAGTTTCCTTTCGCTGTTGGGTGCTTGTGCCCCATTTCCTTGAGCGCTTGATTCGCAATCCGGTTGAACTGATGACCTGAATTTCACTGACATCCCTGGGGGTTGCAGCTTGTTCATTCGCTGCCCAGATTTGAAATTCGGTGTAGAGGCCTCAACTGATGAGGACTTGACGCAGGTTAAGATGTTTGATGGTGTATATTTCCTTCGCCAGACCTTTCGTTGTACGGGCAAGCTAATGTCGCCATAAGTTATTTCAATCTTGGAATCTAAAAAATGCCCTAGTCCTTTCACATGTTGTTACCGGGGATTCATATGAGAAACTCTCTTTGTTGACCAAATCGCTAGTGAATAATATCTGAATCGCCATTGAGATGATGATGGACCATGCTAATGGCGCTAACTGGTGCATTTTCTACTTTAGGATGGTTGATAAATGCCCAGTGTTGAGTTATCGCTGCTTCCGAGATTGCCCCAATCTTGTTGTAAGGGACCCAATATCCAGTTGTCGCCAATTTTGAAATTGCCCCAGCCTTGCTTGTTGTCTGGGGTAGTTTCTTTGACAGATGAGCTGATAAGATGTCGAGATCACGAGAAGCTTTTATCTCTGTATCATATGATGAACAGGTAGTGGATGTGGGTTTTGATGTTGCAAGTTTTTTTTGGTAGAGATGTCGCTCTAGTTGAGAGAGATGATGCTCTAACTCATAGGGATACTGCTGTTGTTGAGCGGGATAGCGTTATATCTGCCCGAGATATTGCATGTAGTTGGCAGTGGATTTGTTGGCTCGTGTAGAAACCCTTGGGCAAGAGATCACAGTGTTACCTCCTTCTTCTGAGAGGGAATCCATGTTGGACTTGATAGCCCACATATACACTGATTTGTAGATGGGCTTGTATTTTCCTGCATAGACTAGCTTAGACATTTTGTCATGCACAGTACACATTGTATATATCAAACAGCATTATATATGGCATGGAAATATATGTTGATTTACTTCCCTTTTAGTTGTGCCTTGTTACTTGCTTGATATTTGCTTGTTTCTGTGACGCCCCAAAATTAGGTATACGTCACCCATCTTGGCTCGCCACTTACATGGTACATAAATTCAAATACAACTTACTTAACCTAAGCGTAGGTATACAATCGACATAAAGCGTGAGTTTGAATACAAATATTGTCTACTAGATATTATACAAACTCAAAAGGAGTCCTCATTACAACTATTATCACACTATTTCACGCAGAATAGTGAGGACTACTAATGCTATCCTACGGACCATTACTTCGTTCCCAGACTTCGTCCCGACTATGTTCTCATTTCCTAAAGAGAACGGTGAAAGAAAGGGTGAGCTCAACTAGCCCGAGAAGAAATATTATGACTAAGATAATGCGAATAAATTATCATTAGCCTTCAATGATGTTAAGCGATAAAATACAATAGACAACCGGTTTAGCTGCGTGGAATAAGCAATCCATTAAAAGAGTCAAGTAGAGAATAAAGTCTACTATCTTTTAGGTTTTAAAAGGTTTTCATCAATTTTTATATTTGAGACTCGACAATAAATAAACCACCACATCTAATCATCCCCGTACCACGGTCAAGGATTTTCATCAAATTATCAATGGTCATGACTATCTTAGAATCACCCCCTGGTCATAATCATACCAAAACTATCCATCCTTTGCATTCTGTGCCGGCGAGGACTTTTGTCACATCATTTATATCAAGTCATGATTATCCGAATGATCCAGTGTCATAATCATACTAAGTTCATTTATGCACGTAAAGCAAAGATAACATAATATAACATGAGGATGATGACAATGACATAGTAATTCAATAAAACAAGTTCAAGAAGTATTTAATCCATGAATTATTAACGTCCAAATTGTCAACATGATCTTTGTTTCAGTAGAGTAAAATTCAAGAATGATCGGAAGAATATTTCCATGAAAAGATCTTTGGATGAAACGCAAATATCAAGGATATTCTACTAATTTCATGGAGTATAGAAGTCAAAGTTTTAACCAATGGGTATAATAAAGAATGGAATAACAAAAGAAATCACCGTGCATGCGGTACTGCCGCATTGACGTGAGTTATTCAACGAGAATAATAATAACGGAACGGTCGGTGAAATTCACACCAAGACAGGATGTTCCAAATGAGAATAATAAAGATGGAACCGGATCGGTGTAAAAAACACACGATAGGATATTCCAATGAGAATGATAAAAAGCGGAACCCGGTCGGTGTATAACACATGAATAGGATGTTCCAATGAGAATAATAAAAGCGGAACCGAGTCAAGGTGTAAAACACATGACGAGGATGTTTCAATGAAGAATAATAGAAGAATGTCACCAAGTATAGGGTAAGCCAGATATACGAGTTATTCCAATGAAATAATAAGCAACGGAATAACATAAGGATTTCACCAAGTATAGGGTATCTGGCGTATACTGAGTTATGTATAGGGTATGCCACTTTTACGAGTTATTCCAATGAATAATAATGAATGGAATAATGAAGTTCTCTTCAAGAAGAAAGAATAACACCCTTACTAGTAAAAGAACTGAATATAGAAGTAGTGAAGTAGCGAGAATACTCTTCTTCTTTCTATAACTTTCTCTCTATAGCTTCTCTCTATAATTTCTCTCTCAGAGTTTCAATGAATTAAGTAAGAAAATAATGAAGGAATGAGCTTTATTTATAGGAAAATGGAATGCATAGTAACTAATCCATGAGCGGTCCAGATTGATTTACTTTAATCGACGGTCCATATTTAAAGAAAAATCTTTTAAATAAAATATAATATATTCTATTTATATAAAAACATTTTACTATGCAAACACTATGCAATACTATGCAAAACACTATGCAACACTATGCATAATAAAATATAATATATTCTATTTATAGAATAACTTTAATAAAGTATTCTATTTTATATAAAAAAGATGTTTACATTTTATTACGTTAATAATACGAATAAAACAAAATGTCATTATCATTATAATAATTCATATTATTAATCGACAATAATGGAATCAAAGCTGAGTGACTTCTCACATAAGCATCAATAATCAATACTGGTGTATTTCTTATGCAACCACACGTATTATTCTTTGTACTTTTTACTACCTGAGTAGTTCAACGGTAACCACGGTAAAACTTCGTAGTTATTTGATAAAATATTTTTGTCGTTTTCTCAATCCAAACAATAATTACATTGTAGGGTCCACCAATGATTGAGTAGTTATGCGAATATTCCCGCTAAACCGAATATTCCCAGGCCAATCGAATATAATATAACCACTTGCATACTTTGCAAAATTTATAAATACTACCCACAACTATAATATTATCTTAAATTCACACCATAATATTAAAAAATTATTTCAACAAAATTTAAATCTTTATTGATAAAACTGGGGTCTCACAATCTCCCTCCTTATGGAATTTCTACTCGAAATTAGAAGTGCGATACTGATATGATAAAGAGGTGAGGATACCTTGAATACCCTTATCGTTGAAAACATTAAATTCATTTTTTTTGCAATCCTACCAAAGATATTCATTAACAATTCATCTTTACAATTTAAAGATATACAAATTTGTAAAACCAATAATCTTTGACGCAGCGACTTAATAGTATCACGACCACGAATTATCCATGCACCAGCGGCGAGGATATTCGTGTTTTCAATCTGATCATGATTATACCGAATAATCCTTGGTCATAATCATACCAAGTCTATCAATGCACTACTGACTAAAGATGACTTTTACCACATCCATGAATTAATATTTCATTCTTTGAGACTCATTTCAATAATTAATCCATATCATCGAATCATCCACGCACTACGTGCCGAGGATATTCATTAGTATCACCGACCACAAATTATCCATGTACTACTGACCAAAGATAATTGTGTATTCATTAATATCACGACCACAAATTATCCAAGCACTACTACCAAAGATAATTGTGTATTCATTAGTATCACGACCACAAATTATCCATGCACTACTACCAAAGATAATCGTGTATTCATTAGTATCACGACCACAAATTATCCATGCACTACTACCAAAGATAATCGTGTATTCATTAGTATCACGACCACAAATTATCCATGCACTACTACCAAAGATAAATGTGTATTCATTAGTATCACGACCACAAATTATCCATGCACTACGACCAAAGATAATTGTGTATTCATTAGTATCACGACCACAAATTATCCATGCACTACGGCCAAAGATAATTGTGTATTCATTAGTATCACGACCACAAATTATCCATGCACTACGGCCAAAGATAATTGTGTATTCATTAGTATCACGACCACAAATTATCCATGCACTACGGCCAAAGATAATTGTGTTTTCAATTACAGTTATGATTATACCGAACAATCCCTGGTCATAATCATACCAAGTCCATCTATGCACTACAGGCCACAGATGACTTTCAACATAATATAAGCATGAGGATAATGATATAAAGAATCAATCAAATGAGATAAAGGATAAATATTAAACATTTATAATATAATTTATCCGAGATTCAAGAATATCTCCATGTTATCAATCACTTAATAATCTCATAATCTAATATCATTAATATTATAACAATATTTTAATCACTTCTTAAATTTATAAACAATTTATCTTAATTGTTTACGCTTTTACCATATAATGCATTTAATCATTCAAAATGTCATACTACTCATAAGATATCATCACCAATTATCAAATCTCAAAAAAAATATGCATATACTCTATATAAGATTCTCTAGCCATAAAATCTTATTTTCAACTTTGTTACTTCACATAACATATTTAACTCATATGTTAAGTAACTAAACTATTTTCATGAAAATACCAAATCAGTCCCAAAAATATTTCTTTTCTGGGATTTAGCATAATATAGTCCCATGATGAAAATATATTTTTCTCGGAATTTTAAAATTCATTTACTATTTTTCAAAATCAATTTCTAATTAATTTCTTAAGAAATTAGCTACCTCAAGTTTAACTCCAAAAATTCCCAAATCTTGGCAGGACCTTACACATGTTAACGTGAGCTTCTAGTTTAAATTTCATGGTCATAGGTGAGTTATAGAACTTTCAGGTTATAGCGTTTTTTGTCGGAAAAATCTAAATATTGAAATAGTCATAACTTGCTCATTTTAAGTCAGAATGAGCTCATTTTTGGACAGGAGGTACTTTATACCGTATACTTTCATGTCCCAAAAGGCCAGAATTTTTCTCATAATTTAAGTGGCCGAAACAGTCCCTTAAAGTTTCTAGGCAGTAGCATTTTTGAAATTTACAGCTTTGGCCTCCTTTGCTAAAATTAGTCCACAGAAAAATCTACAACACCTTTTCCAGTAATTCCACTTGGATTAGTTAGGTAACTCATAGATCTAACTCTAGGACTTGACCACACTCAAAAAATTCAAAATATAATAGGAGATATGGTCAATTGAATTTCATGTTACGTTTTTCACCAAAATCTGATTTTCAACTCTTTGTGATTTCTAGGAAACTTTCATGTTTTCACATACTAACCAACATAACACATCATAAAACTTACTAATACTTCATATACCCATGATTTTCATCAGTCCTATGCTTTTATTATGACTTTCATCATAAACCACGTAAACTTTTTAGTTGAAGAAATATTTGAGGGTTTAAGAAATGGGTTTTATCTTTGGGGTCAATACAAAATTCGATTTCACGCTCTAGGGTAGGCTAGGAAGTCTTCAAGAATACGCCAAGAAATTTATTAATGATAGAAATATCATTCAAAACTGTTACTCTCGTCCAAGACTTGGATAGTACGTCACATTAATACCAACTGTGACTTCTATCCCTTAACCTGGATAGCACCTCACAATGATACCTATCAACTTGCCATCTTCAGTCACAACGTAGCCTACAGAAAGTCTGGCTTCGGTGCATTCCACACAAGGAAGTCAACAACGAAAGGATCGGGGCTCTTTACTTATGGCTTGATATGACAATGATTGACTTTAGTGGTTTGGTTACTTTGAATTCGCATAATCAGGATGGTTATGAATATAAAAGCTAACAACCTTACGAAAAGCATGATGAGTAGTTAACCAATTGATTCCTAAAATCACATCAAAGGCAAGTATTTTTAAAAAGATAAGATCGACAGGTAATGTGAAAGTGTTTATTTGAATCAAACAAGATTTAAAAATAGTAGCGTGAGAACGAAGGCTCCTACTAACGAAGTTTCAACCAATAAGTCAAAGTCTAACTTCTTGAAGTCAAATTTAAACGTTGAGCGCTTAACTAGGTGAAATAAAAGAGTGGGTAGAGGCGGTATCTAATACGGTATAGACTTCGCAAGAGCTTATGATTACTTACCCGTGATAATCTTATTCGGGTTCCTCGTCACGAGAAAAAAACGCTCTCTCTTAAACTACCGACTTTGGTTTATGCAGGGGAATGACCTTTGGTGCCTCCATCCTAGTTGAATTTGTCTTGATGCGACACAAAATTGAGCTAAGTGACCTTCTCTTCCACAATTATAACATGCTTTGATCTGGCATGGCGCGATTCGGATGATGTGTCCCTCTCCTCGCATTTGAAGCATATAATAGATGGTCCTTCTCCTTCCTTAACAACAGTCTTTGGTCTTGGCGTCTTTCCATCATTGTTGAATCTCCTTTTCTTGAAATGTCCATTCTTATTGTTTTGGCCTTGATTACCACCGAAGTGGTTACCATATCGCTTTGTTGATTCCCTCACGCTTGTTGTCACCGCCCGATGACTACTCTCATTTGGTATTATAATTTTGCCGGCTACTTTCTTTTAGTTCGTTGACTCGTTATCGCGCTCCACTAATCGAGCCCTATTTACAACATCCGAATAAAAACACGGTTTATGAGAAATAAGATGTTGGCGTATCTCGCTTCAAACCTCTTAAAAACATTCGTGCCATTCTCTCTTCATTATCCACCAAGTGGAACGTGAATCGTGATAACTCATAAACTTTGCCTCGTATTGCGACACGGTCATATTGTTTTGTTCCAACTTGATAAACTCCACCTCCTTCATGTGGCGAATACTTTCGGGGAAAGTATTTGTCGTTGAACGACTCTGGAACTTCTCCCAAGATATCTTGATGACAATGAGTTGAGTACGTTTTACCTATTCCCACCGAGAATCGCCTCGCGCAAGCACATAAAGGCGGTAAAAGGAACCTTTTGCTCCTCGAGCATCCCAAGACATCAAATATCTTGGTAATCTGCTTTATCCATGCTTCCGCCAGAAGTGGTTTTGGCTCTCCCTTAAACTCCGGTGGTCCCAACTCCTTGAATTGTTTAGCGGTGACCGACCGAGAGTTTTCCGTGTTTCCACCTACGTTTTGGACAGGAGTCGCTTTCGCCTGATGTTGCATGAATTCTAAAAACCTCTTAAACGTACCGTCGTTAGTCAATTGATCGGTGTTGTTGTTTACGGGAGGATTATCGCCATCCTGTTGTACATTGTCCGATTATTGATCTCGTGGAGAATCAACAGTCTCTGTGCTCCATTGCTATTCTCAACATTTTAGGATGCCATTTTCAAACACCGCCACAAAATAAGGGTTAATTGACATGCAACATATTATCACTATACTCGTGAGACCAATCAAATACCAAATAAACTTAGGTAGGTCATACTAGCGAAGGTATTCCCGTCTCTCTCTCCTCCTAGTACTATTCTCACATCTTAGCAGGATCATATCCTAAGCTACGATATTTTGTGGCGACGCCCAAAATTAGGTATCGTCACCCATCTTGGGTCGCCACTTACATGGTACATAAATTCAAATACAACTTACTAACCTAAGCGTAGGTACAATAATACGACATAAAGCGTGAGTTTGAATACAAATATTGTCTACTAGATATTATAAAAACTCAAAAGGAGTCCTCATTACAACTATTATCACACTATTTCACGAATAGTGAGGACTACTAATGCTATCCTACGGACCATTACTTCGTTCCTCGACTCGTCCCGGCTATGTTCTCATTTCAAGAGAAACGGTGAAAGAAAGGGTGAGCTCAACTAGCCCAAGAAGAAATATTATGACTAAGATAATGCGAATAAATTATCATTAGCCTTCAATAGTGTTAAAGCGATAAAATACAATAGACAACCCGGTTTAAGCTGCGGCGGAATAAGCAATCCATTAAAAGAGTCAAGTAGAGAATAAAGTCTACTATCTTTTAGGTTTTAAAAGGTTTTCATCAATTTTTATCATTTGAGACTCGAATTTTAATAAATAAACCACCACATCTAATCATCCCCGTACCACGGCCAAGGATTTTCATCAAATTATCAATGGTCATGACTATACCGAATCACCTCCGGTCATAATCATACCAAAAACTATCCATCATCGCATTACAAGAGCCCTTTGAGGACTTTTGTCACATCATTTATATCAAGTCGTGATTATACAAGAATGATCCCTGGTCATAATCATACTAAGTTCATCTATGCACGTAAGCCAAAGATAACATAATATAACATGAGGATGATGACAATGACATAGTAATTCAATAAAACAAGTTCAAGAATTATTTAATCCATGAATTATTAACGTCAAATTGTCAACATGATCTTTGTTTCAGTAGAGTAAAATTCAAGAATGATCGGAAGAATATTTCCATGAAAAGATCTTTGGATGAAACACAAATATCAAGGATATTCTACTAATTTCATGGAGTATAGAAGTCAAAGTTTTAACCAACTGGGTATAATAAATAATGGAATAACAAAAGAAATCACCATGCATGCGGTGCTTAGCATAGGCGAGGTTATTCAACAGAATAATAATAACGGAACGAAGTCGGGTGAAATTCACAAGCGGGATGTTCCAACAGAATAATAAATATGGAACCGAGATCCGATGTAAAACACACAGATAGGATATTCCAACGAGAATGATAAAGAGCGGAACCCGGTCAGGTGTATAACACATGAGCAGGATGTTCCAACGAATAATAATAAAAGCGGAACCGGTCAGATTGTAAAACACATGTACAGGATGTTCAAGCGAATAATAGAAGAATGTCACCAAGTATAGGGTAAACCGGCGATATCAAAGTTATTCCAATGAGAATAATAAGCAAGCGGAATAACATAAGGATTTCACCAAGTATAGGGTATCTGGCGTATACTGAGGTTATGTATAGGGTATGCCACTTTTACAAAAGTTATTCAAGCAGAATAATAATGAATGGAATAATGAAGTTCTCTTCAAGAAGAAAGAATAACACCCACTACTAGTAAAAAGAGGCTGAATATAGAAGTAGTGAAGTAGCAGAATACTCTTCTTCTTTCTATAACTTTCTCTCTATAGTTTCTCTCTATAATTTCTCTCTACAGAGTTTCAATGAATTCGTAGAGAAAATAATGAAGGAATGAGCTTCTATTTATAGGAAAATGGAATGCATAAGTAACTAATCCATGAACGGTCCAGATTGATTTACTTTAATCTGACGGTCCATATTTAAAGAAAAATCTTTTAAATAAAATATAATATATTCTATTTATATAAAAACATTTTACTATGCAAACACTATGCATTACTATGCAAAACACTATGCAACACTATGCATAATAAAATATAATATATTCTATTTATAGAATAACTTTAATAAAGTATTCTATTTTATATAAAAGATGTTTCGCTTTTTATTACGTTAATAATACGAATAAAACAAAAGCGTCATTATCATTATAATAATTCATATTATTAATCGACAATAATGGAATCAAACCGAGTGACTTCTCACATAAGCATCGATAATCAATACAAAGTGTGCTACTATGCAACCACACGACATTCGCATACTTTTACTACTAGAGTAGTTCAACAAGTAACCACGGTAAAACTTCCGTAGTTATTTCAATAAAATATTTTTGTCGTTTTCTCAATCAAACAATAATTACATAATGAGGTCCACCAATGATTGAGTAGTTATGCGAATATTCCCCTGCTAAATAAGAATATTCTGAACCAATCGAATATAATATAACCACTTGCATACTTTGCAAAATTTATAAATACTACCCACAACTATAATATTATCTTAAATTCACACCATAATATTAAAAAAATTATTTCAACAAAATTTAAATCTTTATTGATAAAATCTGGGGTCTCACAGTTTCTCTAGGACTCTGTGATCTAGATGTATTCTGAACTCCTCCTTGATGGATGGATAGTGAGATGTCTCAGGATTTTTAGAATGGATCATCGATCTATGTGTATTCCATACCATCTTTGGTGTCTTGGGACTGATTTATGTATGTGGCTATGGATAGGAGTGTGTCTATTTTTATTTTTTCTATGGTGAAAAAGGACCATATAACATGGCTGCCTACGTACTCTCGTGTATTGGGGAGATCAGGTCGGCGTAGTTCGACCATGTACAGGGTAAATTGAAGGTGTGAAAGGTTTAATCCCTGGTGGTATAAATTGAAAGTGTGAAAGGTTTTAAAAACCTGCGGGGAGTGAAGGATCTGGTGATCCAAAACCAGGCTGCTGGTTGGAAAGTGTGATTGTCCCTGATGGGACAAATGGGTGTGAAAAAGGTTGTATGTAGTGAAGGGTTTGAGAAAACTTGAATTGACTGGGGATCTGGTGATCCAAAACCAGGATGTTTGTTTGATGGTAACTTCAGACATAGTACCATTTCACGGTGTCCGAGTTAATGAGCTGTGGAAATTCGTCGCCATCCATTTCCTGTAATTTGAGAGTGTGACTCCCCAAAAAATAGGTATACATCACCCATTCTGAGTCGCCAAATACATGGTACAGAATACAAATACAAACTTAAATATACAACATGAGCTGTGAGTTTTAATACAAATATTGTTTTCTAGACAATATTCAAACTCAAGGTAAGTCCTCAATACATTTATTATCACACTATTTCATAGAATAGTGAGGACTACTAATGCTATCATCTGAACCGTCACTCCATTCCCCGACTAGTCCCGGCTACGTTCTTATTTCTTAAAGAGAACAATGAAAGCAAAAGGGTGAGCTCAACTAGCCCAGTAAGAAATATTATGACTAAGATAATGCAGAATAATTTATCGTTAGCCTTCAACAGTGTTAAACTGATAAAATATAACAAACATCAAGTTTAACTGCAGCGGAACAAGAAATCCATTAGAAGAGTCAAGTAGAGCATAAAATCTACTATCTTCTATGATTTAAAAGGTTTTTCATCACTTTCATCGTTGAGACTCAGTTTAATAAATAATCCACATCATTGAATCACCCCTGCACTACGGCCAAGGATATCCATGCACTACGGGCCAAGGATATTCGTGTATTCATCAAGGTTATGATCATGCCAACAACTGTCCATTAATGCATTACGGGCCAATGAGGACTTTTACCACATCATTTGTAACATTACGGTCATGATTATACCGAATAATCCCTGGTCATAATCATACCGAGTCCATCTATGCACTACAGGTCACAGATGACTTTTAACATATTATAAACATGAGGATGATGACAATGATATAAGAATTCAATAAAACAAGTTCAAGGATAAATATTTAAAGATTTATAATTTAATTTATCCAGAAATAAATAGCGTCCAAATTGTCAACATGATACTGCTTTGTGGAGTAAAATTCAAGAATAATATTGTATCAAAAATGATTTGGACCAAAAAGTAATCAATTTTTGTCATGAATAGTACCTCGGGTGAATAGTAACCAAGTGAATAGTACCCAGTGAATAGTAACTTCGAGAATAGTTACCCCGTGAATAGTACTCCGATATGAAAAAGTTAAAACTTATCAAGAATGCTCAGAATAATATTTCCATGAAAAGATACTGGATGAAGCGCAAATATCAAGGAGCCGGATATCAGTGTTCCAAAGTAATTCTTTTGGAAACATTCTGGAAAAGGCAATATTTGCTGAGGGTGGTAATGAGGCTCTAAGCCCATACAGCAGGGAGAAGAAGAACAAAAATAAGGTAGAAGGGGGAGTGAAAATGGAAGGAACCAGTGGCAACGGGCAGCAGAGGAAGGGATTTAACATTACGGTCATGATTATACCGAATAATCCCTGGTCATGATTATCTTAGAATAATCCACGGTCATAATCATACCAAGTCCATCTATGCACTTCTGAATACGAGATGACTTTCAACATATTATAAACATGAGGATGATGACAATGATATAAGAATTCAATAAAATAAGTTCAAGGAAAAATATTTAAAGATTTATAATTTAATATATCCAGAAATCAATAACGTCCAAATTGTCAACATGATACTGCTTTGCGGAGTAAAATTCAAGAATAATATTGTATCAAAAATGTTTTGGACTGAAAAGTAATCAATTTTTGTCATGAATAGTACCTCTGCTGAATAGTAACCGAGTGAATAGTACCCAACGAATAGTAACTTCGAGAATAGTTACCCCGTGAATAGTACCCCGACATAAAAAAGTTAAAATTTATCAATAATGCTCAGAATAATATTTCCATGAAAAGATACTGGATGAAGCGCAAATATCAAGGAGCCGGATATTAGTGTTCCAAAGTAATTCTTTTGGAAACATTTTGGAAAAGGCAATAATTGCTAAGGGTGGTAATGAGGCTCTAAGCCCATACCACAGGGAGAAGAAGAACAAGAATAAGGTAGAAGGGGGAGTGAAAATGGAAGGAACCAGTGGCAACGGGCAGAAGAGGGAGGGATTTAACATTACGGTCATGATTATACCGAATAATCCCTGGTCATAATCATACCAAGTCCATCTATGCACTACAGGCCACAGATGACTTTAAACATATTATAAACATGAGGATGATGACAATGATATAAGAATTCAATAAAACAAGTTCAAGGATAAATATTTAAAGATTTATAATTTAATTTATTCAGAAATCAATAACGTCCAAATTATCAACATGATACTGCTTTGTGGAGTAAAATTCAAGAATAATATTGTATCAAAAATGATTTGGACCGAGAAGTAATCAATTTTTGTCATGAATAGTACCTCGGGTGAATAGTAACCGAGTGAATAGTACACAGTGAATAGTAACTCCGGGAATAGTTACCCCGTGAATAGTACCCCGACATGAAAAAGTTAAAACTTATCAAGAATGCTCAGAATAATATTTCCATGAAAAGATACTGGATGAAGCGCAAATATCAAGGAGCCGGATATCAGTGTTCCAAAGTAATTCTTTTGGAAACATTCTGGAAAAGGCAATAATTGCTGAGGGTGGTAATGAGGCTCTAAGCCCATACCACAGGGAGAAGAAGAACAAGAATAAGGTAGAAGGGGGAGTGAAAATGGAAGGAGCCAGTGGCAACGGGCAGAAGAGGAAGGGATTTAACTGTGGGAATACCAGAGTGAAGCAATGAGATCCTAAGAAGAGGATAGAGACATGCAAGAACTGTTGGAAGACTCACTTAGGAGTATGTCTCAAGGGAAAAGCAGTATGCTATAATTGTGGACATGAGGGGCACATTTCGCCTAACTGCCCAAGGCCGAAAAATAACACGGATGCTTCGTATGTGGATCAACTGATCACATAGCGAAGAACTGCCCAAAGAAAGGGACAGATGGGAATAAGGGCACTAATAACGATAAGTTAGATATTGGTGGTCCAGCACAGACGAGTAGGCCGATGGCCCGTGTAAGACCCCAACTTTTATGAATAAAGATGAATTTTCTATAAATATTATTTTTGAATATTATGAAATGAATTTGATATAATGTTATAGTTGTGGGTAATATTTATAAATTTTGCAAAGTACGCAAGTTGTTATATAATATTCGATTGGTCGAGGAATATTCATTTTAACGTGGAATATTCGTACAACGGCACAATTATTGGTGGACCCCACAACGAAATTATTATTGGTTTGAGAAAACGATAAAAATACTTAATGAAAATAATGGCGAAAGTTTTACCGTTAATTGTTGAAACACCCAGTGTTAAAAGTATAGTAATACGCGTGGTTGCATAGTAGCACAATGTATTGATTATTGATGCTTACGTGAGAAGTCACTCAGTTTTATTCAATTATTGCTACAGTAATTGCTGCATAGTATCTCACGTTATTTGATTGAATTATTGTCAATATTTTATATATTATTAAATTAATAATTGAGATGACGAAGTTATTAATATTATTATTTGCAATATTAACGATGTAAGAAGTTCTGTCAAGGATAGGTTTGGTCACCTAATTGCGTGCCAATAGGGAGAAATCCTTATTGGAAAGCCCCCTCTTTCCTGGGAACGACCTGGTCGATTAATATTGTGAATTATAATAATGATGATAAAGTTTGTTTTATTATTATTATAAATGTAATAAAACGGAAAACTTTTTATATAAAACAGAATACTTTTATAAAGTTATTTGTTTTATTAGATTTTAAATAGAATATATTATATTTTATTATGCATAGTGTTTGTATAGTAAATTTTTTTTATATAAAACAGAATACTTTTTATAAAGTTATTTGTTTTATTAGATTTTAAATAGAATATATTATATTTTATTATGCATAGTGTTTGCATAGTAAAAACTTTTTATATAAAACAGAATACTTTTTATAAAGTTTTGTTTTATTTGATTATAAATAGAATATATTATATTTTATTGCATAGTGCAGCATAGTATCCTTTCCATTCTTCTATAAATAGGATGCTTAGTTAGAATTGAAAATCACACCAGAAATTCAGAGAATTCTTCTTCTATAATCTTAAACGTATTTCTTTAGAGTTTTAAAAAGCTTTGAGCATAGAAAACAGTATAAGTTTTCGTCAAGAATATCCTCACCCTACCAGTCGGAATACTTTTCTTTTTAAGGTAAGGGATATTATTAGTTGTACTCGTAAGGGGTATTATTCTTTCGTATTAATGAAGAGAGTTATTTTCTTTCAATACTCGTAAGGGTTGTTATTCCATTCTTTATTATTATGTTGGAATAACCTATCTATCTACAATACCGCATACATGGTGAAATTCTTACGTGATTCCATTCTTTATTATTACATTGGAATAACACATGCATGCGGTCTATCGCGTATGCCGTGTGAATTCTGTTGTTATTCCATTCTTTATTATTACATTTGAACATCCTATTTGTGCGGATTCGCATGACTGGTTCCATTCTTTATTATTTTGTTGGAACATCCCACATGCATCACGGATTATGCATGACTGGTTCCATTCTTTATTATTACATTGGAATATCCTATTTGTGCTGTGAGATTCGCATGACACAGTTCCATTTTTTATTATTACATTAGAATAATGCATCTACGTGGATTACCGCATGGTGGAAAAAATCCATTTGCGATTTCATATATTCTATTATACTCAGTTGATTAAAGTTTTGGCTTCTATACTCAATAAAATTAGTGGAATATCCTTGATATTTGCGCTTCATCCAGTATCTTTTCATGAAAATATTCTTCTGAGTATTCTTGAATTTAACTCCACAAAGCAGTATCATGTTGACAATTTGGACGTTATTGAGTTCAGGATAAATTAACTTATAAATCTTTAAAATTTATTCTTGAACTTGTTTTATTGAATTGTCATCATCCTCATGTTTATAATATGTTGAAAGTCATTTTTGGCCTGTAGTGCATAGATGGACTTGGTATGATTATGACTAGGGATTATACGGTATAATCATGACCGTAATGTTACAAATGATGTGGTAAAAATCCTCATTGGCCGTAGTGCATTGATGGTCAGTTGTTAGCATGATCATGACCATTGATGAATACACGAATATCCTTGGCCCGTAGTGCATGCATAATTTGTGGTCGTGATACTAATGAATATTCTTGGCCGTAGTGCAGGGATGATGTGGATTATTTATTAAGCTGAGTCTCAGCGATAAAAGTAATGAAAAAGCTTTTAAATCATAGAAGATAGTAGATTTTATTCTCTACTTGACTCTTCTAATGGATTGCTTGTTCCGCTGCAGTTAAACTTGATGTTTGTTATATTTTATCAGTTTAACACTGTTGAAGGCTAGAGATAATTTATTCTGCATTATCTTAGTCATAATATTTCTTATTGTGCTAGTTGAGCTCACCCTTTTGCTTTCATTGTTCTCTTCAGGAAATGAGAACGTAGCAGGGACTAGTCGGGGAACGGAGTGACGGTCTAGATGATAGCATTAGTAGTCCTCACTATTCTATGAAATAGTGTGATAATAAATGTATTGAGGACTTATTTTGAGTTTGAATCATCTAGAAGAAAATATTTGTATTTAAACTCACAGCTCATGGTGTATGTTTAAGGTTGTATTTGTATTCTGTATCATGTATTTGGCGACTCAGAATAGGTGATGTATACCTATTTTGGGGGCGTCACAGTTGGTATCAAAGCTTAGGGATATGATCCCTGGCTGAGATATGAGACAAGAACTAAGAGGGGAGAGATGGGGAATTCTATCGCTAGTATGACTTACCTAAGTTTATTTGGTATTTAATTGGTCTGTCAGAGTATAGGGATAATATGTTACATGTCAATTAACCCTTGTTTTGTGGCAGTATCTGAAACTGACATCCGAGAATGTTGACAATAGCAATGGAGCACAGGAGACCGTTGAGTCTCCACATATCAATAATCAAGATAATGTGCATCAGGAAGGCGACAATCCTCATGCAAACAACAACACTGACCAAATGATGAATGATGGAATGTTCATAGGCTTTATGCAATACATGCAACATCAGGCGAGAGCGGCTCCTGTCCAAAATGTACGTGGAAATACTGAAAACTCTCGGACGGTCACCGCTAAATAGTTCAAGGAGCTGGGACCACCGGAGTTTATCGGAGAACAAAAACCACTTAAAGCGGAAGCATGGATAAAGCAGATCACCAAGATATTTAATGTCTTGGGATGCTCCGAGGAGCAAAAGGTTCCCTTTGCCACCTTTATGTAGCGAGGAGAGGCAGATTACTGGTGGGAATCGGTAAAGCGTACTCAACCTGTCGCACTGAAGATGTCTTGGGAGAAGTTCCAAGAACTATTCAATGACAAGTACTTTCCCGAAAGTATTCGTCACATGAAGATGTAAAGTTCATCAAGTTGGAGCAGAACAATATGGTGAGTGTCGCGATCTGAAGCTAAGTTTCTTTGAGTTGTCGGGTTCGTCTCACTTGGTTGATAATGAGGAGAGAATAGACGCGGATGTTTCTAAGAGGTTTGAAACCCAAGAATCGTCAATACTTAATTTCTCACAAAGCGTGTTTGTATTCGAGATGTTGTAAATAGGGCTCGATTATTGGAGGCGATAACGAGTCAACGCAACCAGAGAGAAAGTAGCCGATAAAATGATAATACCGGTGGTAGCGATCATGAAGCGGTGACAACAAAGGTGGAGGAATCAACATGCAAAAATGGTAACCACCGGTGGTAATCATGGCCAAGACAATAAGAATGGACATTTCAAGAAGAAGAGATTCAACAATGATGGAAAAGCGTCGGCACCAAAGACCGTTGTTAAAGAAAGAGAACGACCACCTATCATATGCTTCAAATGCGGAGGGAGGGACATATCGGTCAAAGCTGCGCGATGCCATCAAAGTGTGTTATAATTGTGGAAGAGAAGGTCACCTAGCTTTGATTTAATCGTGCAAGAAGACAAGTCCGATTCGAGCGGTGACACAAAAATACCAAATCGAGACAAGTCAAAACCAGTAGTTCAAGGGAGAGCATTTGATGTGACCTCCCAGAAAGCAAGGAACCCGAATGAGGACATCACGGGTAAGCTTATCATAAACTCTAGCAAAGTCTATACCTTATTTGATACCGATTCTACCCATTCTTTTATTTCTCCTACTTGCGCTCAACGATTAAATTTGACTATGGATAAATTAGACTTTGACTTATCTGTGGAGTTGGGAGAAACCTTCATTACATCCACTGTTTATAAGTCTTGTTTGGTTCAAATTGGTACCCTCATATTACCTGTCGATCTTATTTCATTGAAAATACTTGCATTTGATGTGATTTTAGGGATTTATTGGTTAACTACTCATCATGTAAATATTGATTGTTTTCGTAAGGTTGTTATCTTTCATATTCCCAACCAACCTATTATGCGAATTCAAGAAACCAAACCATTAAAATCAATCACTGTCATCTCAAGCCATAAAGCTATTCATTTTTTGAAAAAAGGATGTCAAGCTTTCTTAGCTCATGTCACATATTTAAGCAAAAATACGTCATATTTGAATGATATTTCTATTGATAATAAATTTCCTAACGTATTCCCTGAAGAACTTCCTGGCCTACCCTCAGAGCGTGAAATTGAATTTTGTATCGACCTAGAACCCGGTACAAAACCCATTTATCGAATGGCTCCTATTGAACTTCAGGAGTTAAAGACCCAATTGCAGGAATTGTTAGAAATTGGTTTCATTCGTCCTAGTACGTCTCCTTGGGGTGCTCCTGTTCTATTCGTGAAGAAGAAAGATGGGAGTATGCGACTTTGTATTGACTACCGGGAATTGAACCATGTAACCATCAAGAATAGGTATCCGTTACCTCGCATTGATGACCTGTTTGACCAGTTGCAAGGAGCACAATTCTTTTTAAAGATTGATCTTTGTTCTGGATATCATCAGCTAAAGGTTAAAACTGAGGATATTCCAAAGACTTCCTTCAGAACTCGGTACGGGCACTATGAATTTTTAGTCATGTCTTTTGTATTGACTAATGCTCCTGCTGCCTTCATGGATATGATGAACCGAGTATTCAAGGAATATTTGGATCATTTTGTGGTCGTCTTTATTGATGACATCCTCATATATTCCAAAAGCGAAGTGAAGATCATGGAAAGCACACGAAAGGTCTGCTTACTCCAAAAGCTTTGTGAAAACAAGTTTTCTGCCAAGTTGAAGAAATGTGAGTTCTGGCTTGAGGAAGTTGCATTCCTTGGGCACGTAGTATCAAGTCATGGAATATCTATTGACCTGGCAAAGTTTAAAGCTATTCAAAGTTGGGAGCAACCTAAATCATTGACCGAAGTACGTAGCTTTCTCGGATTAGCTGGTTAGTATTAGAGATTCGTAGAAGGGTTTTCTCGAATCGCTACTCCATTAACTCAGCTGACTCGAAAATATATAAAATTCGGTTCGAGCGTGGAATGTGAGAAGAGTTTTCAAGAACTCAAGAGGAGACTCATTTCAGCACCTGTTCTGACAATACCATCTGGCTCGGAGGGATTTGTCATCTACAGTGATGCATCGGGCAAAGGGTTAAGATGTGTTCTCATGCAACATTGGAAAGTTATAGCATATGCCTCTCGGCAACTCAAAGAATATTAGAGGAATTATCCTACTAATGATCTAGAGTTGGCAGCAGTTGTCTTCGCGCTTAAAATTTGGAGGCATTACTTGTATGGGGAGAAAATGGAGATCTTTATGGATCACAAAAGCCTTAAATATTTCTTCACCCAAAAGGAACTCAACATGCGGCAACGACGTTGGCTTGAACTGTTGAAAGATTATGACTACACCATCCAATACCATCCTGGAAAAATGAACGTGGTAGTTGACGCATTGAGTAGAAGATCATATGCGGGTACGAGTGCGATATTGTCAATGCAAAGGCCCATTTTGTGTGACTTGCAAAGGAGGGAGACAGAGTTAAAGACTCCGGGGACCCATGTGATGATGGCGAATATACGAGTAGAACCGACTTTAATCGATAAAGTTAAAGTTGCTCAAGCTACAGACCTGGAACTGATGCGTATGAGGAAGAAAGTGCAAGAAGGTGTTATGCCGGAAGCAAGAATTGATGAAGAAGGAATACTTCGAGTCAACTCCAGACTTTGTGTTCCTAACGACCCTGATTTAAAGTATAAAATCATGATGGAGGCGCACAACACACCGTTTGCAGTCCATCCTGGAAGTATCAAAATGTATCGTGATCTTCGTCATACATTTTGGTGGAGCAATATGAAGAGAGAGATAGCGATGTTTATCTCAAGGTGTCTAACTTGTCAATGAGTTAAGGCGGAGCATCAAGTACCAAAAGGTCCATTGCAACCACTTAAAATTCCGAATGGGCGGGAGCACATTATCATGGATTTCATTCTGGGTCTTCCCAAGGTTTCTCAAGGCATAGATGTGATTTGGGTCATTGTTGATAGATTTACCAAGTCGGCTCATTTCTTACCTATACGAGAAACTTATACACTTGAACGTCTTGCTCGTATGTACATAAATGAGATTGTAAGACTGTATGGTATGCTAGTATCCATAGTTTCTGATCGAGACCCAGGATTCACTTCATGATTTTGGTTTAGTTTGCAAAAAGCTATGGGCACAGATTTACGATTTAGCTCGGCATATCATCCTCAAACGGACGGGCAGTCGGAGAGGACTATTCAAACTCTTGAAGATCTATTAAGACTCTGTGTCCTTGACTTCAAGGGAAGTTGTGACAAGTTCTTACCATTGGTGGAGTTTTCCTACAACAACAGTTATCAAGCAAGTATTGGCATGGCTCCATTCGAGGTGTTGTATGAAAGAAAGTGTCATTCTCCAGTATGCTGGGATGAGGTGGGTGAAGCAACGTTGTTGGGACTGGAGTTGGTACGTAATACTATGGAAAAGATTCAAACGATCCGACAACGTATAAAAACCTCACAAGATCGACAAAAGAGTTATGTTGATCTTCATCGAAAGGACGTGGAATTCGATATTGGAGATCATGTTTTGTTACGTGTTGCTCCATGGAAAGGAGTTACGATATTTGGAAAGAGAGAAAAGCTCAATCTTCGATTCATTGGCCCATTTTTAATCCTCGATCGAGTAGGAACTGTGGCCTATAGACTCGCTTTACCGCCAAGTATGTCTCGTGTTCATAACATTTTTCATATATCTATGTTACGTAAATATGTGAAAGACCCGCACCACATTATTGAGTTTGAACCGGACGAAATAGCGGAAGATTTAACGTATGAAGAGGTTCTTGTTAAAATCTTGGATAAGAAGAAACATGTTATACGCTCCAAGGTTATACCTCAAGTCAAAATTTTGTGGAGGAACCACGATGTTGAGGAAATGACCTGGGAGTTAGAATCTGAGATGAAATCAAGGTATCCTTACCTCTTCAACATACCAGGTACATACCCTAATTTCGAAGGCGAAAGTTCATAAGAAGGGGAGGTTGTAAGACCTCAACTTTTATGAATAAAGATGAATTTTCTATAAATATCATTTTTGAATATTATGAAATGAATTTGATATAATGTTATAGTTGTGGGTAATATTTATAAATTTTGCAAAGTACGCAAGTTGTTATATAATATTCGATTGGTCGGGGAATATTCATATTAATAGGGAATATTCGCACAACATGACACAATCATTGGTGGACCCCTAGCGGAAATATTGCCGGATTGAGAAAGCGACAAAAATACTTTATGAAAATAACGGCAGAAGTTTTACCGTTAACTGTTGAAACACCCGGTGTTAAAAGTACAACAATATGCGTGGTTGCATAATAGCACACGAAATTGATTATTGATGCTTATGTGAGAAGTCACTCAGTTTTGTTCAATTATTACTACTGATAATTCTTTGCATAGTATCTCACGTTATTTGATTCGATTATTGTTAATATTTTATATATTATTAAATCAATAATTGAGATGACAAAGTTATTAATATTATTATTTGCAATATTAAGGATGTCTAGAAGTTCTGTCAAGGAGAGGTTTAGTCACCTAATTGCGCGCCAATAGGGAGAAATCCTTATTGGAAAGCCCCCTTTTTCCTAGGAACGACCTGGTTGATTAATATTGTGAATTATAATAATGATGATAAAGTTTGTTTTATTATTATTATAAATGTAATAAAACGGAAAACTTTTTATATAAAACAGAATACGTTTATAAAGTTATTTGTTTTATTAGATTTTAAATAGAATATATTATATTTTATTATGCATAGTGTTTGCATAGTGTACGTGATAGTAAAATCTTTTTATATAAAAATGAATACTTTTATAAAGTTATTTGTTTTATTAGATTTTAAATAGAATATATTATATTTTATTATGCATAGTATTTGCATAGTAAAACTTTTTATATAAAAGCGAATACTTTTATAAAGTTTTGTTTTATTTGATTATAAATAGAATATATTATATTTTATTCGTGATAAGGCAAAGATATAGTATCCTTTCCATTCTTCTATAAATAGGATGTTTAGTTAGAATTGAAAATAACACGTAAATTTAGAGAATTCTTCTTCTATAATCTTGAATGTATTTCTTTAGAGTTTTAAGAAACTTTGAGCGTAGAAAACAGTATAAGTTTTCTTCAAGAATATCATCGCCTACCGATTCGGAATACTTTTCTTTTTTAAGGTAAAGGATATTATTTGTTGTACTCGTAAGGGTATTATTCTTTCGTATTCATGAAGAGAGTTATTTTCTTTCAATACCGTAAGGGTTGTTATTTCATTCTTTATTATTATGTTGGAATAACATGTCTAAATGAAGTACCGCATACATGGTAAAATTCTTACATTATTCCATTCTTTATTATTACATTGGAATAAACCGTCTGCATGCGGATTACGCATGACTGGTTCCATTCTTTATTATTCTGTTGGAACATCCTGTCTATGCGGATTACGCATGACCTGGTTTCATTCTTTATTATTATGTTGGAACATCCGTATATATGAGTTACGCATTTGACTGGTTCCATTCTTTATTATTACATTAGAATAATGCATCACGTGGATTCTGACATGGCGGCAAAAATCCATTTTGCGGTTTCATATATTCTATTATACTCGGTTGATTAAAGTTTTGGCTTCTATACTCTATGAAATTAGTGAAATATCCTTGATATTTGCGCTTCATCCAGTATCTTTTCATGGAAATATTCTTCTGAGCATTCTTGAATTTTACTCCACAAAGCAGTATCATGTTGACAATTTGGACGTTATTGAGTTCAGGATAAATTAACTTATAAATCTTTAAAATTTATTCTTGAACTTGTTTTATTGAATTGTCATCATCCCCGTGTTTATAATATGTTGAAAGTCATCTGTGGCCTGTATTGCATAAATGGACTTGGTATGATTATGACCAGGGATTATTCGGTATAATCATGACTGTAATGTTACAAATGATGTGGTAAAAATCCTCATTGGCCGTAGTGCATTGATGGGCAGTTGTTGGCATGATCATGACCATTGATGAATACACGAATATCTTTGGACCGTAGTGCATGAATAACTTATGGTCGTGATACTAATGAATATCCTTGGTCGTAGTGCATGGATGATGTGGGTTATTTATTAAGCTGAGTCTCAGTGATAAAAGTAATGAAAAACCTTTTAAATCATAGAAGATCGTAGATTTTATTCTTTACTTGACTCTTCTAATGGATTGCTTGTTCCGCTGCAGTTAAACTTGATGTTTGTTATATTTTATCAGTTTAACATTGTTGAAGGCTAATGATAATTTATTCTGCATTATCTTAGTCATAATATTTCTTACTGTGCTAGTTTAGCTCACCCTTTTGCTTTCATTGTTCTCTTCAGGAAATGAGAACGTAGCAGGGACTAGTCGGGGAACGGAGTGACAGTCCAGATGATAGCATTAGTAGTCCTCACTATTCTATGAAATAGTGTGATAATAAATGTATTGAAGACTTATTTTGAGTTTGAATACTGTCTAGAAGACAATATTTGTATTAAAACGCACAGCTCATGTTGTATATTTAAGTTTGTATTTGTATTCTGTACCATGTATTTGGCGACTCAGAATAGGTGATGTATACCTATTTTGGGAGCGTCACAACCCGCACCTTTAACATGACGGTCCAAGATGCAGTTGCATCGAGGGATGTAGTTGCAGGTATTATCACGATCAACGATATAAATGCTTATGTATTGTTTGATTCGGGTGCTACTTGTTCTTTCATAGCATGTGATTTTGCTAAACGATTAGAATTACTTCCTGAAAGATTGTATGTACCTTTGAATATCAATGTAGCTAACGAAGAAATAATTCATGTTAGTTATTTAACCATGGTGCAATTATAGATTGTAAAAAGAAATGTGTAAACATTAGAACATTGAGACAACCTCATGTAGTGTTTTACGGTACTAAATCGTCTGGACGTTCGTGTTGTCTTACCATGACACAAACTAGGAAATTATTGAGGAAGGGATGTGTAGGCTATTTATGTCATGTCGTTGATACCCGGAGAGTGGGAGCAACGATGGAACAAATACCTATAGTTAAAGAATTCATGGATGTATTTCCAAGCGAATTGTCGGGTCTTCCACTGGATAGGGAGACTGAATTCGTAATAGATATTGTGCCAAGAGCGGCACTAGTTTCAAGGGCACCGTACCGTATGGCGCCAGTGGAGATAAAGGAGTTGATAGTTCAATTGCAAGAACTGTTGGATAGAAAATACATTCAACCGAGTGTTTTGCCGTGGGGAGCACCGGTACTATTTGTGAAGAAGAAGGACGGATCGTTACGACTTTGTATTGAGTACCGAGAGTTGAACAAGTTAACGATAAAGAATAAATACCCATTGCCCAGGATCGATGATCTCTTTGATCAGTTGAAAGGGGAAAAGTATTTTTCTAAGATAGATTTGCGAATGGGGTATCGTCAGTTGAAGGTTAGGAAGGAGGATGTACCTAAGACGGCATTCAAAACTCGTTACGGTCATTACGAGTTTCTGGTAATGTCATTTGGGTTGACAAATGCACCAGCTGCATTTATGGATATGATGAACAGAGTGTTCAAACAGTATTTGGACAAGTTCGACGTAGTGTTTATTGATGATATTCTAGTCTATTCTAAGACGCCAGAAGATCACGTTGAACACCTAAGATTAGTGTTGGAAACACTAAGAAAGGAGAAGTTATATGCGAAATTCACTAAGTGTGAATGTTGGCTAGAAAGGGTACAGTTTTTAGGTCATGTTATTGACCGAAACGAAATTTCAGTGGACCCAGCGAAGGTGGAAGCAGTGATGAATTGGGAACAGCCGAAAACGCCGACTAAAGTGTGGAGTTTCCTAGGGTTAGCGGGATACTATCGACGATTTATCCAAGATTTTTTCAAGATAGCTACTCTTGTGACAACCCGAGAATTTAGACAATTTTATAAAATCTTAAAAGATTGGATTAAGGTTAAATAATAGACCTAGACATAAAATAAGTGTAGGGATTTGACATTTTTGTGAAGGATTTTGATGAATTTAAAAATTTTTGGTAAAGGCTTATAGTGTTAAGGATATAAGTGTATAAGTATCTGTGTATGTGGTTTTATGTGTAGAGTTGTTTTTAAGGGTCAAGGGTGACCAGATAAAATATATCAGTGACAAACCCTTAGTATATATTAAAAACTTCAACATTCAGTTAGAAAACTCTAACGATTTGTAAGAAACCCTAATACTGGCTCTGGAAACCCTAATTTCAGTTCTGAGAATCCAAAACCCTAATCAAGAATAGTAAAACCCTAATTTGAAATTTAAATCGTAATTTAAGACTGTTAAGTAATTATGTTATGTGATTAATGATGTGTGTTATTAATTATAACCTAATTAGGGAAAACCCTAATGATTAATTAGAAACCCTAATTATTAGAAATCCTAATTTCTATGTTATAAACCATAATCACTAAATTAGAAAGCTAAATGATAATTAGTGGATCTTAAACTTAATTTCCAAGTTTAAATTAATTAGGAAACCTAATGTAATTAGGAAACCCTAATTTTCATTTTTTAGAAAGTTTAATTTTCATTTTTGCCATAATTAGAAATCTTAGAAAAATCAAATTGTGAACCCTAAGGTTCAAACCCTAAGGGTTAAGACAAATGACTAGAAAGCCATTAAATTTGCAAGCCAATTAACCAAACTACCCTTTTGCACATTCTTTAATAGATAACTTATAAATCTTGCAGAGATATTGTGACGCCCCCAAAATAGGTATACATCACCCATTCTGAGTTGTCAATACATGGTACAGAAGCAACTACAACTTTATTATTACAACAGTAAAACTGTGAGTTTGAATACAAATAATATCTTCTAGACAATATCTATACTCAAATAAATCCTCATCACATTTATTGATACATTATTTTACAAAATTGTGAGGACTACTAAACAACTCTCTCTAGAACTTTCATTCCATACCCAGACTCGTACTTCATTATATTCTCGCCTCCCGAGAAGAAAAATAGAACAAAAAGGAAAAGGTGAGCTCAACTAGCCCAAGAAGAATATTATGACTAAGATAATTAACAACAAATTATCGTTAGTCTTCAACAGGAAAAATCTAATAGAATATAATAGACAACAAATTTTAAATCAATATTCGCAATGAAAATAATAATTCATTAGAAGAGTTAAGTAGAGAATGCAAACTACTATCTTCTATGTATGAATTTAAAAGTTCATCGTCTATCTTTTATCCCGTAACATCAATCAATATATATCGGAATCAAATATTCATCTTTGCACTACAGGCCAAAGATATTCATCAATTGGTCATGTTCATCTAAACACCTGTTCATCTTTGCACCACGGGCCAAAGATATTCTTGAGAAATCATTCATCTTCTGCACTACTACGGGCCAAAGATATTCCATAATATCATCATTTAAGATGAAGATGATGAAAAATATTTTTAAAGAAACGAATCCAGTTAAACAAAATGACAAGGATTAAGGATTAAGGATTCGTACTTTGTTTTATCCACGTCCAAAAATACCTCAAAATAATCACAGTGGTGTAAAATTCAAGAATGATCAAAACATGGATACAATCAAAGCTAGTATCCAGAATAGATATTTTGGACGAAAAGAAAATTTTTCATTTTTCGATGAATAGTGTCGATATCGTGAATAGTCGAGTATCGTGAATAGTAACTCCGACAATCGAAAGTTCTAAATTTGATAAAACTTCAGATCAATATTTCAACATAATGATATTGAAAAATAATATCATTACGAAAAAATAATATCCCTTACCTCGAAAGACAAGTCTTTAGTTGAAACACCGGATATAGGTTATGACTTGAACTTGCATCAGTATAGCAATACTCAAAGTATACTCAAAATACTCACAAGAATACGCTTGATAATATAGAGAGAAAACTTCAATTTCTGGTGTGATTTTCAATTCTAACCTAAGCACCTTATTTATAGGAAATTGCTTAGAACACCAAAGCAGAAAATTTAATATAATAATATTTTATATATTACAAATTCTCTACGCACACTTAGCATCTAAAATCATCAATCTTAACACATGTTAAATGAGTCCCAACAATGTAAAAAACGTTTTTGTAATTAAAAATATTTTAAACTTCCAAAAATTAATTATTTCGGAGCTTCAGAACTTCAATAATTCATAATAAATAGCCCTTTTATCAGAAAATTCAAATCTCGCGAGTTTTTATAGGAAATTCAATTCTCTACAACTTTGCAGAAGAAAGTTTTTCCAAATTCTAAACAGAAATTGACCGAAATCCACAAAGCCAGGCGATTTTACGAAATTTATAATCAAATTTCAAATAATAAATGGGGTCCCAGAGACATGTTTAACATGTTTTAAACATTTATTGCAACAAAAATACTCTTCCTCCTCGTATACTCATATATCCCACATTCGTTGTAAAAATATCACCATTATTATATTATTAAAATATAATAATACATTTAAATGAATTATCTTATCAGAAAAAGATAAAATTTTAATTTTCAACAATTGTCACATTAAAAATTTTCTCTATCTATATCCACATAAAATCAATATTTTCCTCATCATATGAATCAATAATTAATTATTCACAAATAATATTACTGAATCACAATATTGACAACCTGTGTAGTTCCCAAGAAAGAGGGGCTTTCAATAAGAATTTCTCTTCTTGGCGCCGCAATTAGGTGACCAAACCTCTCTTAGACATGAACTTTCTAGACATTGCCAATAATGTTATCTAATAATATTATTCGAGATAATATGAATTATTGCATCGATAATGAAAAATACCGTAATGACAATTATTGAAACAACAATGAATATAAAATATCAACGCAAACAATTATTAAATCAATAAAATAATTGAGCGAGTAATTATCGTAACCATTATTAAGTAGTGCCTTCTTACGTAAGAATCAATAATTGGTGCAATACTGGTGTGCTTCTTGTGTTTTAACCAACCAGTATTTTTAAAGATTAAGCTGTAACAACTATGCCGAGTTATTTTTAAACCACTTATATTTGTCGTTTTCTTCATCCAATCGCTTTCAAGTTATGGGGCCCACAAAATCTTAGCGCCCGTCAAATACGAATATTCCCAAACAAAGAAGAATATTCCACGACCAAACGAATATTCCCCGACAACAATGAATATTTTATAACCACACTGCTTATTTTGAAATATTTGCGTATTTTACCCATAACTATTCACATTAATTAAATCAACCCTTACTATTTCAAAATAATAAATAGAAAATTAAATTTCATTAATAATAGGTTGGGGTCTTACAACCTCCCTCCTTATGAAATTTCATCCTCGAAATTGACGACGTACACAGTGTTTCAAAAGGTGAGGATACCTCACTTTCATTTCATTTCCAATTCCCGTGTCATTTCCTCATAGCATGATTCCTCCACAAAACTTTAACTTGTGGTATGACCTTTTCTTGGCGTAGGACATGCTCCTTCCTATCCAAGATCTTAATGGTACCTCCTCATACGTTAAGTCTTTGACTATCTTGTCCGGTTCTAACTCTATAACGTGGTTCGGGTCTTTCACATATTTACGAAGTCTGAGATATGTGAAACACATTATGAACACGAGACATACTTCGGAGGTAACGCGAGTCTATAGGCTACATTTTCTACTCGGTCAAGAATTTGAAATGGACCGATAAATCGTGGATTGAGCTTTTCTCTCTTCCCAAATCTTGTAACTCCCTTCCATGGAGCAACTCGCAACAATACATGATCCCTATACTAAATTCCACGCGTTTTCGATGAAGATCCGCATAACTCTTTTGTCGATCTTGTCTTGGTTTGTATACATTGTCGAATCATTTGGATCTTTTCGGTAGTCATTCGTACTAACTTTCGGGTCCCAACAATGTTGCTTCACCCACCTCATCCCAATATATTGAGAAGCGACACTTTCGTCCATATAATGCTTCAAATGGAGCCACACCTATACTTGCACGATAAGCTGTTGTTGTAGGAGAATTCCACCAATGGTAAATACTTATCCCAACTGCCCTTGAAGTCTAGGATATGGAGTCTTAATAGATCTTCAAGAGTTTGAATAGTCCTTTCTGATTGTCCGTCCGTTTGGGGATGGTATGCCGAACTAAATCGCAAATCCGTGCCCATAGCTTTTTGCAAGCTAACCCAAAATCTTGAAGTGAATCTTGGGTCACGATCCGAAACTATGGATACTAGCATGCCATGCAACCTCACAATCTCATTCATGTACATACTAGCAAGACGTTCAAGGGAATAAGTCTCCCGTATCGGCAAGAAATGAGCAGACTTGGTTAATCTATCAACAATAACCCAAATAGCATTGATGCCTTGAGAAACCAGTAGGAAGACCGTGAACAAAATCCATGGTAATGTGTTCCCACTTCCATTTCGGAATCTCAAGTGGTTGCAACGGACCCTTAGGTACTAGATGCTCCGCTTTACACGTTGACAAGTTAAACACATTGAGATAAACTTTGCAATCTCTCTCTTCATATTGTTCCACCAAAATGTATGTCGAAGATCACGATACATTTTAGTACTTCGAGGATGGATTGCAAATGGTGTATTGTGTGCCTCCATCATAATCTTGTACTTCAAATCGAAGTCGTTAGGGACACAAAGTCCGGAGTGGACTCAAGTATTCCTTCTTCATCAATTCTCGCTTAGGAATAGCTCCTTCTTGTACTTTCTTCTTTATACGCATCGCTCCGGATTGGGTGGCTTGAACAACCTTAACTTTTTCTATTAAAGTTGGCTCTATCGCGATATACTTGACATCATCGCACTCATTCCGCATATGATCTTCTACTCAACGCGTCACCACTACCGCGTTCGCTTTTCGAGGATGGTATTGAATAGTGTGGTCATAGCTCGAGCCAACGCGTCGTTCTTGCATGTTGAGTTCTTTTTGAGTGAAGAAATATTTAAGGCTTTTATGGTGCGAATATATCTCCACTTTCTCCCCATATAGATAGTGCCTCCATATCTTTAGCCATGAAACGATCACGCTAACTCTAGATCATGAGTAGGATAATTCCTCTCATACTCTTTAAGTTGTCGCGAGGCATAGGCTATGACTTTCCCACGTTGCATGAGAACACATCCTAACCCTTTGCTGAAGCATTTTGTAGATAACAAATACATCCGAACCGGATGGTATTGTTAGTAAACAGTGCCAAAATAAGTCTCCTCTTAAGCTCTTGGAAACTCTTCTCGCATTCTACGCTCCAAGCGAATTTTGTATCGTTCAGGAGTTAATTTGGGTTAATGGAGTAGGGATTAGAAAACCCTTCCACGAATCATGATAATAACCAAACTAGACCCGTAAAGCTACGTGCTTGGCCACCGAACCGGTTGCTCCCAACTTTGTATTGCTTCAATCTTGGCAAGGGTCCACGGATACTCCATGTTTTGACACCACGTGCCCAAGAAATGCTACTTCCTCAAGCCGAACTCGCATTTCTTCAATTTGGCATATAGTTTGTTTTCACGAAGCCTTTGGAGTACCAGCTTCAAATGGTGCTCATCATCTTCACGACTTTTGGAATATATGAGGATGTCATCAATAAAGACAATAACAAACTGATCCAAATATTCCTTGAATACTCGGTTCATCATATCCATGAAAGCCGCAGGAGCATTAGTCAATCCGAAAGACATGACTAAGAATTCATAATGCTCGTCTTCGAGTTCTAAAGGCGATCTTTGGAATATCCTTAGTTCTAATCTTCAAATTTGATGATATCCGAAGCGAAGATCGATTTTTGAAAAGAATTATGCCCCCTTGCAATCTGGTCAAACAAGTCATCAATACGAGGTAGAGGATACCTATTCTTGATGGTGATATGGTTCAATTCAGATAGTCAATACAAAGTCGCGTATCTCCGTCTTTCTTCTTTACTGAATAAAGCAGAGCACCCCGAGGAGATGTACTAGGGACGAATGAAACCGATGTCCAACAATTCTCTGTAGTTGGACCTTTAACTCTGAAGTTCAATAGAGCCATTCCATATGGGGTTTAAAAATGGGCTTTCTACCGGGTTCAAGATCAATAAAGAATTCAACTTCACATTCGGGGTAGGCCGGGAATTTCTTCTTGAAATCGTCGGAAAGTCAATAACAACAGGGAATATTATTCAAATTTGGCGTGTCATTATTCAAATCCATAACATGGGCTAAGAAAGCTTGACATCCGTTTTTCAATAAGCGAATAGCTTTATGATTAGATATGACGTTGATTGATTTTAATGGTTTAGTTTGCTTGAATTAAATACAACAGGTTGGTTAGGAATATGAAAACTAACAACCCTACGAAAATAATCAATTTTGGCATGATGAGTAGTTAACCAATCAATCCCTAAAATCACATCAAAAGCAAGTATCTTTAAAGAGATAAGGTCAACAGGTAAGGTGATGGTGCTAACTTGAATCAAACAAGATTTATAAGCGAGTGGATGTGATGAAAGTTTCTCCTAACGAAGTTTCCACAGATAGGTTAAAGTCTAATTTCTCCGAGTCAAGTTTAAGCGTTGAGCACATGTAGGAGAGATAAATGAATGGGTAGCACCCGGTATCAAGTAAAGGTATAAACCGCAAGAATTTATAAATAGCTTACCCGTGATCACCTCATTTGGGTTCCTCGCATTTTGACGATCCACAACAAACGCTCTTCCGGGCAGTTGACTTTGACTTTTACGGGACGATCTTTTTGAGTCACCTTCCCCATTGAACTAGGTTTCGCTACTGCGTACAATCTCGGCGATATGTCATTCCTTTCCACAATTATAGCATACCTTAAAGCTATTTGTAGGCGGTTTTGGTGATATATCCCTCTTTTCGCATTTGTAGCATATGGACCGGTGGTCGTTCTCCTCCTTAGAACCGATTCTTCGCAAGACCGCTGTCGTCTTCACATGGTCGTTGTTAAATCTCCTCTTTTTAAAATCTCTCTCGACTCGCTTCTTCTATTTTCATGGCCATGATTACCACCGAGTGGTTACCATTTTGTCCGTCTGCATTTCTTTCTCCATTTGGTTTTCATTATTACATTGGTTCGCTATCTCTGCAGTACGATCCTAGTTATGGTCCCTCGGTTGAACATACTCGTTATCTCACTCTAACAATTGAGCCCTATTAACAACATCTGAATAGAGAGAAAATTTATGAGAAATGAGATATTGTCGTATGCAGGGTTTCAAACCTCTTAGAAACATCAGCGTTGTGAGACCCCAGATTTTATCAATAAAGATTTAAATTTTGTTGAAATATGTTTTTTAATATTATGGTGTGAATTTAAGATAATATTATAGTTGTGGGTAGTATTTATAAATTTTGCAAAGTATGCAAGTGGTTATATTATATTCGATTGGTCGGGGAATATTCGATTTAGCGGGGAATATTAAATACAATGCTCAATCATTGGTGGACCTACAAGCGTAATTATTGTCGGATTGAGAAAGCGACAAAAATATTTTATTGAAATAACGGCGGAAGTTTTCTAGTAGTTCTTGTTGAAACTACTCGGTAGTAAAAATACGATGTCGTGTGGTTGCATAGTAGCACACGGTATTGATTATTGATGCTTATATGAGAAGTCTTTCGGTTTGATTCCATTATTGTCGATTAATAATATGAATTATATATAGCGATAATGACGTTTTGTTTTATTCGTATTATTAACGTAATAAAAGCGAAACATCTTTTATATAAAATAGAATACTTTATTAAAGTTATTCTATAAATAGAATATATTATATTTTATTATGCATAGTGTTGCATAGTGTTTTTGCATAGTGTTTTGCATAGTGTTTGCATAGTAAAATGTTTTATATAAATAGAATATATTATATTTTATTTAAAAGATTTTTCTTTAAATATGGACCGTCAGATTAAAGTAAATCAATCTGGACAGATAGTTCATGGATTGAATTCTTATGCATTCCATTTTCCTATAAATAGAAACTCGTTTCCTTCATTATTTTTTCTTACGAATTCATTGAAACTCTAGAGAGAGAAATTATAGAGAGAAGCTATAGAGAGAAAGTTATAGAAAGAAGAAGAGTATTACGCTACTTCACTACTTCTATATTAGGTTCTTTTACGGTAAGGGGTGTTATTCTTTCTTCTTGAAGAGAACTTACATTATTCCATTCATTATTATTTACATTGGAATAACTTTTGTAAAAAGTGGCATACCCTATACATAACTTTTGTATCATGGCATACCTATACTTGGTGAAATCCTTATGTTATTCCATTGCTTATTATTACATTGGAATAACTTTTGTGTATCATGATTTACCCTATACTTGGTGACATTCTTCTATTATTACTGTTGGAACATCACATGCATGTGTTTTACACCGGACTGGTTTCGATTTTTATTATTCATTTGAACATCACATGCATGTGTTTATACAGGACTGGTTAAAATCTTTATCATTCTCGTTGGAATATCCTATCGTGTGTTTTACACCGGATGCAGTTCCATCTTTATTATTCTGTTGGAACATCCTGTCGATTGTGAATTTCACGACTGGTTCCGTTATTATTATTATTCATTGGAATAACTTTGTCATCTGGCAAGTACCGCATGCATGGTGATTTCTTTTGTTATTCCATTCTTTATTATACCCAGTTGGTTAAAACTTTGACTTCTATACTCCATGAAATTAGTAGAATATCCTTGATATTTGCGTTTCATCCGGTATCTTTTCATGGAAATATTCTTACGATCATTCTTGAATTTTACTCTACGTAAACGATATCATGTTGACAATTTGGACGTTAATAATTCATGGATTAAATAATTCTTGAACTTGTTTTATTGAATTACTATGTCATTGTCATCATCCTCATGTTATATTATGTTATCTTTGGCTTACGTGCATAGATGAACTTAGTATGATTATGACCGAGGATCATTCGGTATAATCATGACTTGATATAAATGATGTGACAAAAGTCCTCGGTGGCACTGTAATGCGATGATGGATAGTTTTTGGTATGATTATGACCGGGGGTGATTCGGTATAGTCATGACCATTGATAATTTGATGAAAATCCTTGGCCATGAGTAGTGCAGGGATGATTAGATGTGGTGGTTTATTTATTGTTGAGTCTCGATAAAAATTGATGAAAACCTTTTAAAACCTAAAAGATAGTAGACTTTATTCTCTACTTGACTCTTTTAATGGATTGCTTATTCCATTGCAGATTAAAGCTGGTTTCTATTGTATTTTATCGGTTTAACCTTGTTGAAGGCTAATGATAATTTATTCGCATTATCTTAGTCATAATATTTCTTCTTGGGCTAGTTGAGCTCACCCTTTCTTTCACTTTATTCTCTTGAAATGAGAACATAAATTTGGGACGAGTCGGGAACGAAGTAATGGTCAGGAGGATAGCATTAGTAGTCCTCACTATTACGTGAAATAGTGTGATAATAGTTGTAATGAGGACTCCTTTTGAGTTTGTATAATATCTAGTAGACAATATTTGTATTCAAACTCACGGTTTTATGTCATATTGTACATACGACAGTTAGGTTAGTAAGTTGTATTTGAATTTATGTACCATGTAAGTGGCGACCCAAGATGGGTGGCGTATACCTAATTTTGGGGAAGCGTCACGGTTGGTATCGAGCTTAGGGATATGATCCTGGCTAAGATGTGAGAATAGTACTAGGAGGGGAGAGGCAGGGAATACCTTCGCTAGTATGACCTACCTAAGTTTATTTGGTATTTGATTGGTCGGTGAGGAGTATAGTGATAATATGTTGCATGTCAATTAAACCTTATTTTGTGGCGGTGTTTGAAAATGGCATCAAGAAAATGTTGAGAATAGCAATGGAGCACAGGAGGTATTGATTCTCCACGGATCAATAATCGGGACAATGTACAACGGGATGGCGATAATCCTCCTGTAAACAACAACACGATCAATTGACTAACGACTTGAGACGTTTAAGAGGTTTTAGAATTCATGCAACATCGGTGAAAGCGACTCATCCAAAGCGTAGGTGGAAACACGGAAAACTCTCAAGGCGGTCACCGCTAAACAATTCAAGGAGTTGGGACCACCGGAGTTTAAGGAGAGCCAAAACCACTTGGCGGAAGCATGGATAAAGATTACCAAGATATTTGATGTCTTGGGATGCTCTCGAGGAGCAAAAGGTTCCTTTTGCCGCCTTTATGTTGTTGCGGAGAGGCGATTCTTGGTGGGAATCGGTGAAAGCGTACTCAACTCTAACATCTTGAAGATATCTTGGGAGAAGTTCGGGAGTCATTCAACGACAAATACTTTCACGAAAGTATTCGCCACATGAAGGAGGTGGAGTTTATCAAGTTGGAACAAAACAATATGGCCAGGTCGCATGATACGAGGCAAAGTTTACGGAGTTATCATGATTTCGTCCCCACTTGGTGGATAATGAAGAGAGAATGGCACGAATGTTTTAAGAGGTTTGAAGCGAGAGATCGTCAACATCTTATTTCTCATAAAGCGTGTTTTTATTCGGATGTTGTAAATAGGGCTCGATTAGTGGAGTAGCGATAACGAGTCAACGCATAACTAAAAAGAAAGTGGCAAGCAAAATTATAATACCGGTGAGTAGTAGTCATCAAGCGGTGACAACAAGCGTGGAGGAATCAACGGGCGGATATGGTAACCACCGGTGGTAATTAGGGCCAAAACAATAAGAATGGACATTTCAAGAAAAGGAGATTCAACAATGATAGAAAGGCGTCAAAGACCAAGATTTTGTTGTTAAGGAAGGAGAAGGACCATCTATTATATGCTTCAAATGCGGAGGAGAGGGACACATCGGTCGAGCTGCGCTGCGCCATCAAAGCAAAGCATGTTATAATTGTGGAAGAGAAGGTCACTTAGCTCGATTTTGTCGTTTACCGAAGACAAATTCAACTAGGATGGAGGCACCAAAGG
The DNA here is from genome assembly GCA_020205615.1 of Panax quinquefolius. Lineage (NCBI taxonomy): Eukaryota > Viridiplantae > Streptophyta > Magnoliopsida > Apiales > Araliaceae > Panax > Panax quinquefolius. The sequence goes on from CM035151.1 coordinate 37,209,856, forward strand.
CTGTCCCAGACAAACCAAAGCCGGTAGTTTAAGAGAGAGCATTTTTTTTTTCTCGTGACGAGGAACCTGAATAAGATTATCACGGGTAAGTAATCATAAGCTCTTGCGAAGTCTATACCGTGTTAGATACCGATTCTACCCACTCTTTTATTTCACCTAGTTGCGTTCGGCGTTTAAATTTGTCTCAGGAGAAGTTAGACTTTGACTTATTGGTTGAAACTTCGTTAGTAGGAGCCTTCGTTTCGCTTACTATTTTTAAATCTTGTTTGATTCAAATAAACACTTTCACGTTACTGTCGATCTTATCTTTTGAAAATACTTGCCTTTGATGTGATTTTAGGAATCAATTGGTTAACTACTCATCATGCTTTTCGTAAGGTTGTTAGCTTTTATATTCATAACCATCCTGTTATCTGAATTCAAAGTAACCAAACCACTAAAGTCAATCATTGTCATATCAAGCCATAAGTAAAGAGCCCCCGATCCTTTCGTTGTTGACTTCCTTGTGTGGAATGCACCAGAAGCCGGACTTTCGTGAGGCTACGTTGTATTTGAAGATGGCAAGTTGATAGGTATCATTGTGAGGTCTTTATCTGAGTTAAGGGATAGAAGTCACAGTTGGTATTAATGTGACGTACTATCCAAGTCTTGGGCGAGAATAATGATTTTGAATGATATTTCTATCATTAATAAATTTCTTGGCGTATTCTTGAAGACTTCCTAGCCTACCCTAGGCGTGAAATCGAATTTTGTATTGACCCCAGTATAAAACCCATTTCTTAAACCCTCAAATATTTTTTCAACTAAAAAGTTTACGTGGTTTATGATGAAAGTCATAATAAAAGCATAGGACTGATGAAAATCATGGGTATATGAAGTATTAGTAAGTTTTATGATGAGTTATGTTGGTTAGTATGTGAAAACATGAAAGTTTCCTAGAAATCACAAAGAGTTGAAAATCAGATTTTGGTGAAAAACGTAACATGAAATTCAATTGACCATATCTCCTATTATATTTTGAATTTTGAGTGTGGTCAAGTCCTAGAGTTAGACCTATGAGTTACCTAACTAATCCAAGTGGAATTACTGGAAAAGGTGTTGTAGATTTTTGTGTGGACTAATTTTAGCAAAGGAGGCCAAAAGCAGTAAATTTCGAAAATGCTCTCTGCCCAGAAACTTTTAAGGGACTGTTTCGGTCACTTAAATTATGAGAAAAATTCTGGCCTTTTGGGACATGAAAGTATATGGTATAAAGTACCTCCTGTCCAAAAATGAGCTCATTACGACTTAAAATGAGCAAGTTATGACTATTTCAATATTTAGATTTTTCCGATTTAAAAAACGCTATAACCAGGAGTTCTATAACTCGATGACCATGAAATTTAAACTAGAAGCTCACGTTAACATGTGTAAGGTCCTGCCATGATTTGGGAATTTTGGAGTTAAACTTGAGGTAGCTAATTTCTTAAGAAATTAATTAGAAATTGATTTTGAAAAATAGTAAATGAATTTTAAAAATTCGAGAAAATATATTTTCATCATGGGACTATATTATGCTAAATCCCAGAAAAGAAATATTTTTGGGACTGATTTGGTATTTTCATGAAAATAGTTTAATTTACAAACATATGAGTTAAATATGTTATGTGAAGTAACAAAGTTGAAAATATGATTTTATGATTAGAGAATCCTATATAGAGTATATGCATATTTTTTGATGAGGGATTTGATAATTGGTGATGATATTTTATGAGTATGGCATTTTTGAATGATTAAATGCATTATATGGTAAAGCGTAAACAATTAAGATAAATTGTTTATAAATTTAAGAAGTGATTAAAATATTGTTATAATATTAATGATATTAGATTATGAGATTATTAAGTGATTGAAAACATGGGGATATTCTTGAATCCTGGATAAATTATATTATAAATGTTTAATATTTATCCTTTATCTCATTTGATTGATTCTTTATATCATTATCCTCATGCTTATATTATGTTGAAAGTCATCTGTGGCCTGTAGTGCATAGATGGACTTGGTATGATTATGACCAGGGATTGTTCGGTATAATCATAACAGTAATTGAAAACACAATTATCTTTGGCCGTAGTGCATGGATAATTTGTGGTCGTGATACTAATGAATACACAATTATCTTTGGCCGTAGTGCATGGATAATTTGTGGTCGTGATACTAATGAATACACAATTATCTTTGGCCGTAGTGCATGGATAATTTGTGGTCGTGATACTAATGAATACACAATTATCTTTGGTAGTAGTGCATGGATAATTTGTGGTCGTGATCTTAATGAATACACAATTATCTTTGGTAGTAGTGCATGGATAATTTGTGGTCGTGATCTTAATGAATACACAATTTTCTTTGGTAGTAGTGCATGGATAATTTGTGGTGCATTGATCTTAATGAATACACAATTATCTTTGGTAGTAGTGCATGGATAATTTGTGGTCGTGATACTAATGAATACACGATTATCTTTGGTAGTAGTGCATGGATAATTTGTGGTCGTGATCTTAATGAATACACAATTATCTTTGGTAGTAGTGCTTGGATAATTTGTGGTCGTGATACTTAATGAATACACAATTATCTTTGGTAGTAGTGCATGGATAATTTGTGGTCGTGATACTAATGAATATCCTTGGCACGTAGTGCGGGGATGATTCGATGATATGGATTAATTATTGAAATTTGAGTCTCGACAATGAAATATTAATTCATGGATGTGGTAAAAGTCATCTTTGGTAGTAGTGCATTGATAGACTAGGTATGATTATGACCAAGGATTATTCGGTATAATCATGGCCAGTAATTGAAAACACGAATATCCTTGGCGATTGGTGCATGGATAATTCGTGGTCGTGATACTATTAAGTGCGTCAAAGCATTATTGGTTTTCTGAGTTGTATATCTTTGCTTTGTGTAGTGCAAAGATGAATTGTTAATGAATATCTTTGGTAGGATTGCAAAAATGAATTTAATGTTTTCAACGATAAGGGTATTCAAGGTATCCTCACCTCTTTATCATATCATATACGCATTCTAATTTGAGGGTGAAATTCCATAAGGAGGGAGATGTGAGACCCAGATTTTATCAATAAAGATTTAAATTTTGTTGAAATAATTTTTTAATATTATGGTGTGAATTTAAGATAATATTATAGTTGTGGGTAGTATTTATAAATTTTGCAAAGTATGCAAGTGGTTATATTATATTCGATTGGTGGGGAATATTCGGTTTAGCGGGAATATTAAATGCAACTACTCAATCATTGGTGGACCCTAGCAGAATTATTGTCGGATTGAGAAAAGCGACAAAAATATTTTATTGAAATAACGGCGGAAGTTTTCACAAGTAGTTCTTGTTGTACTTTCGGTAGTAAAAAGTACGATGTCGTGTGGTTGCATAGTAGTAGCATGCGGTATTGATTATTGATGCTTATGTGAGAAGTCACTCGGTTTGATTCCATTATTGTCGATTAATAATATGATTATTATATAGCGATAATGACGTTTTGTTTTATTCGTATTATTAACATAATAAAGCGAAACATCTTTTATATAAAATAGAATACTTTATTAAAGTTATTCTATAAATAGAATATATTATATTTTATTATGCATAGTGTTGCATAGTTTTGTTTTTGCATAGTATTGCATAGTGTTTGCATAGTAAAATGTTTTTATATAAATAGAATATATTATATTTTATTTAAAAGATTTTTCTTTAAATATGGACCCTCGATTAAAGTAAATCAATCTGGACCGTTCATGGATTAATTCTATGCATTCCATTTTCCTATAAATAGAAGCTCATTCCTTCATTATTTTCTTACGAATTCATTGAAACTAGAGAGAGAAATTATAGAGAGAAGCTATAGAGAGAAAGTTATAGAAAGAAGAAGAGTATTCGCTACTTCACTACTTCTATATTAGGTTCTTTTACGGTAAGGGGTGTTATTCTATTTTCTTCTTGAAGAGAACTTTTGTTATTCCATTCATTATTATTACATTGGAATAACTTTGTAAAAGTGGCATACCCTATACATAACCTTGTATCATGGCATACCCTATACTTGGTGAAATCCTTATGTTATTCCATTGCTTATTATTACATTGGAATACTTTTGTATCTGTGAGTTTACCCTATACTTGGTGACATTCTTCTATTATTACATTTGGAACATCACATGCATGTGTTTTACAGGACTGGTTCCGCTTTTTATTATTACATTGGAACATCATGCATGTTTTTTACAGGACTGGTTAAAATCTTTATCATTACGTTGGAATATCCTATCATGTGTTTTGCGGATCCGGTTCCATCTTTATTATTACATTGGAACATCACAGCCGGTGTGAATTTCACACGACGACTGGTTCCGTTATTATTATTACATTGGAATAACTTTTGTCATCGCGGGCATCGCATGCATGGTGATTTCTTTTGTTATTCCATTCTTTATTATACCCGGTTGGTTAAAACTTTGACTTATACTCCATGAAATTAGTAGAATATCCTTGATATTTACGTTTCATCCGATATCTTTTCATGGAAATATTCTTACGATCATTCTTGAATTTTACTCTACTGAAACGAAGATCATGTTGACAATTTGGGCGTTAATAATTCATGGATTAAATAATTCTTGAACTTGTTTTATTGAATTACTATGTCATTGTCATCATCCTCATGTTATATTATGTTATCTTTGGCTTACGTGCATAGATGAACTTAGTATGATTATGACCGAGGATCATTCGGTATAATCATGACTTGATATAAATGATGTGACAAAAGTCCTCGGTGGCTGTAATGCAATGATGGATAGTTTTTGGTATGATTATGACCGAGGGGTGATTCGGTATAGTCATGACCATTGATAATTTGATGAAAATCCTTGGCCAAGTGATACGGGGATGATTAGATGTGGTGGTTTATTTATTAAAAAGTCGAGTCTCGGTGATAAAAATTGATGAAAACCTTTTAAAACCTAAAAGATAGTAGACTTTATTCTCTACTTGACTCTTTTAATGGATTGCTTATTCATTTGCGATTAAATGGTTGTCTATTGTATTTTATCGGTTTAACTTTGTTGAAGGCTAATGATAATTTATTACGCATTATCTTAGTCATAATATTTCTTCTTGGGCTAGTTGAGCTCACCCTTTCTTTCTTTGTTCTCTTGAGGAAATGAGAACATAATTTGGGACGAGTCGGGGAGCGAAGTAATGGTCCATAGGATAGCATTAGTAGTCCTCACTATTACGTGAAATAGTGTGATAATAGTTGTAATGAGGACTCCTTTTGAGTTTGTATAATATCTAGTAGACAATATTTGTATTCAAACTCACGGTTTTATGTCGTATTGTATACCTACGATTACGTTAGTAAGTTGTATTTGAATTTATGTACCATGTAAGTGGCGACCCAAGATGGGTGACGTATACCTAATTTTGGGGGCGTCACACGTGTCATACGTTCCTCATTCTCCACCAAATGAGGTGCAAACCTGGATAACTCTGCAAACTTTGCCTGGTAATGAGACATCGTCATGTTGTTTTGTTCTAATCTGTTGAACTCCACTTCCTTCATATGACGAACACTTTCAGGAAAGTATTTGTCATTAAATAGTTTTGAAATGTCTCCCAAGACATGTCGAAAAGTCTTAATTTGGATGGGTACGCTTCACGAGACTCTCCCACCGGTGATGCCCGCCCACGGAACATAAAGGTGGCGAATGGAACCTTCTATTCTCCGTGCATCCCAAGACATCGAATATCTTGGTAATTTGCTTGATCCATGTTTCCGCCATGATCGGATCGCTTTCCTTAAATTTCGTGGTCCCAACTCTTTGAAGCTGCTTGGTTGTGACAACCCGTGAATTGCTATCATTTCCTCCTCGTATTTTGAACACGGGTCTCCCTAAATTCGATTTTGCATGAGCGCAAAAAGCTTCTAAACATCCCCTCGTTCATCATCGCTTCAATGGTGTTGTTCATGGGAGGAACATTGCCCGACTGTTACTGCACGTTCTCCTCGTTGGTGAAATGCAGGTGTCTCCACAGTCTCATTTCCATTGTTAATATTCTCATTCGACATTCTCAAAATCGTCATAAAACAAGGGTTAATTAAGGAAATCAATATATCACATAATATCCTTATATCTTGACCAACTAACAAATAAGCTTAGGTAGGACACACTAGCGAAGGATTTACTCGTCTCTCCCTCCTAATTCTATTCCTCGATCTCGCTTGGAGATCATATCCCCAAGCTCTCGATACCAACCATGACGCCCCAAAATAGTTATACATCACCCATTACGAGTTGTCAATACATGGTATGTAAACAACTACAACTTTATTATTACAACAAGAAAGCGTGAGTTTGAATACAAATATTATCTTCTAGACAATATCTATACTCAAATAAATCCTCATCACATTTATTGATACATTATTTTACAAAATGGTGAGGACTACTAAACAACTCTCTCTAGAACTTTCATTCCATACCCAGACTCGTACTCGCTTATATTCTCGCCTCCCGAGAAGAAAAATGGAACAAAAAGGAAAAGGGTGAGCTCAACTAGCCCAAAAAAAAGAATATTATGACTAAGATAATATACAACAAATTATCGTTAGTCTTCAACAGGAAAAATCTAATAGAATACAATAGACAACAAATTTTAAATCAATATTCGCATTGAAATAATAATTCATTAGTAGAGTTAAGTAGAGAATGCAAACTACTATCTTCTATGTATGAATTTAAAAGTTCATAGTCTATCTTTTATCCCTGTAACATCAATCAATATATATCTAGAATCAAATATTCATCTTTGCACTAAGGGCCAAAGATATTCATCAGTTGGTCATGTTCATCTAAACACTGTTCATCTTTGCACTACGGCCAAAGATATTCTTCAGAAATCATTCATCTTTTGCACTACTGTGCCAAAGATATTCCATAATATCATCATTTAAGGTGAAGAAGATGATGAAAATATTTTTAAAGAAAGCGAATCCGGTGAAACAAAATGACAAGGATTAAGGATTAAGGATTCAGTACTTTGTTTTATCCACGTCAAAAATATCTCAAAATAATCACGGTGGTGGTAAAATTCAAGAATGATCAAAACATGGATACAATCAAAGCTAGTATCGAGAATAGATATTTTAGACGAAAAGAAAATTTTTATTTTTGATGAATAAGTGTCGATTCATTGAATGAAAGGTTATGAGTATCGTGAATAAAGTTGAGTATCGTGAATAGTAACTCAGACACCAAAAGTTTCAAATTTGATAAAAACATCGATCAATATTTCAACATAATGATATTGAAGAAATAATATCATTACGAAAAAAATAATATCCCTTACCTCGAAAAGATGAGATCTTCTAGTTGAAACACCGGATATAGGTTATGACTTGAACTTGCACGTATATAACAATACTCAAAGTATACTCAAAATACTCACAAGAATACGCTCGATAATATAAAAGAGAAAACTTGAGTTTCGGTGTGATTTTCAATTCTAACCTAAGCACCTTATTTATAGGAAATTGCTTAGAACACCAAAGCGAGAAAATTTAATATAATAATATTATATATATTACAAATTTCTACGCACACTTAGAATCTAAAATCAAAGCAATCTTAACACATGTTAAATGAGTCCCAACAATGTAAAAAACGTTTTGTAATTAAAAATATTTTAAACTTCCAAAATTAATTATTTTGAGCTTTGAACTTCAATAATTCATAATAAATAGCCCTTTTATCAGAAAAATTCAAATGTCGCGATTTTTATAGGAAATTCAATTCTCTACAACTTGCGGAAGAAAGTTTTTCCAAATTCCAAACAAAAATTGGACCGAAATCCACAAGCAGACGATTTTACAAAGTTATAATCAAATTTCGATCAATAAATGGGGTCCACCGACATGTTTAACATGTTTTAAACATTTATTGCAACAAAAATACTCTTCCTCCTCAGTATACTCATATATCCCACATTCGTTGTAAAAATATCACCATTATTATATTATTAAAATATAATAATACATTTAAATGAATTATCTTTATCGAAAAAGATAAAATTTTAATTTTCAACAATTGTCACATTAAAATTTTCTCCATCTATATCCACATAAAATCAATATTTTCCTCATCATATGAATCAATAATTAATATTCATAAATAATATTACGAGAATCACAATATTGTGACGCAGCGGTTTCAGGAAAGAGGGGCTTTCAATAGAATTTTTCTTCTTTCGCACGCAATTAGGTGACCAAACCTCTCCTTAGAGCGTAACTTTCTAGACATTACCAATAATGTTATCTAATAATATTATTCAGATAATATGAATTATTGCATCGATAATGAAAAATTGTGTAATGACAATTATTGAAACAATGAAAATATAAAATATCAACGTAGCAATTATTAAATCAATAAAATCTTGAACGATAATTATCGTAACCATTATTAAGTAGTGCCTTCTTACGTAAGAATCAATAATTGGTGCAATACTGGTGCTCTTCTTGTGTTTTAACCACCGAGTATTTTAACAAGATTAATTGTGAATAACAACTACGCTGATTATTTTTAAACCACTTATATTTGTCGTTTTCTTCATCCAATCGCTTTCAGTTATGGGGCCCACAAAATCTTTGCTTGGCAGTAAATACGAATATTCCCCGCACGTAAGAATATTCCACGACCAAACGAATATTCCCGACAACAATGAATATTTTATAACCACTTGTTTATTTTGAAATATTTGCGTATTTTACCCATAACTATTCACATTAATCAAATCAACCCTTACTATTTCAAAATAATAAATAGAGAAAATTAAATTTCATTAATAATAAGTTGGGGTCTTACAGATATGTATATAGTTAGTGACCAAATTAGATTGCCCATGTGCTCTAAATATTAACAAATCAACCATATTCACTAGCCAAGTTCATTACATCCATCATACATATAGAATTAGAGAGAGAAAAGTTCACAAAAATAACCCATTTGTACTCAAACACTTAACTTTGACCTTCTCTCTCTAGACCCACAAAATTCTTAAGTGATTCAGTCCTTAGTATGATCCATAGCAAGTCAAGATCAGATCAGATTCAAGATTAAAGTATCAAAGTGGTACAAACCCTAAATTTTCAAAATACATAAAAGATTTGTGTTAATGTTGTTATTTGTTGGATATATATGTGTCAAAGGATGTTATTGAGTGATCTAGGTTGTTATATCTTAGATCTATAACATCTAGATACACGAAAATAGTATTTTTAGTAACTGATCATGAACCCTAATTTGTGCTCTGACAGTCAAATGCCAGGGCTCATAGATCTCTCTGTGTTAATTATTAGGTGTGTTAGATGTTATAGATCTGGTCTTTTCCATGAGGAGAGTAGACTGGAAGTTGAATCAAATCCATTCCATGTCTAGATCTCTAGTTATAAGCGGTCAAAGTGTGTTGACCGAGTACGAAAACTGAGTTTCTGGGCAGCCCAGAAACCCAAAAATGGTCTGACAATATATTTGAGGCTTCTGATCTTACAACTTGTAAGGAATTTGGCCAAGTTGTTGTTTTGATGTTGTAAACTGGTATATGAACTATACATCCAAGCCCTTAGATTACCCAAATCATGTATAAAATTAATGATAATCATGGTCAAAGTAGAGTTGACCGACTGTTTATACAGATTTCTGGAAAACCCAGAAACCTTCAAGAATGAATTCTCTGACATATTTTGACAAGCCTTAATCTTTCATGTGTGATATTGTTAGATTGATTTAGTGATATTTTATTGTACCTTGACATGAGGACTACACGATTGAACCTTAAAATCACACCAAGAAGTTCCAGAACTCAAGCTATAAGGATCTAAAGTAGATACTTTGCAATTGTTCTTCATTTCTGGAAAACCAGAAATGAAGAACAGCTCTGACAAGCTTTTCTGGGGCTTAGATCTTGCTGATTTTATATGTTTTGGCCATGAACTTAGTATGTAGTTGTAGTATTACATTAATACTACCATATGAACATCATTACCAGCCCAGATAACAACAACTCAAGAACACCTATAGCGACAGTTTTGTCGCTATAGGGCCCTTTAGTGACAGTTAATTACAAAAATTAATTATTTTTATTAAAGAATTAGAAAAAAATAGTTTTTAATTATTAAAAATTCATATTAAATTCCTAAAAATTATTTTAAAGCCTAAAAATAGGTTTTTAATAATTTTGAATATATTTCATTAATATTTAATATTTTAGAATATTAATGGTATTCAATTTATTTAATTATAATATTAAATAAATTATTTAAAAATGATTTTAATACTTGAAAAATATTGGAAAATATATTATGATATAAGAATATATTTTAAGTTATTTTTAATGGCTTTTAATATTTTGTGATAAATTTCATTAATAAATTAATATTAATTGGAATTAATTTATTTAATAAATATATTAAATAAATTATGGAAAAATAGAATTAATGTTCTAATATCATATAAAATGATTTAAAGGGTATAAAAATATTTTAAGCTATAAAATATAATTTTGATATTTTGTCTTGAAAAATATTAATATTTTAATATTAATGGCAATTATTTAATAATGGCTTTAATTACTTTAAAACCATTTAAAAGCAATAATAAAGTATTAAAAATACTTTGATATATTATAAATACTTTATATTATTATGTCATGATTTTTATTAATATTGATATTAAATAAATATTGATGATAATGGAATATTGTGGTATTAAATCATATAAATATGATATTAATGATTGAAAAATCATGATAAATGATAATAATTATTTAAAAATTATTTTGACTGAATAATAAATTATCTAAGATAATTATTAAGCGATTAAGTATGGTCTTAAGGAAAATAAGCTCGCTAATTATCCGATTAGGCAATCAGGATGCCAAAATTGTACCAAACTCAATTCAGACTGAAATAGTTTGACTTGATGTCGAGTCTTAAGTGTTTTATAGACCGATAGGGATACGTGCTAATGTGTTTAGGTTATTTTATAATTATATATAACAGTATTATATTGTGATGATATTATTCTAATATTGGGAGATCTATATTGCCAATATTAAATTGCGTAATAGTAATCGACCGAACAGGCAAGTTTTCTCTAACTCAACTTCGAGTTGTTTCATTCAAATATACGTATGGTTAATCATTGTTGATTATCATGTCTATGAATTATTGATTCGCACTTTGTGCATATTGCATGTGTTCATCAGGTATGAAAGGCTGATCACCTTCATTACCATCTAGTTCAGTTAAATTGTTTATGATCTTTATCGTTCAGTTATGAAATTTTTTCATGCTAGTTCATAACTATATTGTTGAGCTTTAGCCAGCTTATTGTTTAATTCTTTCAATCATGATATATCCTCAATTAAATTTATACTTGTTGGGCAAACTTGTTGCTCACCCTTGTTATATCATGATAAATATTGCAGATTAGAATGAATACGTCGGATACAGAAAAAGACAAAGACAAGTCCAGCTTGGGGTTATATGTGCAGCTAAATTTGTAACAGTAATGTATGATAATAATATTGTATGTCAATTAGGTTATGAATGGTGTATTAAGTGAAGGTTCTTGACCTTGGGGATAGTGTGTAAAGTTTAATGTATAAACAATTAATGTTTATATCTTTCGCAATAGTTATAGAATGATTGTACCAGATTCGTGGTTATTTGGGACCCAAATTTGGGGACGTCACAACTCCATTGACTAATTTGACATAGAAGACAGTGAAGTACGTGTGGACGGAGAAGTGTGAAGATAATTTTAGGAGCTGAAGAAAAGGTTGAGTGAAGCACTTGTATTATCTTTACCCGATGATACAGGGAATTTTATAGTTTATAGCGTTGTTTCGCATAGAGGACTTGGTTGCGTGTTCATGCAGCATGGAAAGGTCATTGCGTATGCATCACGACAGTTAAAGGATTATGAGAAAGTTATCCTAATAATGATCTGGAACTGGCCGCGATAGTGTTTGCCTTGAAGATATGGAGGCATTACTTATACGGAGAGAAATGTGAGATATACACGGACCATAAAAGTTTAAACTATATCTTCACACAAAAGGGTTAAATGCTTTCTAAGTCATTATACCATATGCTTGACTTCAAATTGGATCAATTGAACTTTTTTTTTTATGATTGACTCATTAAACTCGATTTTTTAACAAAAGTTAAAAAAGCCGTTACACTAGTTTATTTGTTAACGGAAAAGTTGAGTTGTCAAAAAAAAGCTTATGGCGAGTTAGTATGACGACGTGGCGATGATGATGTGGATTGTAGGAAAAAATTTATGAAAAAATGGGGAAAAAATATTTTAAAGTATAATATAAATTTAAAAAAAGCGACTTTTTTTGAAGAAAATGAAAACGCATTTTTTAATAAAACGCGATTTATTTTCTTAAAAATAAAAAAAAAGCTTTTTAAGAAGAAAAAAAGCAGTTTTTTTTTTTTTTAATAAAAACTTCTTTTAAAAAAAAAAAAAAAAATTGCTTTATTTTTCTTTAAAAGCTGCTTTTTTTAACAAAAATAAAAGCATTTTTTAAAAAAACAAAATAATTACCAAACTATTTTTTAACAAAATAAAAGCATTTTTTAAAAGAAGCAAAAGTAATTGCTTTATTTTTTCTTTAAAAAAGCGCTTTTTATTTTTAATAAAAGTTGTTTTTTATTTTTTAAAAAAAAAAAGCGCTTTTTTATTTTTAAATAAAAGTTGCTTTTTTATTTTTTAAGAAAAATAAACTGCTTTTTTTATTATTAGAAAAAGCTGTGTTTTTGTATTAAAAAATGCGTTTTCATTTTCTTAAAAAAGCTGTGTTTTTTATTTTATTAAAAAAGCTGCGTTATTTTTTTATTAAAAACAATTTTATTATTAAAAAATAATTTTTTTAAAGAAAATAAAGCAATTATTTTTGTTTTTTTAAAAAAGGCGGTTTATTTTTCTTAAAAAAAAAAAAAGTTGTTTTTATTAAAAATAAAAAAGCATAATTTTTTTTTCTTAAAAAAAAACGAGTTATTTATTTTATTTTTTGGCTAATTTTTAAAATTTATATTATACTTTAAAATATTTTTTCCCATTTTTCATAAATTTTTCCTACAAATCCACATCATCACTGCCACATCGCATACTAATTGCCACATAAGCTTTTTTTGACAACTCAATAATGTTTTTTAACAATCGAAACTAGTGTAACGCATTTTTTAACTTTTGTTAGAAAAATCGAGTTTATGAGTTAATCGTAAGAAAAAAAAAGTTCGATGATTTCAATGTAATTAAGTTAGCATATATCTGATGATTTAGAAAGCATTTAACCCTCACACAAAAGGATTTAAATATGAGACAACGGAGATAGCTAGAGTTGATAAAGGATTATGACTGCGATACCCTGTATCACCCAGGAAAAGCCAATGTATTGGCCGATGCCTTAAGTAGGAAAGGTCGGGAGAAGTTGTCTATGTTAACAGCTCAAACTGAGTTGATAACAGAGATGGCTAGAATGGAGTTGGAAGTGAGGTTACCGAGTGAATCGGGTCAGAAATTGTTTACAACTGAGATTCGATCTACCATTATAGAGAGAGTCAAGAAGGTACAACTCAGAAACGATGAGTGTGACCAGATGAAGAAGCGACTAGCCGATGAAAAAGAATTATAGTATGGTCTTGATAATGAAGGATTATTAAGATTTGAAGGAAGAATTTGGGTTCCGATTGAGATAGAATTAAAGGAGGAAGTGTTACAAGAGGCTCATAGTTCGAGGTACTCGATTCATCCTGGTAGTACTAAGATGTATCAAGACCTTTAACAGAGTTTTTGGTGGCCAAACATGAAGAGAGAGATAGCAGAATATGTGAGTAGGTACTTGACTTGTCAAAAAGTTAAGGCCGAACATCAATGACCTAGTGGCTTGTTATAGTCCTTGGAGATCTCGGAGTGGAAGTGGGAGCATATCACGATGGACTTTGTAGTGGGACTTCCAATTACTCAAAAAGGGTATGACGCGATTTGGGTAATAGTGGACCGGTTGACGAAGTCGACTCACTTTCTGCCAATAAGAGTTAAGTATAACTTAGATCAATTAGCTAAACTTTATGTGACGCCCCCAAAATTAGGTATACATCACCCATCTTGGGTAGTCAGATACATGGTACAGAATTTAAATACAACTTACTAATATAAGCTGTAGGTGTACAATCGACATAAAGCGTGAGTTTGAATACAAATATTATCTACTAGATATTATACAAACTCAAAAAGAGTCCTCATTACAATTATTATCACACTATTTCACAGAATATTGAGGACTACTAATGCTATCCTCTGGACCATTACTCCGTTCCCCGACTCGTCCCAGCTATATTCTCATTTCCTGAAGAGAACAGTGAAAGAAAGGGTGAGCTCAACTAGCCTAGTAAGAAATATTATGACTAAGATAATGCAAAATAAATTATCAATAGCCTTCAACAGTGTTAAACTGATAAAATATAATAAACATCAAGTTTAAGCTGCGGTGAACAAGCGATCCATTAAAAGAGTCAAGTAGAAAATAAAATCTACTATCTTTTATGATTTAAAAGGTTTTCATCTTTGTTATATTTGAGACTCAACTTTAATAAATAATCCACATCATCGAATCACCCCCGCATTTACGGCCGAGGATATTCTTTAGTATCACGACCACAATTATTCATGCACTACGGCCGAGAATAGTTGTGTATTCATTAATGGTCATGATCATGCCAACAAGCGTCCATCAATGCACTACTCATTATCGAGGATTTTTATCATATCATTTGTAACATTACGGTCATGATTACAAGAATAGTCTCTGGTCATAATCATACCAAGTCCATCTATGCACTTTCTGGTCATTGAGATGACTTTAAAAAAAATATAAACATGAGGATGATGACAATGATATAAGAATTCAATAAAACAAGTTCAAGAATTATTTTATCCGGGGAATTATTAACGGCCAAATTGTCGATATGATCTTTTGTTTTGTAGAGTAAAATTCAAGAATGATCGGAAGAATATTTCCATGAAAAGATCTTTAGATGAAACGCAAATATCAAGGATATTCTACTAATTTCATGGAGTATAGAAGTCAAAGTTTTAACCATTTGGGTATAATAAAGAATGGAATAACAAAAGAAATCACCATGCATGCAGATTACCGCATGCATAAGGCGAGTTATTCAACAGAATAATAATAACGGAACCGAAGTCGGTGAAATTCACACAAGACGGGGATGTTCCAACGAGAATAATAAAGATGAAACCGGATCGGTGTAAAAAACACATGATAGGATATTCCAACAGAATAATAAAAGCGGAACCAGGTCGGTGTAAAACACTGACATGGATGTTCCAGCAGAATAATAAAAAGGCGGAACAAGGTCCGGTGTAAAACACATGACAGGATGTTCCAACAAAATAATAATAAAAAGCGGAACCCAGTGGGTGTAAAAACACATGACAGGATGTTCCAAGCAGAATAATAGAAGAATGTCACCAAGTATAGGGTAAATGGCGTATCTGAGTTATTCCAACAGAATAATAAGCAATGGAATAACAACAGTTCTCTTCATGAATAAGAAAGAATAAACACCCTTACTTTTGGTAGGAGATTGAATCTTTGCAGTAGTGTAGTAACAAAATACTCTTCTTCTTTCTCTTATTCTCTCTATACTTTCTCTCTCTAAAGCTTGAATGAATTAAGTGAAAATAATGAAGCACTAGGCCTCTATTTATAGAAGATTTCTAGCTTAGCACCTACCATGTGAAAAGGCGAGTGGCTTGACGGTGGTGATGTGAAAAGAAAAGTGGTTCGGGCTTTGTAATGTGAAAGCGACAAGTGGTTCGGCGCTTTTGTAATGTGAAACGACAAGTGGTTTGGCGTCGGTAAAGGTAATTACTATTCAAGTGAAGGTAATTACTATTCACAAGGGTAATTACTATGACGAAGGTAATTACTATTGACGAAGGTAATTACTATTGACGAAGGTAATTACTATTGACGAAGGTAATTACTATTCACAAGGGTAATTACTATTGACGAATGTAATTACTATTGACGAAGGTAATTACTATTGACGAGGAGACTCTTAGATGATGACATATGGGCCCCCCCATAAAATAATCAAACTTACCACAAACGTCTCATAACAGACTCTTTATATACATTAAGGATTGAATAAATATTACCACAAATCATTTTATTTTTAATCAACACATTTTTAATCTTTCAACAATTATTAATCATTTATAACTTGTCGTCTCAATTAATAATAACATATTATACAGATGATACTGTGACAATAATTGAATCAATAATATAAGAAATATGATGCAGCAATTACTGTAGCAATAATTGAGCATAGCTGAGTGACTTCTCACGTAAGCATCAATAATCAATACCGTGTGCTATTATGCAACCACAGCGTATTCTTTGTACTTTACCACGAGGGTAGTTCAGCGGTTTAACGGTAAAACTTTCGTAGTTATTTTTATAAAAAGATAATTTGCGTTTTCTAACTACGAAAATAATTTTGTTGTGGGGTCCACCAATGATTGTAAAAGTAAATCACGAATATTCCTTGTTAAAACGAATATTCTCCGACCAATCGAATATTTTATAACAGCTTGCATACTTTGCAAAATTTATAAATATTACCCACAATTATAACATTATATCAAATTTATTCCATAATATTCAAAAATAATATTTATAGAAAATTCATCTTTATTTATAATATTTGGGGTCTTACAACCTCCTTCTTATGAAATTTAGTCCTCGAAATTAGAGTGCGATACACGGTATGTCGAAGAGGTAAGGATACCTTGATTTCATTTGATTCTAACTCCTAAGTCATTTCCTCAACATCGTGGTTCCTCCACAAAACTTTGACTTGAGGTATAACCTTGGAGCGTAGAATATGTTCCTTCTTATCCAAAATTTGAACAGGAACCTCTTCATACGTCAAATCTTCCGCTATTTCGTTCGGTTCTAACTTAATAATATGGTTCGGGTCTTTCACATATTTACGTAACATGGATATGTGAAAAACGTTATGAACACGAGACATATTTGGCGGTAGAGCGAGTCTATAGGCCATAGTTCCTACTCGATCGAGGATTAAAAATGGGTAGATGAATCGAGGATTAAGTTTTCCTCTATTTCCAAATCTTGTAACTCCTTTCCATGGAGCGACTCTTAACAACACATGATCTCCTATATCGAATTCCCGTCCTTTCGATGAAGATCAAGATAACTCTTTTATCGATTTTGTGAGGTTTTTATCGTTGTCGGATCGTTTGAATCTTTTCCGTAGTCATACGTACCAACTCCGGTCCCAACAACGTTGCTTCACCCACCTCATCCCAGCATACTGGAGAACGACACTTTCTTCCATACAACGCTTCGAATGGAGCCATGCCAATACTTGCTTGATAACTGTTGTTGTAGGAAAACTCCACCAATGGTAAGAACTTGTCCCAACTCCCTTGAAATCAAGGACATAGAGTCTTAATAGATCTTCAAGAGTTTGAATAGTCCTCTCCATTGTCCGTCAAAATCGAGGATGATATGTCGAGCTAAATCGTAAGTCTGTGCCCATAGCTTTTTGCAAACTAACCCAAAATCGTGAAGTGAATCTTGGGTCTCGATCAGAAACTATGGATACCGGCATACCATGCAGTCTTACAATCTCGTTTATGTACATATGAGCAAGACGTTCAAGTGTATAAGTTTCTCGTATCGGTAAGAAATGAGCAGACTTGGTCAATCTATCAACAATGACCCAAATCGCATCAATGCCTTGAGAAACCTTAGGAAGGCCATTGCTTGAAATCCATGGTAATGTGCTCCCACTTCCATTACGGAATTTCAAGTGGTTGCAATGGACCTTTTGGTACTTGATGCTCCGCTTTAACTTCGTTGACAAGTTAGACACCTTGAGATAAGCAGTACTATCTCTCTCTTCATATTGCTCCACCAAAATGTATGGCGAATATCATGATACATTTTGGTACTCCCGAGATGGATTGCAAATGGTGTGTTGTGCGCCTCCATCATGATATTATACTTTAAATCGAGGTCGTTAGGAACACAAAGTGCGGAGTTGACTCAAGTATTCCTTCTTCATCGATTCTTGCTTAAGATAGCACCTTCTTGCACTTTCTTCCTCATCGCATCGACTCAGTGCGTAGCTTGAGCGACTTTAACTTTATCGATTAAAGTCGGTTCTACTCGTATACTCGCTATCATCACATGCGTCCACAGAGTCTTTAACTCTATCTCCATCCTTTGCAAGTCACAAAATGGGCCTTTGCGTTGACAATATCTTTTCGTACTTGCATATGATTTTCTACTCAATCGTCGACTACCACGTTCGCTTTTCCAGGATGGTATTGGATGGTATGATCATAATCTTTCAATAGTTCTAGCCAACGTCGTTGTCGCATGTTGAGTTCCTTTAGAGTGAAGAAATATTTGAGGCTTTTATGATCCGTAAAGATCTCCACTCTCTCCCCATACAAGTAATGCCTCCAAATTTTAAGTGCAAAGACAACAGCTGCCAACTCTAGATCATGAGTAGGATAATTCCTCTCATATTCTTTGAGTTGTCGCGAGGCATAGGCTATAACTTTTCCATGTTGCATGAGAACACATCCCAACCCTTTGCCCGAAGCATCACTGTAGATGACAAATCCCTCCGAGCCAGATGGTATTGTCAGAACAGGTGCTGAAATAAGTCTCCTCTTGAGTTCTTGAAAACTCCTCTCACATTCTTCGCTCCAACCAAACTTTGTATCTTTCCGAGTCAGCTGAGTCAATGGAGTAGCAATTTGAGAAAATCATTCCACGAATCTCCGATAATAACCAGCTAAACCGAGAAAGCTACGTACTTGATCCAGCGATTTAGGTTGTTCCCAACTTTGAATAGCTTTGATCTTTGCTTTAGGTCAACAGATATTCCATGACTTGATACCACGTGCCCAAGGAATGCTACTTCTTCAAGCCAGAACTCGCATTTCTTCAACTTGGCATAAAGCTTATATTCACGAATCTTTTGGAGTGTCAGCCTCAAGTGTTGCTCATGATCTTCACGGCTTTTGGAATAAATAAGGATGTCATCAATAAATTTGACCACAAAGTGATCTAAATATTCCTTGAATACTCGGTTCATCATATCCATGAAGGCAGCAGGAGCATTAGTCAATCCAAAGGACATGACTAGGAATTCATAATGTCCGCACCGAGTTCTAAAAGCTGTCTTTGGAATGTCAGCGGTTCTAATCTTCAATTGGTGATATCCGGAACGAAGATCTATCTTTGAAAAGAATTTGGCTCCTTGCTTGTTGGTCGAAACAGTCATCAATACGTGGCAATGGATACCTATTTTGATGGTGACATGATTGACTCCCGATAATCAATACAAAGTCGCATACTCCCATCTTTCTTCTTCACGAATAGAGCAGGAGCACCCCAAGGAGAAGTACTGGGGACGAATAAAGCCGATGTCTAACAATTCCTGCGGTTGGGTCTTTAACTCTCACGAAGTTCAATAGGAGCCATTCGATATGGGGCTTTGGAAATAGGTTTTATACCGGGTTCAAGGTCGATACAAAATTCAATTTCACGCTCCGGGGTAGACCGGGAAGTTCTTGGGGGAATCGTCGGAAATTTATTAACAATAGAAATATCGTTCAAAAGCGGCGTATTTTTGTTTAAATCGTGATATGAGCTAAGAAAGCTTGACATCCGTTTTTCAATAAGCGAATAGCTTTATGGCTTGAGATGTACCGTGATTGATTTTAATGGTTTGGTCGTTTGAATTTAGCATAATAGGTTGATTAGGAATATGAAAGCTAACAACCTTACGAAAATAATCAATTTTTGCATGATAAGTAGTTAACCAATCAATCCCTAGAATCACGTCAAATGCAAGTATTTTTAATGAAATAAGATCGACGAGGTAATGTGAGGGTACCGATTTGAACCAAACAAGACTTATAAGCGAGTGGATGTAATGAAGGTTTCTCCCAACGGAGTTTCCGAGATAAGTCAAAGTCTAATTCCTCCGAGTCAAATTTAATCGATGGCGCAAGTAGGAGAAATAAAAGAATGGGTAGAACCGGTATCAAATAAAGTATAGACTTCATTAGAGTTTATGATAAGCTTACCCGTGATGACCTCATTCGGATTCCTTGCTCTTTGGGAGGTCACAACAAACGCTCTCCTTGCCTTCTAGGTTTTGACTTTTACGGGAATGACCTTTGGTGCCTCCATCCTATTTGAATTTGTCTTGATGGCGACAAAATCGAGCTAAGTGACCTTCTCTTCCATAATTATAACATGCTTTGAATGACATGGCGCAATTTGGGTGATGTGTCCCTCTCCTCCGCATTTGAAGCATATGATAGGTGGTCTTTCTCCTTCCTTAACAACGGTCTTTGGTCTTTGACGTCTTTCCATCATTGTTGAATCTCCGTTTCTTGAAATGTCCATTCTTATTGTTTTGTACGATTACCACCAAGTGGTTACCATATCGGCTGTTGATTCCCTCCACGCTTGTTGTCACCGCTCGATGACTACTCTCATTTGGTATTATAATTTTGCTTAATTTTGCTCTCTTTTAGTTGCGTTGACTCGTTATCGCGTTCCACTAAGCGAGCCCTATTTACAACATCCGAATACAAAAACCACGGTTTATGAGAAATAAGATGTTGGACGTATCTCCGACTTCAAACCTCTTAAAAATATTCGCGCCATTCTCTCTTCATTATCCACAAGTGGGGAATAATAGTGATAACTCATGCAAATTTTGCCTCGTATTGCGATTACGGTCATATTGTTTTGTTCAACTTAATAAACTCCACCTCCTTCGTATGGCGAATACTTTCGGAAAGTATTTGTCATTGAACGACTCTGGAACTTCTCCCAAGATATCTTCTTGATGCAATGAGTTGAGTACGTTTACCGATTCCCACCAAGATGTCTGCCTCTCGCATGACATAAAGGAAGCAAAGGAACCTTTTTCTCCTCGGAGCATCCCAAGACATCAAATATCTTGGTAATCTGCTTTATCCATGCTTCCGCTTGAAGTGGTTTTGGCTCTCCTTAAACTCCGGTGGTCCCGGCTCCTTGAATTGTTTAGCGGTGACCGCTTGGGAGTTTTCTCGTGTTTCCACCTACGTTTTGGACAAGAGTCGCGCTCTACTTTCTTTGTTGCATAAATTGCATAAAGCCTCTGAACATTTGATCATTCATCATTTGGTCGGTGTTGTTGTTTGCATGAGGATTATCGCCTTCTTCTGATGCACATTATCCACGATTATTGATATGTGGTGAATCAGCGATCGCTTTGCACTCCATTTCTATTCTCAACATTCTCGGATGTCATTTTGAGATCTTCGCCACAAAATGAAGGTTAATTGACATGTGACAAATTATCCCTATCTTCCCGACCAACCAATAAAATAGCACATAAACTTAGGTAGGTCATACTAGCGAAGGTATTCCCCCGTCTCTCCTCCTAGTACTATTCTCACATCTTAGCCAGGATCATATCCTAAGCTCGATACCAACCGTGAGCGCCCCAAAATTAGGTATACATCACCCATCTTGGGTAGTCGATACGTAGTGTATGTAATTTAAATACAACTTACTAATATAAGCTGTCGTGGTATGCAATACGACATAAAGCGTGAGTTTGAATACCAATATTATCTACTAGATATTATACAAACTCAAAAGGAGTCCTCATTACAATTATTATCACACTATTTCACGAATAGTGAGGACTACTAATGCTATCCTCTGGACCATTACTCCGTTCCCCGACTCGTCTCATTTATATTCTCATTTCGAAAGAGAACGGTGAAAGAAAGGGTGAGCTCAACTAGCCGAAGAAGAAATATTATGACTAAGATAATGCGAATAAATTATCAATAGCCTTCAATGATGTTAAAGCGATAAAATATAATAAACATCAAGTTTAATCTGCGGTGGAACAAACAATCCATTAAAAGAGTCAAGTAGAAAATAAAATCTACTATCTTTTATGATTTAAAGGTTTTCATCATCATTGTTATAGCTAAGACTCGACTTTAATAAATAATCCACATCATCGAATCACCCCGCACTACTACTGACGAGGATATTCTTTAGTATCACGACCACAATTATTCATGCACTACGGCCAAGAATAGTTGTGTATTCATTAATGGTCATGATCATGCCAACAAGCGTCCATCAATGCACTACGGCCCTACGAGGATTTTTATCACATCATTTGTAACATTACGGTCATGATTACACCGAATAGTCTCGGTCATAATCATACCAAGTCCATCTATGCACTACACAGGTCATGAGATGACTTTCAAAAAAAAATATAAACATGAGGATGATGACAATGATATAAGAATTCAATAAAACAAGTTCAAGAATTATTTTATCCAGGGAATTATTAACGTCCAAATTGTCGATATGATCTTGTTTTTGTAGAGTAAAATTCAAGAATGATCGGAAGAATATTTCCATGAAAAGATCTTTAGATGAAACGCAAATATCGAGGATATTCTACTAATTTCATGGAGTATAGAAGTCAAAGTTTTAACTTATTTGGGTATAATAAAGAATGGAATAACAAAAGAAATCACCATGCATGCGGTACTTAGCATAGAGGCAAAGTTATTCAACGAGAATAATAATAACGGGAACGGTCGGTGAAATTAACAAGCGGGATGTTCCAATGAATAATAAAGATGGAACGCATCCGATTGTAAAACACACAGATAGGATATTCAACAGAATAATAAAAAAGGAACCCGGTCCGGTGTGCCAAAAACACATGAGCAGGATGTTCCAATGAGAATAATAAAGAGCGGAAACCAAAGTCGGTGTAAAAACACATGACAGGATGTTCAACAAAATAATAATAAAGAGCGGAACCAGTCGGTGTAAAACACATGACAAGATGTTTCAAAATGAATAATAGAAGAATGTCACCAAGTATAGGGTAAATCGGCACATATCTGAAGTTATTCCAACAGAATAATAAGCAATGGAATAACAACAGTTCTCTTCATGAATAAGAAAGAATAACACCCCTTACTTTTGGTAGGAGATTGAATCTGCTTGATGAGTGTAGTAACAAAATACTCTTCTTCTTTCTCTCTTATTCTCTTTATATACTTTCTCTCTAAAGCTTGAATGAATTAAGTGAAAAATAATGAAGCACTAGGCCTCTATTTATAGAAGATTTCTAGCTTAGGACCTACCATGTGAAAAGGCAAGTGGCTTGACGATTTGGTGATGTGAAAAGAAAAGTGGTTCGGCCTGTAATGTGAAGCGACAAGTGGTTCGACGCCTTTGTAATGTGAAACGACAAGTGGTTTGACGTCTGGTAAAGGTAATTACTATTGGCGAAGGTAATTACTATTCACAAGGTAATTACTATTTGATGAAGGTAATTACTATCGACGAAGGTAATTACTATTGACGAAGGTAATTACTATTCACAAGAGGTAATTACTATTGTGAAGGTAATTACTATTGATTGAAGGTAATTACTATTATTGACGAGGAGACTCTTAGATGATGACATATGGGCCCCCCATAAAATAATCAAACTTACCACAAGCGTCTCATAAGACTCTTTATATACATTAAGGATTGAATAAATATTACCACAAATCATTTTATTTTAATCAACACATTTTAATCTTTCAACAATTATTAATCATTTATAACTTGTAAAGTCTCTTAATTAATAATAACATATTATACTGAGATGATCTTTGTGACAATAATTGAATAAATAATATAAGAAATATGATCGGCAATTCTTGTAGTGATAATTGAGCATAAATGAGTGACTTCTCACGTAAGCATCAATAATCAATACCGTGTGCTATTATGCAACCACGGCGTATTCTTTGTACTTTTACCATAGGGTAGTTCAGCAGTTTTAACTGTAACACCTCCGTAGTTATTTTTATAAAATATTTTTGTCGTTTTCTCAATCAAACAATAATTACGTTATGGGGTCCACCAATGATTGAGTAGTTATACGAATATTCCCTAACAAAAGAATATTCCCAGACCAAACGAATATTTTATAACAACTTGCATACTTTGCAAAATTTATAAATATTACCCACAACTATAACATTATATCAAATTTATTCCATAATATTCAAAAATAATATTTATAGAAAATTCATCTTTATTTATAATAGCTGGGGTCTTACACTTTATTTTAAGGAAATTATTTCCAGACATGGAGTACCAGTTTCGATAGTGTCAGATCGTGACCCATGATTCACATCAAACTTTTGGAGGAGTCTGCAAGAACAGATGGGAACGTAGTTGAAGTTAAGTACGGCTTATCTTCCACAAACCGATGGGCAAAGCGAAAGGACAATTCAGACTCTGGAAGATATGCTGAGATCTTGCGTTATAGATTTTAAGGGTAGTTGGGATGATCATCTACCGCTAGTAGAGTTTGCGTATAACAACAGTTATCATGCGAGCATAGGCATATCGCCTTACAAAGCCTTATACAGACGGAAATGTAGAACACCATTGTGTTGGGATGAAGTGGGAGAATGCCAAATGCTAGGACCAGAATTGGTGCAGTAGACATCGGATATAGTTAAGCTGATACGAATGCGTCTGGTAGCAGCTCAAGATAAAGAGAAAAATCTATGTGAATTCGCATCGAATGAACAGAGAGTTTGAAGTAGGCTCTTACGTATTTCTAAAGGTATCTCCCTGAAAAGGAAAGATACGCTTTGGAAAGAAGGAAAAGCTAAGTCCAAGGTTTATAGGACCTTTCGAGATATTAAAAAGGGTAGGAGAGGTAGCTTACGTGGTAGCATTACCTCCAGACTTAGAACGAACACACAATGTATTTCATGTTTCTGTGTTACGTCCTTATAAGCCAGATTATAAGCACGTAATAGAATATGAGCCTATTCATATTGAGAAGGACTTGACATATGAAGAAATGCCTATTCAAATCATTGATAGAAAATAGCAAGTTCTGAGGAACAAAGTTATACCTTCGATAAAGGTGTTATGGAAGAACCATGATGCCGAAGAATCAACGTGGGAACTTGAAGAAAGATGAAGAAAAATTACCCTCAGTTATTTGTTTAGTGTATGGCGAGATTCTAGGGACAAAATCCTTATAAGGGGGGGGGGGGATGTAACAACCGAGAAAATTAGATTATGTGTAAAATAATTTTATTTGATTAAATAATGAATAAAATTATAATATATGTTATTATATTGAGTAAGCAAGATGAAGGTCGTTCAATAACCTAAAAGTATCGTAATATCGTAGTATTCTGGCTACGTGGTAGAATTAAGATGTTTGAATTTTCAAGACGAAAATAAAAGCTTTCCGAGAAATTTTCTGAAAAACACTATTCATCAATTTCTGCTCGGGGATTATTTTAAAACTTCTGAGAAATGCGTAATGATAGAATGATAAGGGAGGATGGATTATGTAATAATAATTCAGTTATGACAAACACAATTTTTCGCCTGCGTACTAAGTTTGAGAATGCTAAGGAAAGTAAAGATTAAATATATAATGATTATATAATAAGCAAGTATTATACGAAATAATGCATACAAGTATGATACGAAGTATTATACAGGTATATACGAAAGATAGTGTAATGTATATGGTGAATGATTATACAAACTAGTATACGTAAAGAATACGAGGATTATACGTTATAAGCATTAAGCCAATTGTAATGGACTTGTAGGATTTGTGTAGGAATTATGCAAGCCCAAATGGAATTATGTTAAAGCCCAAATATTAATAATGCAAGCCCAATGTTAGGCCCAAATTAATTTAAACTAAAGTCCGAACCCAGAATTGGTCCCGTGGATCGAACCGATGGGTAACCGGGTGAGAAAAACCCATGGGGCAACCCATGTGGGGGGGCCCATGAGTGAGTCATGGCTGGCCACTTGGTGGCCAAGCAAAGGATAAGATGAGTGGTTAGCAAGAAATGAATAGTAAGGAGGTGGGAGTAAGGAGGTAGGATGACCTTATGTCTATAATACCCTCACTTAGAAAATCCTATAAATAAGAGGCTTGGATTTTCATTTGTGCTTTGCTAAATTCCACCAACAACTTAGCATAACATATTGAGAGAAAAGTGAGAAGAGTTAGACTTTCATAACTCAAGAAGAAAAAGAAAGAAAGCTTGGAACTTCAAAGGTAATGAGCCTCTAGACCATTAATCTTCCTCTCTTCAATTGTAGTTTGATATAGAAGTGATTATTGGTGGAGCATGTATGATAAAAAGTGATAAGGATGGTTATTAATGGACATAAACTTTAATAAACCATGTTGTAAGTGAATCATAATCATATAAATTATGAACTAATGAAAAACATTGAAGAATTGTCATAATTGTTGTTGATGGACAAGTTTAAAATCATCGTGTATAGGATTGGATGAAATATGATTGATTAGGATGATAGATATATGGAATGAATCCATTTTGAACGATGTAAAAATCTTAAGTAACGAAGTTATGGCAAAATTTACGAGATTAGACGATAATCGTTGAAATCGTGAAATTCTCGGAATGAAAGTCAAAAGTCACTGTCTAACTCGGAAACGTTGGTTTTTGATGGAGAATAGTCTAAGTTTGCATTTTAGAGTTGCGGACTCAAAAATGGTCAAATTCTGACTTAGAACGAAGAAACGAGCTTTGAACGTTCCCGAACGTTTAACGAACGCTCAATAAAGAACTTAATCGGTGAATTCCGAGTTAACGGATTCGAAAATGTAAGATTTTCTAATGAAATTGTAGTACACATGATATGTGACTTAACGGCTTTTGAACGAGCCAATTCAGACTTATATTGTATAAGTTATGAGCCCAAAAAATTTACAGAAGAAAAGAACTGTGAAATTTACGAGGCATTGTGGAATGTGACTGCCATTGACACGAGTGTAAGGGTAAAAGTCGCAACATGAACACCGTGACGAACCCCAACCTACTATGAAGAAGTGGTGTGACATGGCCATTAGTAAGGGAGTGGAAATAATGGCCAAGACAAGAGACATATACACTTGTTGACTCATGCCGCAGTCATAAGATCTATAATGAAAGTTGGCGTCGCGGCATGAAATACTTTAGGGAAAACAGTGATGAGAAAGGAAATGAATACAAAGAATATGAACGTTAATTGATGATGAATTATATACTTAATAAACCTAAAGTAACATCATTAAAGATGATTATAACTTTAAGAATTACAACTAAAGGTTGACGAAGAATTACTTGAACGTAAATACAAAGTGATACGATAAACCGTAACGGATATTAACCAATCTAAGGAATGATTAGATTGAGAAGAAGGGTAAGATAAATTAGTGATCATACATGATTGTTTATGACCTAATGTGGTATGTTATGTGATTATGTATTGTAGAATCCTTAAAGACTCAAAGGAAAAGTATATTAACTATAGAAGACGCTGAAGGCAAGTGTTCTAATCCTTGTCTAAGTTCTTATAGACAAGCTTTGTAATTCATGTACCTTACGCATGAATTGAGCCAAATCATTCGGCTAAACTAAAATTATGTTTTGTGGATTTATTAATAATCTATCAAAATATTGTCAATGTTGTTATCTTTTGCCAAACTGTTTTGGTATTGATTTCAAAGAAAGACTGAGTATGAATAAACAAATATTTTGTCGTCAAACGACAGGCACGTGAGGTTACCAAAACTTAAACGTTTATACGTTTAAAGAAGTAGTGTTGTACAACATAGAGTACTATAGGCTGATCACCTAGACGTGCTCGTAAGATATGTTGGACTTACGAACTTGGTACCGGGTTGTCCTTTTCAAAGAAAGAATGAAATGCTCAAGGTCTTGGACCGAAATTGATGTTTAACTTATGTTATTCATTGTTAAACGTTTTAAAGAAAAGAGAAGTGCTATTTTGAATTATCTATAGTACTTCATAACTATTGATTCAGTTATAGAAGATATACGATTCATATGATTCAAACCTATTGTTTAAATAAAATTGGCATACTTGCTGAGCTAGTTATGCTCACTCTTGCTTGAACCATATGAATGCAGCTAAGACCGAACGGATCGAAGCATCTAGTAAAGATAAAAGGAAGGCTAAGGCAAACCAATAAGTTGCCTTTGTAATAGTATAGTATGAATGTTGTAATTATTTGTTATTATGACGAGAACACATGTAATGGTTATAAAGAACCTGGGAATGGTAATATTTTTTTGGAATATATAGAAGACATATTCACTCTTTTGAGGTATTTCAATTAAATGTATGTGTAAACTGTAGCACCGTGTAGCACCATCTACCAGGTTGGAAGATACCCGAATTTGGTGGCGTCACAGGTTGGTATCAGAGATGTAGGTTATAAAACTTAAGGGGGGGGGAAAGAACCTTAAGTCATAACCTTAAGAAAAGTTAAAGAAGTAAAAGATGAAGTTAACCCTAAAAATACATTTAATGTGATATGTGTTTTTACTATTTTAATGATGTGTACTAATCAAACTAATTTGTTTTGTTGTAGATGTCAGGAGATAACGTAATGTATAGGGATATACATGTCGTTAGTGAGAAGTCAGTGAATCAAGTAGAGATCTTATCGAATACTATAGCTGAGGTGCCAGAAGCGGTAGTGGTCGAGTCAGAAGACTCGAAAAACTTAGAACTCATGTCCTTGTTTGATGGCATGTTAGAGGAGTGGAGTTCGTGTCATTTAACACCGTAACACCTGCAGAAGAGATGACTCCGAGGGAGTCAATGAAGGCATTATTTATGACGATAATGGATAGAAATATCCTGTTGGGGAAGGAGGTAAGGGAGCTAAAGGAGGAGGTCCATGATATCTTGGAGGATAAGAAAAGCATGCAGACGATGTGGGAGGAAGAGCATGACGAGAGAGTTTTGGCGAAGGACAAGGTTCACGAGCTGAAACAGGAGGTCTTTGAGCTCAGGCAGGAGCTAAAGGCCAAGAAGCAGAAGATAAGCATAATGTCCTATATACATATTATTATTATTATTATTATTATTATTATTATTATTATTATTATTATTATTAT